>JBBBDQ010000175.1:1957500-2407500 GCA_037127315.1 Ascarosepion bandense | reverse complement strand
ACCCTAATGGTAGTCGTTTGAGTAATCTTCAAGAAAACTGATATTTTTACAATATTATATATAGAGAGAGACATATTAATGTAAAAAAATTCTTGTATAGCAATTATCACTGAAAAATATCAGTTTTCTTAAAGATTTTTAAATCAACCATCTTTTTTCTACCTTTGCTATGTTAAATGTATTGAATTTTTAACAAAACTATAACTTACCCCAGGTTTAAAAGAATCTTAGATTCTAAGGATTGGTAATTTCAAGTAAGTGTGATTTGTAGTGTCAGTAAATTAGGGTTTTCTGAGGGGTAGTTCTCAAACTTCATAATTTGTTTTGATTATTCTATGCAGCCTTTGCCAGCATTATTCGCATGCATTCATCTTCAAAGTAGCGGAAGGTCAGAAAATGAAAATAAAGGCTGCATAAGAGAGAGAAAACTAAATGAAAACTGATAAGGGAAAAACAAACATTTTTCTTTATAGTTTCTAAATAAAAAACTCATGTGAAAAAAGATATACGGAAAGACAGAACAACAAAACCATCGTCTAATCCAGAAAAAATTTACATTTTTAAATTCCAGAGTGCAATGCATCTGGCAATTTTTAAGAAATGCTATATTTTTCAAGTATATTTCATAATAAATTTAGGATATGCGCAATATTTCAGTGCATATATATATATATATATATCCAGATGAA
Source organism: Ascarosepion bandense (assembly GCA_037127315.1). Classification (NCBI taxonomy): domain Eukaryota; kingdom Metazoa; phylum Mollusca; class Cephalopoda; order Sepiida; family Sepiidae; genus Ascarosepion; species Ascarosepion bandense. The sequence goes on along the minus strand of JBBBDQ010000175.1, from coordinate 2,406,811 downwards.
AAGAACCAACAGGTTGAGAATCCCAAGTTTTCCAGCATTTAGTTTTTCAAAAAGTGCTCAATACAATATAGACCACAGAGCATATGATTACATTTTTTTTTATTTAAAATTAATTTAATTTACATGGAAATTTGTATGTTTTGAGAGTTATCTCATTATCAGGCAATGTTCAATAACTATGGTGAAAATATATACATATAGTTTTAGTGCAAAGAACTTGCCACTGTAACTGAGCAGGTTCATGCTGACTTCAAAGTTTTGTGAGGACACCATTATCATGCTCTCACTCATCAGGGCTGATTTTCAAGCAATGGAAACTAAACTGATTTTAAATAAAAAACAAATTTTTTATATATATGTATATATATGTGTGTGTGTGTTTGTGTGTATAAATACACACACACACACATACACACACACACACACACATATATATATATATATATAATATAAGTAGATGTAGAAGTCAACACCCAGAGGCAACAGTCTGTTTCATGCTAAACTCAATTGTCAGCCTATGATTGTGTTTAGTGTGAAAATAGTACAAATTTGCCGTGGCTGAAATGGTAAAGCACATGTGACAATTAAAATTTGTTTCCATATGGCAAAAGTAGGAATGAATGTTCAAGTCTCTCTATGATATAAGACTTTCAAAGCTTCTAGATCAATAGATGTCAATTTGACTAATTGAAAAAGACAGGGATGGTTGTTCAAACATCAGCTCCTCTTACTGCCAAAACAGTTTATGTTTGGATTTGTTTGTTCATAATACATCTTGCTAAATTATAATTTGAGATTATTTAAAGGGCTGGATATATGATTCAGGTGAAAGGAATCATGAATAAAGAATAATATCATTCAATTGAAGTAGATAGACTAAACTATCGCCCGGTTCACACTCCACCCACGTCTATTGAACAGGTGAAGAGGCTCATCCCTTGTTCCGGCTTTCTCTTTTCTAATCTTTTCACTCCTATGTAGCCCCCTGCATATCAGTGGCGTTAACGCCTTGCTCGGGGTGATATGATTAAAAAAAAAAAAAAATTTTACAAAGACATAATATACCATCTGGTGTATGAATAACTGGAAAAACATCAGCTTTCAACAAGTCAACAATCCAAAACACTCTTCTGAATTATGTCAAAATTACCTTGTATTAAAAAACAGAGAACAAAATTTTGGAAATTATGATTTAACTGCCTTAAACTATTAATCTGTCTTTCCTTATTGAATTAGTATGGGATGAATTTGTTGGAAGATTTTGAAGAGAATACCCAAAGTGTGAGAGTGAGCTTTTTCAGTTCTTGAAGATTGCTTGGGAAGGTCTGGTATTTTTTTCAATAACTGTTAGAAAGAATGCCAAGGATTTTTCAAGCAGAAATTAAGGCAGGTAGAGGTTTTTTTTGGTGAAAACAAAATATGATGCTCTTATGTGATACTTTTTTTTTTATAGTTAAGTGCTAATTTTTTGTAAAAAGTAAAAGCAACTCCACTGTAGTTACTGAAATTTTATCTTTTACTTTAAAGGAACTGAAAAAATATCTCATTCTAATACATTTTTTTAATAAATGCAGCCTGGGGCAAATTTATTTACCTATAATATGTATATATATATATATATATATATATATATATATAATATAGAATATTTGATATTTAAGTCAAGTAAATTCCGATAGAGATGAACTCAAAAGAACTTAGTTTTAAATTTATTTATTTAAGTTAACAGAGTAATGTAATCTAGAAAAAAAACTGTAGAATATCTAAAATTTTTTCTAGAATACATATATATATATATATATATATATATATATATATAATTGGTATTTATTTCTAAGATGCGTAGTTTTCAATAATCCTGGAATTATTTCAAATTTTTGTTCTCATCTTGGTTGATATAGGTGTTATAACAGGCACAACGTTTTGACCAAGTAACCTCTGGTCATCATCAGGTGTCCATAGATTGGCTGATGTGGAATATCTCGTTGATTATTGCGAAATATCCTGTGAAATCAATTATTGTTCTTTCATGTTGGAATTTGGTTCTCTCACTGCCAAGTCCAAGGATCGAACTCATGACCACTAGATGATAGTAACACATGTATAACCAACTACTATATCCACTACAATGATTAAAAAAGAAGTTAATGCAAAAAATATTGTTTTCTTTTTCTTTCTTGCCAAGCTTCCAGTTCCATCCGACATCATTGCCAACAGCTCAAAATAATACCATTCCTTTATTTATTCTAATGCTATATACCATACTTATTTTTAAATATGTCAATATATATATATATATATATATATATATATATGTATATATACATCTAAATTCATACATCATGCATATATATATATACATAAATGTGTAAATATATATATACATATATTTATATATATGCACAAATTCATATGTCATAGATACATAGACAAGCAAGCATACACACACCCTATATATATATATATATATATATATATATATAAATTTATATCTTATTTTCCTAATAATTATGTTACCACATAAAACTTTGAGAAGCAGATTTTGATATTCTGCTAATATTATTAAAATAATATATTATATTTACCTACAGTTGACTTTGGGAATAAGTCTTCAATATATTTTGTATTTAAAGCCTGTAGCTTATTTTTAGCTTTAACTATTATTTTACTATTCATATATATATATATATATATATATATATATATATATATATATATATATATATAGTTTAGTTAGAATTCTTTCTTGGACAAATGTTTTCCATTTTTTAGGCCATTTGGTAAGTATTCTTTAGGCTGCACCAACATATTTTTGATTTTTGTATTTCTATATATATTTTATATATTTATTATAAATTATAGTTTAGAACATGTACAAGTTGTAATTTACTACAAAAGTGTACATCTTGTTTTGAAATGAAAACAACAATGTATGTCGAAATTGATGTTGAAACAAAATGTGCACTTTTGTAATAAATTATAATTTGTACATTTTCTAAACTATAACTTATAATAAATATTAATTGGTCTATTTCTATATTGAGCACTGTTTTAAGTTAATGTTTTGAATGTTGTTAATATTTTCTTTGTTCTTTATTCACTTGGATATATATGTGTGTGTGTGTGTGTGTGTGTGTGTGTGTGTGTGTGTGTGTGTGTGTGTGTGTGTGTGTGTGTGCTTGTTAAATTGTAATGATGCTTAGTACCAAAATTGCTGTTTGAGTCAGTCGTTTACTGATAGAAGTTCATTTTAGGAAAGTAGATTTTTTTTACTTAGATTTAACACATAGTAGAAAACTATTTTTAATACACTTAATATATCTATCTGCGTGTTTATATATATATATATATATATATATATATATATAAGCATTCGGTGTAGATATAGAAGAATCCAAAGGAGTATCCTGTACATACAGTGGTAGAATAACTCTCTAAGAGAGCTCTAAATATATATGTATATAAATACATTTAGAGCTAATATAAGCTAATATAAATTGGAAGTATAGACCTATACTTCCGATTTACCATGAAATAACGTGTCTGCCTTAATTTTTTCTTATATATATATATATATATATATATAGATAGATAGATAGATAGATAGATAGATAGAAACAGAATTTGATTGATATGAACAGAGATAAGTACATACATACATAATGCTTTAGATAGATAGATAGATAGATAGATAGATAGATAGATAGATAGATATGAACAGACTCAGATAGATAGATAGATAGATAGATAGATAGATATGAATAAACATAGATAGATAGATAGATAGATAGATAGATAGATAGATATGTAAAAATTTCAGATAGATTATATCTGTAAAAGGACAATAGGAGTAAAGTAAAAATGAAACTCATAAGTTTTCTTTTTGTCTTTATATATATATATATATATATATATATATCCACTACTGGCCATAATTATTAAGACACCATAGTTTTTTAAAAGAAATAATGTATTTTATACTATTTTTAGTATTTATTGCCAAGTGGATAATTCTAAATGAAAATAAAATGGTTCTTTTGTTATTATTACTTTGCAAAATTTTACAAGGCAAGCAAGCAAAGATGAACTCGTCTGAATCACCTTAAATTTTCTTCATTCATTGATGAAACTGCAATATAGGTAATTATTAAATATTTGTAAATTCATTTCATGCACATGTTATTATGCAGTATTAAAAGAACCATTCTATTTTCATTTACAATTATTGCCTTTTCTATAAATATTTTCATGGCATTTGTTCACATGAAGTTTCCTCTTCAGTACCTTGACTTTAAGAACTTAAACACAGTACTAGTTAGGTGGCAAAGTCTCATCATTTTGCATCAGAGATTGCTAGATTTAAGCATAAGTTCTATGCTAACAGGTTTTTCTCTTGCACTTCTCACTTGTTAAACTGTTCTCCAACTCCTTGACTTTCTGTTAATTTTGATCTTCAAATATTTAAATGTAATATCAATCATTATCTTCTGTTTTCTTAATTCCAATTTTTTATTGTTTTCTTTCCTTAATATTGTTTCTTTTCCTCAAATTCTTTAACACACACCAATCACTTGCATCCTATTGTCTTGCTTGGATGAAATAATTTTAAAAAATGCAAAAATGGTAAAAAAACAAAAATAACCATGTCACACTTATATATTACACATATTCTGATTAAAAAATCCTTTAGGATATACAGTAATTATCCGAGGTTTAAGATTAAAGGATTTTTTAATAAGAATATGTGTAATATATGTTAAAAAAGTATATCATTGTTTCTTACTGTACAATTGGTTTGGAATTAAAAATAAATAATTCTACTGCACCTAAAAGAGGGCGGGACTCAGAGATGAATATAAAATATAACACGGTGTACAATGAGTAGTCAAAAGGTGAGACAGAGTACTGTAAGGGTGTTTCTTACCATAGTAGGTGTTGGGAGGGTGTTCCTTACTACACAATATATTGGTTGCTAAGGAAGAATGATATAATTTTTTTAAATATATATTCCAGGTCTATTCTTTACATCCAGCATTGTGTTTTTTAGTCCTAGTGTTGTGGTGTATTGGATATCAGCTCGGAACGAGAAATTGGGGAGCTGAGTTCAAATTCCAGCCAAATTCATTGCATTCATTTACACGCAAATACACTTGGGAAAGGTATTAATCCGTCTATTCCTTCCAGTTATGGGTTAAATAACAGGACAGATTGGGTTCTATAGCCTTGGTCGGCAACCAGTCTACTGCAGAAAGCAATGGCAACCTACTGCGGGATATTCTTCTGCCCAGTCAGTCATGTCTCGCGAGAGACATGATCGCGCAAGCGTGTTTCCCGTATAGCACTTAACTGACTGAATCCCTGTGTAAGTCGGGATCGATCATATTACAGATTCTCCACTGGATTTTGTCAACATTAGTAAATATATGTTATCCTATGTCAAAGCACTAGTCAGAAATTCATGCACTCTGCAGTCATCAGGTGCTTATTATGAACTGATCATTCCGAGGTTTGACTTTTTGGTTCTTGTGTTATCCATGGTGGGATGTGCGTTGTGGTGCAGTGGATATCGGCTTGGAACGAGAAATCGGGGAGTCGAGTTCGAATTCCAGTTGAATTCATTGTGTTCACTTATGTGCAAATACCCTTGGGAAAGGTATTAATCCATCTATTCCTTCCAGTTATGGGTTAAATAACAGGACAGATTGGGTTCTATAGCCTTGGTCGGCAACCAGTCTACCGCAGAAAGCAATGGCAACCTACTGCGGGATAATCTTCTGCCCAGTCAGTCATGTCCCTTTCGAGACATGATTGCCCAAGCGTGTTTCACATATGGCACTTAACTGACTGACTGTTGTCCATGGTAGTTATATATTATGGGATGTTGTTCTTTTATTTTTTTTAATCAGATGATTTATTTAATTTAAACTAAAACTTAAAAAAGAAATTGAAATGTGAAATCTCAAAAGATAAATTAATAGGTAGAATATTTTTTGTATTTATGAGTCAAGGGGGAATATTTGTTGTTTTTAATTTATTGAAAAACAAATGCAACTAATAACACTAATAATATATTAAGATCTACATAGAAGAATCTGTGTTAATCTGGGTCTATGTATTTGAGCAGATATATATTATTTTATGTTTGCATGTAGTCATCAATTCACTTCTTTCATTCAGTAAACTAGGCTTAATTAAGTGCTTTAAAATAACATTTTTTCTAAAAGACTTATGTTATATCTATTTCTTTTTCCATTATAAGATTTGGTTTTTATTATGATATCCCAGATAATAATTGAGTCTTTTAATTGCCGGAAATATTTTTAGAGGGCAGTGTTTTTAATGTATTTACTATTGCTTAAAGTTAATGCAGACATTACTACCGTTGTAAGGTCTGGGTTTTTATATATTAAAAAAAAAAAAAATATATATATATATATATACATATATATATATATGTGATTTGTTTGAACATTATTTTTGATCGATATTCATATTTAAGCATTTTCACAGGTTCGTATCCTGCCGAATGACACACATTTTCAGGTAAATTTTTCTTTTGTTCCCCGAAGGCCTTTACCCCATCAAATCTTTCCTAAACTTCCTTAATTACGTGCAAATGTATATGCTGAAATCAAATCGATAATTGTTTATTGAAGAAACCTACCATTTTTCCTGCTATGGCCATGTTATCTCACTCCTTTCCACCATTTTTATATCTGATTCACCGCTGAATGACTTAGGGCATAGGATACTTTTTACGGCCCTTTTACTTCCTTTGAGCAATTAGTCCGCAATTTGTTTGGGTAAGGAACTCAATTTCCGCACATGAATAGCAAAAAGGAAAGTAAATTGATTGAAAAATCTCCAAACTACACGTGAAGTCATTCTGCAGTGAATAACATGTTTTGAACCGTGGTTACGGGGTGAGATAAACAGCAAAAAAAGTTTGATATTTTCCTGGTTGTAAGATTGAAAAAAGGTAGGTTTCTTCAATAAACAATTATCGATTTGAGTTCAGCAGTTACTTTTTTCATGGAAATAAGGATGTTTTGGAAAGATTTGAAGGGGTAAAGGCCTTCGGGGAACAAAACAAAAATTTATCAACAGAATATCTATTTAAATATGAGTACTGATCAAAAATAATGTTCAAACAAATCATTTCAAATTGTCGGTTGTTTATAACCAATTTCGTTAATCTTCGTTAATTTCCGCAACATGTTTACATTTGTTGACATTATGATACATTTCAGAGCAGATATGGCTGTTGCGATGAATCAAAAATTGTGTGATATAGGCTTGATTAAAACCTTGTTTAGAATGGAGGTCATTCATGTTCGAGAGGTCTAAGACGTTGCCAGATCAAATGGTAGCTTCCCCTATGTGGATAGGGGTTGCATGTTCGAATCCTGCCGAATGACACATTTTCAGAATAAAAATTTATCGTAAATAATCAGGCCAGTAGATATAAATATATAATACTGTTTAAATTAAAAACAGAATATCTACTTAAATATGAGTATTGATGAAAAATGATGTTGAAACAAATCATTTCAAATTCTCGGTTGTTTATAACCAAGTTTCATTAATATTTTTGTTAATGAAGTCATTTGGACTGATTGCTTATTTTTATTCTTCTGTTCATTTTTCTTTCGATCTCTTTTACTGGTTTTCATTTTTTGCAAAAACATGGTTCTGAAGTCTTAATTTCTTTTGAATGGTTCTTGATTCTTTTTCTCTCATCTCTGAAAATCTCAGGCATCATAAAAAACATTTAGCTACTCAGAAATTATTCCCACATCTTTCTCTTTTCTTGTGAATGGTGAGGTGTATGGTTTTCTTACCTTCCCTGTTGCTACCTTCCCCTTTCAACAATCATTAGATCTCGAATCCTCGTTCTGTAAGTTTCTGGGTAATTTTCAAACCTAATGATGACTGATTCTTAAATGTACACAATAATATTTTACTCTATTTCATCATCATTAATTTCACACAGATAAACAGTTTGATAATTTTTAATAAAAAAGGAAAAACTGACTCCATGTTGAAAATGAAGCCCTGAAAATAAAAAGACCATATATAAAGAGATTATAATGAATATTTTGATGTTTTATTCAATATTTTTATATTTATTCAAATTGTCTTTTTGTAGATATATTTTGAGTTATATCTGAATTTTTACAGATATTGTGTGTGTGTTAGATGATTTCAGAGATGAATAGGAAACTTGAAGCAACAGAAATGTGGTTCTACTGAAGGATGATGAGCATACCATGGACTGAACATGTGAGTAACAATGAAATTTTGGAGAAAAGGGAAACAAAAAAGAAACAAACACTTAACATTAGGAATAGACAGTTGAGGATTCTAGAGCATATGATGAGGAAGGAGGGCTTGGAAAATCTGATACTCATAGGACAGATAGAGGGAAACAGAGAAACAATGAATAACCAACTTAACAAGCCTGAGTAAATGGATGGCGGAACAGGGCTGAGGAGAAATAACAAAGACAAAGTTCATTAAGAGCTGCAAGTGACAGGAAGTTGTGGAGAGTCATACTCACAAGACAGAGGGCAAGAAGGACAGAAGAACACAACACATATTCATAGTGGGCTTAGGAGAAATAACAGAAAGACAAAGTTTATTAAGAGCTGCAAGTGACAGGAAGTTGTGGAGAGTCATACTCACAAGACAGAGGGCAAGAAGGCAGAGGAACACAACCCATATTTAGTGAGCTTGAGGAAATAGATGACTGATCAGGGCTTAGAATAAATAACAGAAAGACAAAGTTTATTAATAGCAACAAGTGACAGGAAGTTGTTCACTATATTGGGCCAGATAATTCTTCTTGTCAGAATCTATCTTGCACATTTATAAATCTACTATTCATTCATACACTGAATATTGCTGTAAGATTCAGCAATTGAAGATCTGTATGCATTCCTACAGTCATCACTCAATACATACACACACACACACATACACACATATATATATTTGTTAAAGACAGAAGCTGATGATGGTTCGCCTGAAATAGGCCTATACTTCTGATTCACCATGAGATAACGTGTCTGCCTTAATTTTTCTTATATATATATATGCATATGTATATCCATCAAAATTAGTATAAAGATAGCAAAATATGCAAAAAATGGCAATCAATTGCTGAAACCTCCTGATGAGTGGGCTGAACAATTACTAAAAAGGTTGATCTATGAAACTATGGAGTCCAGATGCTGAATATAACATTTGATGTTATATTCACAAATTTTATTTGTATTAATTCTATATATGTATTTCTAAAGAATTTGTGGATTTTATTTTTTATTCTGACATGTTATTCTTAGTGGAGAGTCATATTTGAGTAGATGTTCCATTTTATTATAAACAGTATTTATTTCAACTAGTGGCATATATATTAAAGAAAACATAAAAAATATGCCCTCCAACAGGAATCAAATCAGCATCCCCCTTTGCAAGGAGAAACCACCATCTGATCCGGCATGCTTTGACCATTCAGTTATGAAAATCTTGGCAATCAAACAAGGGTTTATTTTGGCTTAAAATCAGTTTTGATTCTATTTTTGGTTTTTGAATCCTACCAGAGGGTACATTTTTTGTGGTTAAATTTTTTTTTTGAGCAGGCCAGCAGATTCCCCTGTTATATATCTCCAGATCATCAGCAAAATCCAAAGAAGAGTCTGTAATGTTATCAGTCCTGTCCTGGCATCTCACTTTCAGTCACCTTCAGGGTTCAGTTTGAAATTCCAACATATATCACTTGAAGAAGGCGGTAACATACAACAGCCAAATTGCTGTGAACATGACAATAAAAATGAGAATAGAAGCTTGAATAATGTAAATAGTGTAAACAGTTACAATACCTCATTGCAAAAATATAGAGAGTTTTTTTATTTTTATTTAATTATTATTTTGTGAAGAGGGTATCGGTCATGAAATTGATGAAAATGCTTGCACAGGATTTTGTGAAAACATTTTCTGTTTTTTTTGTTACCGTTTTCCCAACAAAAGCACCACATGATTCCAGCCTGAATTTTCTCTGCTTGGTAAACAGGTTTTCTGTCAATTCAGTTTTGACTATTTCAACCATCTGCTTATCAACAATATTCAGGATTTGATAAGTACCTTTCAAACTTATGATATTCTAAGTCATATCACATCTGTTCTTAAACTCTTTTTCCAGATAAACACTCAACATCATTGATTTAGTGTTTCTTTAATTAAGTGCCATAATATAAAGTTCATATTAACTGTTATTAGATATTTTCACTGGATATTGGAGATTTTACATGTATGTGAATTTCTTATTTTACACTTTTTTTTGTAAAATCATTTCACCACAAGCAATGCAGAAATGTTGCTAGCATGCAAAGGGTTATTGTGAGAGAAAAAACAAGGTACAGGGGATGTTGAAGAAAGAATAAGAGATGAATGAGATTCAAGAAGATAGAAGAAAGCAGTTGACATTGCATCTAAAATTTTTGAGATTGAAGCTATCAGGGAAGCAAGCAAATAGTAGGGAGTTCTGCAAACGAGAAGTATGAGAAAAGGTGTTTGTGTAGAAGAGGTGAAACAAAATGAATAATGTCTTCCTAGGATCATTCACACATTCCATGATTCTGTATACATCATCTCTTGGTGCTGTTTTTCTCTTCCAACTTAATTTTTCTTTATATTTTGGACTCACGGATCCAGTTTGTTTTTTCACCTTGACGACACAACCGACATTTGAAAGGCTGACATCAACAATATCTGCAATAAGGCTTGCCAGTGTATTTGTACAGCATTACAATATTCATACACTTCCTTGGAGTAATGTCCATTGCAGACAATGGTTCTAGGACAACTAATCAACTTGAGACAAAGTGTCTGGACATGATAAAAATCTGATGCAATCACAGATGACGCAATATTTTTTAAGGCCAAACAAATTTCATCATACAGTATGAAAATAGTTTCATATTACTGCACACCATTGTAAATGACCTAATCCAAGGAAATAATAGAAATCAATTACACCCTGTCACTTCAGTGGGTCTAAAATTGACTGTATGGTAAAAGAAAGGATACTAAAGCAGTTGTTTCAATTAATTTGCACAAGGGTATAAAATAGTATTATCATATTACTGCAGAAGATTTCAAATGACCGAATCTGAAGAAAAAATAGAAATCAAAGGCACCCTGTCACTCCAATGGGTCTAAAACTAACCGTATGGTAAAAGAAAGAAAACTAAAGCAGTTGTTTGAATTAATTTGTCCAAGGGTGTATGCAAATAGAATTATGGACACACATTTTTCTTGAGAATTGACAATACACTCTACCTGTGATTAAACACATTTTATCTTTGATTAACAGTCTAATGAATAAATAATATTCAACCTTTTCATTGCTAATTCTCAAGGAAAAAAATGTATAAACTATTTTGCTGAATTTATATGCCAAGAGACATATTTGAAAGAAATTCCCAGAAAATGCATTTTCCAAAATTTATAATTATAGTTAATCATTTTTATCTGTTTATTTCAATTTGCTGCTCTCTGGTTCACAAACATCTTTATAAATTGTTGAACTGAAGTTTGCAACAAAATCCAAAGAAGGACCTGCAATATAATAGATCCTAACTTGGCAACTCACCTTCAGTTACTATCTCACAGATAACCCATCTATATGAATTTAATAGTGATAATAGACTGACATCTAGGTTCTACCCATTTACTATTGAAATAGTTAAATGTAACTTCCACTTCTACTCGAACAGTTTCTTTTTTTGCTCTTCCTGTCTGTGGAACTCCTTTCCATTTACTTGCTTCTCTCATAGCTACAATCTCCAAAAATGTATCTTCTTGAATCCTGTTTATCTTTTATTGTTTTTTTCAATACTACCTTTACTCAGTTTTTTTTTTCACTGTAACCCCCTGCGGACTAGTGGCAGTCCTGTCTTGCTTGGGGTGAAATGATATAAAAAAGAATCAAAAACTTATTTTCGTAGTTATTTCTTTATAATATTGTAAAACAAGAACAGTATGGATTTGTTAAAGACACCAGAACAAGGAATGCAATGTTAATGCTCAGAATGATATCAGAAAGAGCAATAAAAATGCAGAAAGATGTGCATGTGTGTTTTATAAATTATGCAAAAACGTTTGATAAACTATGTCACAAAGAATCTTTGGAACTTATTCAACCTATACAGTGAGCTGATTCTAAGAGAATTAGAAGTCCTATCAGGGTTTATTAATGCTGGCCCAAATCTTAACAATGTAAGATATGCTGATGACACAGTGTTGATAGCAGATGAAGAAAGGAAACTACAAGAACACCTACAGATGGTAGTGAAGGAAAGCAAGAAAGAAAGGACTGAACATCAATTGCAAGAAGACAGAATGCATGGTTGTCAGCAAAAGGAACAGCCCAAAATAGAAATTAAAAATTGGAGATACCAAAATCAAAAAGTATAACAATTTAAATATGTAGGAAATGTTTCAGCACTGGACAGAAAGTGTACAACACTCAAATCCTTAACTGCATTGAGATAAACAAAGATGCCTTCCAAAAGCTAAGCAGAATATTAGGAAATAGAAAATAGAAACAGAGAAAAGAGTACTTCACTGTTAAGTCCCCCTATGTGGCATTGAACACTGGACAATCTTCTCACAGATGAAAAAGAGATTTGAAGCAACAGAAATATTCTTCTACAGAAGGATACTGAGGATACCATTGACAGACCAAGTGAGCCATGACAAAGTTTTAGAGAAAATAGAAACAAATACCAAGAATGAGATAGTTGAAATTTCTAAGAAACATAATGAAGAAAGTGGGTTTGGAAATATGATACTCATAGAACAGATTGAAGGCAAGAAGAAGAGAGGAAAACAACTTAAACCCACTTAGTATGTTTTAGTAAGTGGATGACTGAAAAAGACAAAATGTATTAAAAGTTATAAAAGACAGGAAATTGTGGAGAGCCATGATCTTGAAGGGACATAGCACATAAAAAAAAGAAGAAATATTGCATTGGAGTTGGTTCACATATTTTAATAAACTTATAAGTACAACATTATTCTTATTTACATTGTTTGAATTGTCATCTTCATCTATATTGTCATATTCTCAACATTTCAGCCAGAGTACACTCTGACCATCTTCAGGTGATTGAAATTTTTAATTAAACACTTTATTTTGATCACTGGAGTAGATTGTTCTCATTCCATCAGTCATGACACTTCCAGATGTTTTAGTTATCTCCCTTTAACTCAACTCTAAATTTTTGTTCACCACTGCTGTTACCAGATATTGAACTCCCAACTCTTTGAGTAGATTGTTCTCATTCCATCAGTCATGACACTTCCAGATGTTTTAGTTATCTCCCTTTAACTCAACTCTAAATTTTTGTTCACCACTGCTGTTACCAGATATTGAACTCCCAACTCTTTGAGTCAAACCACTGGATTCAACCGATGATTTTATCCACTGGGTCATGTGTCCTACAACAGCTGAAACATTGTGAATATGACAATAAAGATGAGTTGTGGCCCCATAGTCCTCAATGAAGTCTAATAAACTAAAGTTAGGAGAAAGAGGTTGTAGGTGTGTATGGGTGGGTGAAGTCTATCTGGAACAGATCATGATTTTAATAAGTCTTGAATATTGATCAAAAGTGGTAGTAAGAAGTACTCAACTTTCTCTGCCACCTAGCAACCTCCTAATCAATAAATCAATTATACCAGCACTCCAAATACAACAATTTGTTAATGGTTTATATTCACATCGATCCATTTTCTTGGACTTTTCCTTAGTTTAAGAGAAAAACAAACCTCTCATCTACCCAACCCTCATTCTCAGTATCCTTACCCACCTATCACCCACCCTCTGACATTTCCTATATTTAACCATTCTCAGTATCCCTACCTGCCTATCACCCACCCTCTGACATTTCCTATATTTAACCATCCTTTCTCCACTCTATGTAGCCCCCTGTGCAGTAGTGGCAGTGACATGCCTTGCTTGGGGGGAAACGCTTATAAAAAAAAAAAAAAAACTCATGATATAATTGTCTGTGAATCTCAGAAATTTAGGCTAAGAGATTGTGACACAATTGTAAGGAATATTTAGTTAACAAAAACAACTCTGATTAAATTTATCAAAATAACTAATCAAAAATAAAGAAGCAAAGTCTGCAATTTGTTATTTCTTGAATTAGGTTTTGAGTTGGTGGACAAATGCAAAATGTGCAGCAATTGTCAATGTGGCATTTGTTACCAAAGATCCACCCATTCCAAGAAGTCAGAAGAGGTTAAATCTTTGTGAGAATGTTAGGGTTAGAGCATTTGGAGAGAAGAGACAATTCTCTTTTGTGTGCTAGGGTGGATCCCATTGACCAGATGTGGATTTACAAAATACACATACATTCAAACGCATTTAAGAATAAGTGATCGTGGCTCTCCATATCTTTTTCTCTTTTGTTGCTATCAGTAATACATTCTCATTTACGACCCCTCTTTCTTCGTATGGTAAGTGTTCCTTTATCCATTTGTTTAAACTCGTCTTTTCAGAATATAGATAATCATAATTTTTCAGATCTTCCTGTTATTTGTTACTCTCATCAATATTTTCTCATTTATGGTACGTTTTCTTCCACCCATTCACCCAAACTTGTCAACTCTGTTATTTGCTGTGTCACTGTTTTTTTGCTTTTGACATAACTTAAGACTTCTAAATTCTCCGAGCCTTCTTTTCTTGTCATGTGTCTCCCAAATTTCCTCTGCCTCTTTTTGATTACTATCAGTAGCTTTCATCATGCTTATTTTCCTTAAAACCTTGTTTGTCAGATGATCTGTCTGTCATGTTCACTATATTCATTGGTGAAACAGCATTTCAGTTTCTTCAAGTTCTTCCTCAGTTCTAAAAAAATGTCCTGCTTTTACTGCTATATACAAAGACTGATGCTATATTGCAGTCTAAACAGTATAAGAAATAAACATATAAGAGTAAGCATAATTTTTATTTACATTATTTCAGTTCAGACAAATATCCTCATCCTTGTTATGATTACAGCATTTGAAACACTGTGCTCTCAAACCATCTACAAATGTCTGTCAATCTGAGTAGCTGTCAGTAAATTTTAAACTGAACCATTTAGTTGATCTACAGATGAAGATTATTCCCATTCTTCAGTTCATGTCAAGAGATACTGCATCTTGTTCTTATTTAGAATTACTCAGTTTTTGGTCACAGTGTTTCTACTGTGTTTTTAGGGCCCAAAGCTCAGATCTTTACAGCCAAGATCACCTTTCCCCCATCCACAGGGTTGAATCAATCTTATTTTTTATGTGTGTGAGTGAGTTTTGATTAACAGCATATTAACCTCTGTTGGTCATTTAATGCCAAAAACGTGGGAATTTTAAGGTATTTTTTTAATGTTTGGTTATAGTGAGAAGGTTAATTTAGTCAGATTTTAACGAAAATTTTGTTTTTATTCTTTTTTATTTTAGAAAACCAAAAATGTATTCTAATTTTGCATTTAAAAAATGTTTTGCTGATAATTTTTTCCTTCAAAAATGTGTTGTGGTAATAATTTTTTCTTCAAAAATGTATATTTTTCTATAAAAGTCAATTTTTATATATATATATATATATATATATATATATATATATATTTCTATAAAAGCATTTTTATACTTTCATAGTGTTTTGACCCCAGTTTGGGGGGTTAACTATTTGCCCATAGCTGGGATTCTAGCAGATCAGGGTAGACTGGGGAACAACAGCAATTAAGAGGTGGTCCTATGCTCCTCACAACCAATCAAAGGCCTTGCTGCTGGATACAGTTTACCATCATGCCCAGAATCATATTTTTAATGTATTTCATTGGCAAGGAGTATTTTCTACTCAGAAAGTTTCTACCCAAGAACCACTAGTTTTTAAAACAAACTTCTATGTGCATGCTTCTATGAACACTATAATCTTAAGTTCTTCCCATCTCGTGGCAATTGTTATATACCCTTCTTATCCTCATAATCTACATTTCCTACTTACTCTTCTTATTTTTATATCAAACATCTCAATCAGTCATTGTCATCCTGCAGCCTCGGCCAAGATAGAACTCACTACACCCCTCCAGTATTCCTTGTGCATTTGGAACCCTGGCGCAGTTTATAACAAAATTCATAATCTTGTCAAATAGCTGAATACTTGATGCTTTGCCAGGGCTACCAAGGGTATTTTTATTGTGACACCAACACTGAATGGGTTGTCTCCAGACCCCATCCTGTTATTTAACCCATAACTGGAAGAAAGTGACGAATTAATACCTTTCCCAAGGGTACCAGTGCTTAATTGAATGCAGGATACTCAACTGGAATTCAAACTCGATTTCTCTTTCCAAGTCGACATCCACTGCACCACAACACACATCCATCACTGAACGCTTACAGCACCTGGTATTCCCAAGCAGTCACTCATCTAAGTCCTGACCAGGCTCACGTTGCTTAACTTTGGTGATCGAGCGAGAACCAGTGTATTCAACGTCATATGCTGGAAGCATCTCAATCAGTAACTACCTACACTGAGTGGCTTTTAGGCCTTGTCTTGAGTGAACATTAGTAAATAATTAAAATGTTTGTTTTACCCATCCAAGGGACTGAACTCATAATTAATATGTCACCTGAAAATAGTTAATTTTCAATATAAAATGTCAAATGCTGGACCATCTTAGTCTGGTTCTATCTATCAATCTATCTATCATTCTATGTATCTGAGTCTGTACATTTCTATCTTTCTATTAGGACCTTGAATAAGTTCTCACTGTTTTCCAACAGATGGCATTCCCAGAACTGCATGCATGTAGTTTCAGATGGTAATGCATCTATAAGGAAATACTATAAACAAGCTTGAAATTCAGTGTATGTAATTTTGCCAAAGTGTTTTTCATAATAATATTTGTGGGGAATTTTATTGCACTACTTTATTCAAAAAAAGCTCTTTGCCCAACCTACCTCCCAAAATATTATCAAATGACCCAACATTAAACATATTTAGAAGAACTTCTTAGTTGGGTTGAGAATCTCACTTTCTCTCTCTCCCACCCTTTCTCTCTCTCTTTATATATATATATATATATATACAACACAGTTTCATATTCTCTGATTTCTCAATCCTATACATATATATATAGCCATCCATATATATATTAGGACTTTGAATAATTTCTTGCTGTTTTCCAACAGATGGCATTCCCAGAATTGCATGCATGTAGTTACAGATGGTAATGTATTTATAAGGAAGAACTATAAGCAAGCTTGAAATTCAGTATATGTAATTTTGCTGAAGTGTAAACAACTTTGTTTTTCATAGTTAAACATGTCAGATTTTGTGCCAAAGAAAATGTATTTTTATTCAAAAGAAATCTACAGCCGAAGCAAACAGAATTCTTGTTAAGATTTATGGCAACCATGCTCTGTCGGAAACAAGATGCAGAGATTGGTTTAGATGCTTCAAAAATAATGATTTTGATGTTGAAGATAAAGAATGCTTTGGTACACCAAAAAAGTTTGAAGATAAATAACTGCAGACATTACTCAATGAAGACTCATGTCAGGCACAAGATGAACTTGCAGAATCATTAGGAGTTAATCATGCAACAGCTTTGAAACGTTTGATAGCATTTGGAATGGTTCAAAAGCAAGTACATTGGGTGCCATGCAAGTTGAAGCTGAGAGACATGTGAACAACTTCTTCGACGGCAGAAAAGGAAAGGTTCTTTGCATCGTATCGTAACCGGCGACAAAAAGTGGATACACTATGATAACCCTAAGCATAGAAGATTATGGGATAAGCCTGATCATGCATCAACATTGGTGGTAAAGTCAAATATTGATGTTTCAAAGCTTCTGCTCTGCATTTGGTGGGATCAGCTGGGTGTAGTTTATTATGAGCTGCTCAAACTGACCGAAACTATCATAAGAGATTGCTATCAACTACAACTGATGAATTTGAGTTGAGCATTGAAGAAAAATTGGCCGTGATACAAGCAGAGACATGACAAAGGGAATTTACAACATGACAACGCTAGGCCACATGTTGCAAAGTAGGTGAAAACCTACTTGGAAACACTTAAATAAGAAGTCTTACCCCACCTCCTATATTCACCAGACATTGCTCTGTTCAATTATCATTTGTTCCAATTGATGGCACATGGCCTGGCTGAGCAGAACTTTCATTTTTATGAAGATGCACAAAAATGGATCGGCTCGTGGTTAGCCTCAAAAGATGCATTGGTTTTGGAATTCAAATGCTGCTTGAAACATGAGAAAAAGTAGTGGCTAGAGATGGATAATATTTTCAGTGACATGTTTCTTTCTAATTTTTGTAAATAAACATTAATTTTAATGAAAAATTCATGAAAATTTATTCAAAGTCTTAATATAGTTCTACTATATCAGTTTGTTTCATATTTGTTTGTTTGTTTGTCAGTCTCGCTCTGTTCATGATCTAAGTCTGAACCCAAATATCTTTCTCAGTTTGTTCATATCTATCTATCTATCTATCTATCTATCTCAGTATATTCAGATCTATCTATCTATCTATCTATCTATCTATCTATCTATCTATCTATCTCTAGTATATTCAGATCTATCTATCTATCTATCTATCTATCTCAGTATATTCAGATCTATCTATCTATCTATCTATCTCAGTATATTCAGATCTATCTATCTATCTATCTATCTATCTCTCTATCTATCTCAGTATATTCAGATCTATCTATCTATCTATCTATCTATCTATCTATCTATCTATCTATCTCAGTATATTCAGATCTATCTATCTATCTATCTATCTATCTATCTATCTCTATTCAGATCTATCTATCTATCTATCTATCTATCTATCTATCTATCTATCTATCTCAGTATATTCAGATCTATCTATCTCTCTATCTATCTATCTCAGTATATTCAGATCTATCTATCTATCTATCTCAGTATATTCAGATCTATCTATCTATCTATCTCAGTATATTCAGATCTATCTATCTATCTATCTATCTATCTATCTATCTATCTATCTATCTATCTCAGTATATTCAGATCTATCTATCTATCTATCTATCTATCTATCTATCTATCTATCTCAGTATATTCAGATCTATCTATCTATCTATCTATCTATCTATCTATCTATCTATCTCAGTATATTCAGATCTATCTATCTATCTATCTATCTATCTATCTATCTATCTATCTATCTCATTCTGTTCATGATCTATCTTATTCACACTGTTCATGATCTGTCTATCTCACTCTGATAATTATATAGTGACACAAGTTCTACTAATTAACCCATAGCCGGACAAAGAAGAGGCTGATTCATATCTTTTCCAAGGGTACGTCCACATGTGAATATGATGAATCCAACTAGAATTGGACCTCGGCCCTCCAATTCCAAGTCATTATTCTTTACACCACTTGCACTTTCAAGATTTCCTCAGTAGTCGCCCATTTAGATAATGACCAGGTTTGACATTGCTTAACTTTGATCATCATACAAGAATAATCAATGTGATGAGGCTGTAAGCCTAACTAAGGAATGAAGTGAATTCTAACAGGACTAGAAAAACCCATGAAAATTTTACCATTTTCCTGTTTTAATCTTTTGATAAATCTTAACTTTACAGCTGATGATGATGATCTCATGGTGAATTTTACAACAATAAAATATCCGTAGAAATCGCCCAACCACATCATTAAATATTTAAGTTAAACAACTTTTATCAAAATATTGTGCAATAACAATTATAATATGAATGCTGGTCATTATTTTAAGAAGTAAAGTGGGTACAAATAAAAAGTTTTGAAACTGACAACTTTTTCCATTTCAATGAAACAATCATTAGACACTTATTTCTTTCTTTCATTTGTATGTCTTGCTTTTTTATACAATTAAAAAGAAATAGTCCTTCATTTATAAGCTATTGGTGGGACACATTAAACACTTCTTTTTTTTTTCTATCCAAATCTGCATCCTATGAAGATTTCTCTTAATAATAATTCTAAAATAAATCAGCAGATAAGGTTATTTCATTTATAGCAACTGGTCTTTGCCTTACTTGGTTTCCATCATTCAATAATGTGCATCTGGAAAATGGTGCAAGTATCGCAGAAACATCTCAGCCCTTTTACTTTTGTTTGAATTCTTTGATTTAATTTTTCACATTGTTCCCTCCCCACTTCATATCAGGGTATAAATATTTTCTATATATTTTTATAATGAAATGGTAAAAAAAAATCCAAAAATGCATATATATATATATATATATATATATAGTGTTAAACTGTAATGATATTTCATGCCAAAATTACTTTTTTTCAGTAGTTTACTAGTAGAAAAACAAGCAGATCTTTTTGTCATAAAGTGCTTGATATCAAAATAAGGATCGAGCATTAATGTAAAACTATGTACAAATATATATATATATATATACTCAGTAAATGAGAAATAAGTTTGGTGTTTATTCCTCATTTAGTGAGTATATTTTTGTTCTACTGTCTTCTAAATGTATTGAGCCCTTTTTTGTTGTTCATGCCTTCAGAATTGGCTGTTTACTGTCTTCCACTGATATATATATATATATATATATATATATATATATACAGTTGTACATTGTAGGTGATTTCATAGGACCCCAGTAAATATGTGGTATTATGGTATATGCTGGATTGAGTGGTATTATGGTATATGTGGGAATGAGTGGCAAAAGGATATGTTTTTGTGATGATTAAAGCAACTATTAGAAGGAATCTTTTGTGAGTCAGATTAGCCAGGTGTATCATAGACAGTGTAGATCAGCCTCTACTGACTTCCCTTTGAACTTGTATGACAAAGCAATATATTATTTATATTTTATTTAAATAAACATCACTTCTCAGTTTTTTGGCTGAGATCAAAGTGTAGTATCTGACTTAAGGTAGATAAACTAGATTTTACCTCTCAATTGTATCTCAACTGAAAACATTATTCAGTGCTGCCAGTCTCAGAAAAAAAGCTGCCTGCAACAGTTCCTCCCTTGTTGCATTAAAGAGGGAGGATCAGTAGTAATACTGATATCAGTGCAACCAGAAGTGGGTTATTTTTGGACTAGACCTGCATGCACATGCTAGGGATTCTCATATTAAATTAATCACATCCTGCCTGTGTGGGATGGTAAGTTAATACTAAAATGTAGTACCTTTCATACTAGTTTAATCTGATTCTCTCTCTTCAATTTGGGAACCTTGGTGTAATGGTTAACAAGCTTGTCTCACTAAAACCTGTTACAACTGAGTAGTGAGTTTAATGCCTCATACTTTTTGCCTTGTGCCACATGTAAGTGGTACTTCAAAAATCAAAATTCTCTCTTCACTTCCAGTTTCCATTCGTTTTTTTTCTTTTCTTTCATTTTCTCACTGAAACCAAGTAGTGTCTTTTCTCCTCTTTGCATGCTATGAAAACATGGAATAGTCCATTATTTATCTGGATATGTGTTGGGGTGCAGTGGATATCGGCTTGGAATGAGAAATCGGGGATCCAAGTTTGAATTCCAGTTGAATTCATTGCATTCATTTATGCTCAAATACCCTTGGGAAAGGTATTAATCCATCTCTTCCTTCCAGTTATGGGTTAAATAACAGGACAGATTGGGTTCTATAGCCTTGGCTGGCAACCAGTCTACCACAGAAAGCAATGGCAACCTATTGCGGGATAATCTTCTGCCCAGTCAGTCATGTCTCTTTTGAGACATGATCGCCCAAGCGTGTTTCACATATGGCACTTAACTGACTGACTGAATATAATAGTTGGAATCATGAGTAAGGATTCTACTGGCCATAAAGTGGGGGATCGGTTTTTATTATGATGAAATCATAAACTGATCCCCCACTAATTGTACCTAATAGAATAATGCAATATAAACTATCTCTTCTTCCTCCAGCTATGAGTTAAATGGCAGGAGAAATTGGGTTCTACAGCCTTGGCTGACAACCAGTCTAACACGGAAAGCAATGGCAACCTACTGCGGGATAATCTTCTGCCCAGTCAGTCATGTCTCTTTCGAGACATGATCGCCCAAGTGTGTTTCACATATGGCACTTAACAGACTGAGTGAAAGGACGTAAGGGCCATGCTGCCTAATGACAATAGGAGGAACAAGGAAGAAGAATAAGGAGAAGGAAGAAGTCATCTTGCAGATGATGACAAGTACAGATGGTGGCTGGTTGTTTTGAGGACAGGAAACAATGCATCATATTTGTTTGCTTGTTGTAAAGAATTAATGGCCAACACAGTTTCTCAGATTTCTGTTGTTGAATTTATTGAAGTTGACGGGTTCTGAATCACAGATTGCTTTAGCAAAAAACCAGGCATTTATCACATGCAATGTTTCTCCAAGAATTTATTGCAGTTCTCAAAGAAAAAACATCTGTGCAATAGCAATGGAAAGATTATCCTGAATAAAAAATAGATATTTTTCTCTGAGAAACGCACTTGCCAGAAATTAATATTTCACTAACAAACAAGAAAGTCTATTTGGGTTTGGTATGATTCATATATTTATTCATATCAAAATTTTATTGTTAGAGAAAAATTTTTCTCATTACTGAGTTATGAAACCAGGTTGCTTATCAATATCTGATCATCAAATCTGTTAATAGAGCTAAAGAAATTAGATGCAGTAAATGTCACACCATTCATTAGCTTATTGTTTTTTTTATAATTGTTTCACCCCAAGCAATGCAGGACCCCCACTGGTGCACAGAGGATTCTTCTTCTATGTGTCATGTCCCTTCAGGATATAAGCGATCATGGCTTATTCCTGGTAGCTCTTAGCACACTTTCTCCTTTTACCCCATCCAAACCCCGCTCTGTCATCTACCTGCTCAGGTCCTTCAAATATGTTATCCACTGCTTTCCTCTGTTTCTCTTTCCTTCTATCTGTCCTGTGAGTATTGGATTCTTCAAGCCTTCCTTCCTCGTCACGTCCCAAGAACTTCAGCTGTCTCTTCCCGATGCTCAGTATTTTCATTTCCATCCTTTCCAAAACCTCATCATTGCTCACATGCTCAATCCATGATATTTGCAGCATCCTTTTGTAGAACCACATTTCAGTTACTTTAAGTTTTTCCTTCATCTTTGATGATATTGTCCAGCATTCACTGTCATATTGAAGGACAGACATCAAGAACTCTCTTCTTTGTTTTTAGCAAAATTTTCTTGTCTCTTAATACTCTGCTCAGCTTCTGGAATGTGTCTTTGGCCATGCCAATTTACCTTCAGATCTCAGTAATGCACTTTCTATCTTCTGTTAGAACACTTCCCAAGTACTTAAATTTTTGTACTTGCTTCATTTTAGTATCCCCAATCTGTAATTGGCATTTTGGGATCTTTCGTTTGCTGATGACCATACATTTGGTTTTCTTGTAATTTGTTTCTAGTCCTTTCTTTCAACTTTCTTTATCTAACTTTTAAGGAGGTCTTGTAGTTTTCTTTCCATGTCAGCTATCAGCACTGTATCATCTGTGTATCTTATGTTGTTCAGATTGTGGCATAGATTATTAGAGTGAGAGAAAAGAAATAAAACAAGCTATAGGCGTGTCAAAGAAACAATAAGAAAAGGATGAGAATCAAGTAGGGAAGTGTGAAAAGACACTGATATAGTAGAAGAGGCAGTTACATGTAACTATTTTGGCTTTAAAAGGGTGGGACCTTGATGCCAATCTAGTAGCACGAGTAAATAAACGTGCTCAGGGTCAGTCAGTTAAGTTCCATACGTGATACACACTTCAGGCGAGCATGTCTTGAAAGAGATATGACTGACTGGGTAGAAGATTATCCCGTAGTAGGTTGCCATTGTTTTCTGCAGCAGACTGGTTGCCAGCCAAGGCTATAGAACCCAATCTGTTTTATTATTTAATCCATAACTGAAGGAAAGAGACGGATTAATACCTTTCCCAAGGGTATTTGTGCATAAGTGAATGCAAGGAATTCTACTGGAATTCGAACTTGGCTTCCCGATTTGTCATTCTGAGTCAATATCTACTGCACCACCAGGAAAAAAGCTCATCAGAGTAGTTTCCATGAAAATACTTGTAGAAAAGACAGAGGGAAGCTACTTCATGTTTGTGAGAAAGTGACTGAAGATGGGCTGCCAAGTCAGGATTGATTACATTGCAGATATACCTTTGGATTTTATTGAGAACCTCAAGATGAGTAGCAGGCACCCCCAACCAGATATAGCAACAGTATTCAATGCACGAACAAATGGTAGATTTAAAATGTGCAAGATGAATTCCGACAAGAAAAACTTCCTGGTCAAGCACAGTGACCGAGCCCTCCTAGCAATAGATAGAGCTGTAGATTTGATGTAGTCATTTCTTTAGAGGTTGGTTGAGAGATTGCGGCTAAGGAGGCACAGTGTGTTGCTCTCTATGAGACTAGGGTCATTCCATACTAATGATAGGTAGGGAAGTTTCTCTATGTTGGTTAAAGGAGAGCAGCTATAATAGAAATAATAAAACCCAGGTTCAAATTCAATGCATATGATTTTAAGAACAATGCATATGAAAGAGAACTTTACAGAATGTACATTTGTTAGCAAAAAGGACAACCAAACTTGTGTTCTATAAATTGGAGATGTTAAAATCATGCAAGTACAGAATTTTAACTATGTGTCATATATGATAAATATGCAGAAATCTGAAAGTGCACTGAAATAGCCAAAGTTGTCTTCCAAAAGCTAAGCAAAGTATAAAGAAATAGGAAAAATAAATTGGGATCATAGAAAAGGATGTTGAATTACAATGTAATATCAATCCTCTTACACTGGACAATTGCTTTCATTGAGGAAGAGGAGAACTGAAGCAACAGAGATGTCATTCTCCAGAACAATGCTGAAAGAATACCATAGGCAAAACATATAAGCAATAAGGAAGTTTTAAGGAAAATGAAAACAAAAATGTTATTTGTAGTTAGAATCAGAAAGAGACAGATGAAATTTCTAGGACACTTAATGAGGAAAGTAGGCTCGACAAATCTGACACTCACAGGATATTGAATGCAAGTGGTGTGGAGGAAAACAGCAAGCAAACTACAAGTCAAGTTTGAATGGTCAATTAGGGGAAGAGTAATTAGACAAGCACTTAGATCTACAGTGGATAGGATGTTGTGGAGAGTCATGATCAACCACGTTCTGAAGGGATACAGCACATAATTAATATAGCTATGCAAATTAATTAAAGAAATAGGTTTTCTTGATGATTTGCAAACCATTAACAAATCTGTAAATGTTGATCAAGCCTTGAATCTTGAAAACTGTAAAAAATGACAAATCCTTAAAGGGAAGTTACTCTTGTCATACAAGTATTTATTGCAAAGATGTTTATTTTGTTACATTGCTGGGTGGAGTCAACTTCAATAGGACATAACTGATGCAATTATGTGTGATAAGATTCTTGAAAGGTCAAGAACAGTCAATCATTTCTCTTCTTGGGAATTGTTGCATCTATATATATATATATATGTAGATGTATTGGATTACAAGTGAAAGAGTCTGACTTTACTTTTTTTCTTTATAAATATCTTCTTTTAGTTTGGCAGGGATAGGGTTTCATGGTACATGCAATGGACATTTTAGAAGATATTGCAACACATGTGAGAAGAAAAACATTTCATTAACCTATCTATCACAGACTTTCTTTCTCTCTCTCTCACTTTTTCTTGATATATATATATTTACAAAATGTTGCAAAATGGATTAACTCCAACATATTTTTAATTTATTTGTTTAAACATTATTTTTAATAGATAAAAAAAAAACAGAGTATCTACTCAAATATAAGTATTTATTAAGAATTATGTTTAAACAAATAAATTAAAAAAAAAATATATATTTTAATTATTTCACCCCAAGTGAGGCAGGACCACCACTAGTACACAGAGAGTTACAGTAAGAGAAATGACGGGGTACAGTGTTTATAGAAGAAAGGAGAAAAGTTGAATGTGATGCAAGAAGATAGAAGATGGCTAGTGATGCTGCATTTAAAATTTTGGAGATTGTATCTATCAGGGAAGTAAGTTCCACAGGCAGGAAGTTTTTTTTTTTAATCATATCACCCCAAGCAAGGCGGTAATGCCACTGATGTGCAGGGGGCTATGTAAGAGTGAAAAGGTTGGAAAAGAGAAAGCTGGAAACCACATCCTAGACAGGAAACAAGGGATGAGCCTCTTCACCTGTTCAATAGATGTGGGTGAAGTGTGAACCAGGCAATAGTTTAGTCTATCTACTCCAATTGAGAGAAAAAAAAAAAAGAAAGAAAATAGTAAAATGATTGGAAAAGAGAAAGCCGGAATCTATATCCTAAAGAGGGAACAAGGGATGAGCCTCTTCACCTGTTCAATAGACAAGTGTGAGAAAAGAAAATATTGGAGTAGAAGTGGTAGCTACAGGTAACTATTTCAATGGTAAAAGGGTGGGACCTAGATGCCAATTCAGCCAGTCAGTCAGTTAAGTGCCATACGTGATACACGCTTGGGCGATCATGTCTCGAAAGATTATCCTGCAGTAGGTTGCCATTGCTTTCTGCGGTAGACTGGTTGCCGACCAAGGCTATAGAACCCAATCTGTCCTGTTATTTAACCCATAACTGGAAGGAATAGATGGATTAATACCTTTCCCAAGGGTATTTGTGCGTAAGTGAATGCAATGAATTTGGCTGGAATTCGAACTCGGCTCCCCGATTTCTTGTTCCGAGCCGATATCCAATGCACCACAATGCACATACAATTCAGTAGCAAGCTTAAATTCACATGGAGTGGCACCAGGAAAAAAAAGTTCATCAGAACAGTTGCAATAAAAATATTTATAGAAAAGACAAAGGGAAACCACCACACTGGTAAGCGAGTGAACATGAGATGCCAAGTCAAGACCAATTACATTGCAGATCCTTCTTTGAATTTTGTTGAGTACCTTGAGATGAATAGTTGGAGCAGACAACCAGATATGGCAACAGTATTCAGTGCACGGACAAATGGTAGATTTATAAATATGCAAGATGGATTCTGATGAGGAAAACGTTCTGGCCTGACACAGAGACCCCTCCTTCCTAGCAGCTTTAAATCTGATATATTCGTTCTACTTCAGGTCTGTTGAAATACATTTATATTTGATCCATTTTAGGACATCCGGAAACCTGTCCCACCACATCTTCCTGTTTTTGTGGCTCTCAGTAATACTTTCTTAACTACGACACCTCATTCTCTTTCAGAAGATGAGGAATCATAGCTCTCCACATCTTCCTGTTTTTTGTTGCTCTCAGCAATAATTTCTTATCTATGACTCTTCATTCTCTTTCAGAAGATGAAGAATCATAGCTCTCCACATCTTCCTGTCTTTTGTTGCTCTCAGCTATCCTTTCTTAACTATGACTCCTTATTCTCTTTCAGAAGATGAGGAATCATAGCTCTCCACATCTTCCTGTTTTTTGTTGCTCTCAGCAATACTTTCTTAACTACGACTCTTCATTCTCTTTCAGAAGATGAGGAATCATAGCTCTCCACATCTTCCTGTTTTTGTGGCTCTCAGTAATACTTTCTTAACTACGACACCTCATTCTCTTTCAGAAGATGAGGAATCATAGCTCTCCACATCTTCCTGTTTTTTGTTGCTCTCAGCAATACTTTCTTAACTACGACTCTTCATTCTCTTTCAGAAGATGAGGAATCATAGCTCTCCACATCTTCCTGTCTTTTGTTGCTCTCAGCTATCCTTTCTTAACTATGACTCCTTATACTCTTTCAGAAGATGAGGAATCATAGCTCTCCACATCTTCCTGTTTTTTGTTGCTCTCAGCAATACTTTCATAACTATGACTCCTCATTATTTTTCAGAAGGTGGGCAATCATGGCTCTCCACATCTTCCTGTCTTTTGCTGCTCTCAGCAATACTTTCTTAACTACGACTCTTCATTCTCTTTCAGAAGATGAGGAATCATAGCTCTCCACATCTTCCTGTTTTTGTGGCTCCCAACAATAATTTCTTATCTATGACTCTTCATTCTCTTTCAGAAGATGAGGAATCATAGCTCTCCACATCTTCCTGTCTTTTGTTGCTCTCAGCTATCCTTTCTTAACTATGACTCCTTATACTCTTTCAGAAGATGAGGAATCATAGCTCTCCACATCTTCCTGTTTTTTGTTGCTCTCAGCAATACTTTCATAACTATGACTCCTCATTATTTTTCAGAAGGTGGGCAATCATGGCTCTCCACATCTTCCTGTCTTTTGTTGTTCTATTTTCTTATCTGTGACTTCTCATTTTCATTATGGTACTTGTTTCTTCATCCATTTGCTCAAACTTATCAAGTTATAACTTTTCAGATGGTGGGTGAACATGGTTCTCTACATCTTGCTGTCTCTTGTCACTCTCAGCAATACTTTCTCACTTATGACTCTTCTCTTTCTTTCTTTAAAACTTGTCAACTCATTTATTTGCTTCTTTCCTGTTTTTTTGCCTTTGATGTGTCTTGAGATCATTATATTTTTCAAGCCTTCTTTCCTCATTATGCATTCCCAAAATTTCATCTGTCTCTTTTACTATATTTATTGGTGAATCCACATTTCAACCACTTTGAATTTTTCTTCAGTTCTAACAAAACTGTTCCACTTTCACTGTTATAGAAGAAGGATTGACATTACAGTTGAAGCAATATCATAAATAAACAGTTAATATAATATCCATCTTTGGGTCAATACAGAAATTAATGTGATAGAAATAATTGAGTTAAACAAAAGCTAAAGTTTAAAAAAAAATACAGAACAGAAATGTTAATGCGGATAAAATCTGTTCCTCAAGGAGAAAACTGAATGAAAATTCCTTTACAAATTACATTCTAAAGGAAAATATCTTAATTTCAATGGAAAGTTCAGAAATAATAATAATAACAATAATAATTATAATGGTCAGTATTCGGCCTGTACAAAAACTGATGTTGACAAATCTTGTACCCATCAGTGGTTACGTAAAGCAGGTTAAAAGTTGAAACCAAAGGCTTTATTCTTGCTACACAAGACTAATGCTTGTTAACTAGAAATTACCAAAGAAACATACTGAAAAATTGTGTTAACAAGAAATACTAATTCTGTGATAAATAACCAGAAATAATAATAATAATAATAATAATAATAATAACACTGGTCTGAACATCACCCAGCACCAATTACAGAAATAGAAGATGTCACTATTCTATGGGATTACACCATCTACACAGACAGAAAAATTGAAGCAAATAATCCAGACATTATTGTTAAAAAACAAAAAGGAAAAATTGTCTATTAATTGATATGGCTTGTCCAACAGATTGTAACATAGCAAACAAGCAATTTGAAAAACTGTTAAAATATAAAGACATGGAAATTAAAATAGAAAAAATGTGGAAATTGAAAACAACAATCATACCAGTAATAGTAGGTGCACTTGGAAAGATAAAAAATGGAACAAAACAACACATTGAGAGAATCCCTGGGAATCCCAGCTTAATAGATATACAAAAAATTTTCTTAAGTACAGCCCACACACTAAGGAGAACTTTGTCTATGGATGTTAGAGGAAAAACATGAAATAGAGCCATAACAACACACC
Source organism: Ascarosepion bandense (assembly GCA_037127315.1). Classification (NCBI taxonomy): domain Eukaryota; kingdom Metazoa; phylum Mollusca; class Cephalopoda; order Sepiida; family Sepiidae; genus Ascarosepion; species Ascarosepion bandense. The sequence continues at coordinate 2,377,127 of JBBBDQ010000175.1, read as the reverse complement.
ACAACCTGCCTTAGGTCTGCCTAGAGACTTGGTAGGTAGTGCAATAATAGCAGAAATTGAATTATGATGAAAAAATGACACAATAATAATAATAATAATAATATGGATCCAAAATGCAGGTTTTGTGATAAACACCAAGAAACAATAGACCACCTAATCTCAGGCTGTTCTGTGCTTGCCCCAAATGAATATAAAAATCGCCACAATAGAGTTGGGCAATATTTACATTGGACAATGTGCAAACATTATGGAAAATCTGTAAACAAACACTGGTATGAACATCACCCAGCACCGGTTACAGAAATAGATGTAACCATTCTATGGGATTATACCATCTACACAGACAGAAAAATTGAAGCAAACAGGCCAGACATTATTGTTAAAAACCAGAAGGAGAAAACTTGTCTATTAATTGATATGGCTTGTCCAGCGGATTGTAACATAGCAATCAAGGAATTTGAAAAACTGTCAAAATATAAAGACCTGGAAATTGAAATAGAAAAAATGTAGACATTGAAAACAAGAGTTGTGCCAGTGATAGTAGGTGCACTTGGAATGATAAAAAATGGAACAAAACAACACATTGAAAGAATCCCTGGAAACCCCAGCTTAAGAGATATAAAAAAAAATTGTCTTATTAAGTACAGCCCACACACTAAGGAAAACTTTATCTTTGTAATGCTGGGGATGATAGGGAAGATAGAAAAACATGAAATGGAGCCATAACAACACGCCACGGCCTGCCTTAGGTCTCCCCGCAGACTTGGTTGGTAGTGAGACCAAAGCAGAAATCAAAATATGATGAAAAATGACATAATAATAATGACTAGAACTGTCTTACAAAACTGCAATAATCGGTCTTCAAAGGTTCCTGAAAACTACAGAAGACTAGATGATGATCTCTATCAAAGAACATGAAAGAAATAGAAAACCATATTCAGTAATAATGGAAACCAACAAATTTAAAATAGAATTTCATGTGGGTGAAAAAATGTGAGCAAATCATGATACACCTACTGCAGCGGCAAAGAACCTAAAAAAGAAAGCAAAAACAAATGCAGTAATTGAAATGCAGAAATAATAGCAAGATAAGGCTTTTCATGATTAATATTCTTCCCTTAACAAAAAGCTGATGTAGACAAACTGCATGCTCATCGGTGCTTATATAGTACAGGGTTAAAACCTAAAACCCGAGGTTTTATTCTTGCTACACAGGACCAATGCTTGCTAACTAGAGATTACCAAACACATACACCGAAAAATGTTGTTAAATCAAAATGCAGATTTTATCAGTATCAGATTACACTGTATTGACACTCACTGAATATAAAACTTAGTATGGTAGAGTGAGCCAATATCTGCACTGGAAAGTTTCCAATTCTTACGGAAAGGAAATTGCAAGAAACTGGTATGAATACCACCCACACCCAGTTAAAGAGAATCAAACCTATAACAATTTTATAGGACTTTACAATGACTACAGACAAAGCGCAATCAAAGCTAATCACCCAGACATCATGATTAAAGACTAAAAACGTAACACCATGACATCCTTTGAAGATTGTAATGTCTCTTTTAAGATCATCAAAAAGCTATCAAGTGAATAGAGAACCCCCAAACTAAAACAAAATAATATGTAAGTATAAAAATACATTTTTATCTAAAAAATTACCAAAAATTCCTATTTATACTAAAATTACTAGCAATATCTATTTAAAGCAATATCTATTTAAAGCAATATCTATTTACTATCAATATCTATTTAAAGCAAAATTACCAACAAAACCAATTCATATTAAAATTACAAGCAGTTCCTATTTATAGTAAAATTACCAACAATACTTATTTATAGCAAAATTACCAACAGTTGCTATTTATACAAAAATTACCAACAGTTCTTATTTAAATTAAAATTACCAATAATACCTATTTAAAGCAAAATTACCAATAATACCTATTTATAGCAAAATTACCAACAATACCTATTTAAAGCAAAATTACCAATAATACCTATTGAAAGCAAAATTAACAACAATACCTATTTATAGCAAAATTACCAACAATACCTATTTAAAGCAAAATTACCAATAATACCTATTGAAAGCAAAATTAACAACAATACCTATTTATAGTAAAATTACCAACAGTTCTTATTTATAGTAAAATTACAAACACTACCTATTTTTAGTAAAATTACCAACAATTCCTACTTATAGTATATATTTAGCCGAATTGATAAAATTGTGTTGAGAGTGTTTATAATATGAGTGACCCATAGAGTTTGATGCACTGGTGGACAAGGTCAACCAACCAAACAAACAACATGAAATAAATTTTTCATGATATTAATTCATATAATATTCTACAATTTCTTAAGGAAATTAAACTGTATTCCAAAATATAGTTTCAACAAGACTATAAAATAAAACATACACAACCACTGTCTCTAGTATGCAGACATGTATATGCACAAAAGTTGAGTATCATCTACCATGTATTCAATTGTGAAAGCAGAACGACATATATGATATGTTTATTACTTCAAAGCCCCCGAGAAAATTAAATTTTGGCTTTTCTCGCACTTCCCGCCTGTGGAACTCACTTCCATATTCTTGCTTTCCTGACGGCTACAACCTCCAGGAATTTTAATGCAAGGTCAACCACTTTGTCCTAGTTCTTTCTTCATCACCCTGTATATCCTTTCCATTCTCTCCACCTTTGCAACTGTCATCACATCTGTATTCCTATCCTTTCTCTCCACCTTTGCAACTGTCACCACACCTGTATTCCCACCCTTCTTTTGCTCCTTTCTAACTGGTTCATCTTTCTCTTCTCTCTCTTCTACTTAATCTTTTTTCTCTTATGTAGCCCCCTGCATATCAGTGGCATTACCGCCTTGCTCGGGGTGATATGATTAAAAAAAAAATGACCCATAAGGCATTTATATGCCATTAAACAAACAAATCAAATCAAAGAGTATAAAATCTTATAAATGAGTGATAACTCTTAAAGACTCCAAAAAATGGCTTCTGAAAGATATATCAGTGGCATCAGATAAATATAAAGTATGTGGCAATAAATAAAAGGATCTTGAAATTGAAAAAGGATAGTACCTTAAAATTATTGTTACAGGGTTTTTCTAAGTGTAACTTATATGTGGTGTAGCACTGAAAGTATGGAGTATTTTGTTGTAACTGATCTAGCAAGACAAACTAGTTCCCTATTATGCCACATCAAAGTACCTCCTTAAAACTACTGTTATACCTTCAATTATCAAAGCATTGCATACTATCAAAAAAGATACAGACAAGAACCTTAAAAAATTTCTGACAACCCCTGTTTATAAAAGTTGATTGGTTGTTTGATTTTGTATCACAACTTATCAACCTCTACAGATTATTTATTGCTGAAATCTAAATATTTTATACATAATTTTATGGCCCCCAACTAAACATAGTTATAATGCATTTACATATAAAATGTATTGTTTGTTATTTTGCTATAAAATGTATTGGTGGTAATTTGTTTTATAAAAGTTTATTACTGTTATTTTTACTATATAAATGTATTTTTACACTTTTTCACACATTTGTTTTTGTTTGGCAGGTAGCTGGGACCCTGGGTCAGAGTGGATCCAGGAACAACAGCAATTAAGAGGTGGTTCCATGTTCCTCGAAACCTCCAGTCTCTTGATCAGAGGCCTTGCTGCTGGATATTGTTTATTGTCATACCCAAGACTGTTTATAAGAGATTAAAATTTCACTGTGTAGAACTGCTCATCTGTACATGTTAAGTGTCAAAGAGAACACATATATTTACTAACTTAAGTTAATCTTGGTCTTGGGTAATGACCAAAAAGTGGATTGTATTAAATGAAATTAATGATAGTAAATTAAAATATGAAACATATCAACAAAATTGTTACTACTATGGTGTAGTTTTTATCTTTCATTTCTTCCTTTACATAAGATGTCTGACCCTTAATATCCTCATTTTTACTACAGTACACTCTATGCTCTTTCCTCTCTCCCTCTCTCCTATTAAATATTAATACATTACAGTTTGAAGCATAGTCATATTAGTGCTGCTATAGTACAACTTCTTTTATTTTATTTTTGCTTAAATAATAATTCTTGTAAAAAAAAATTACAACTGAGTAAACCAAAAATGTGCTTAGCGAGAATCAGAATTGAGACCATTATTGTAGATCTCCAGAAAACTGCCACCACTTATTCTGTGAGGATTCTTCAGAAGGTTTTTGCATTGTTAGGAGTCTTGATGACACCAATCCTTAAAACCAGAATTTCTATTGACTGCATCAATGTGTGATTCTAACATAATAATATGAAAAGGATAGCAAACAAAATGCACCAGGATATCCCCAGGACATCACTAGGACATCACTAGGACATCACTAAAGAGACATCACCAGAACATCACAAAGAGACATCACCAGATATCACCAAAAAGATTTTATCAGGATATCACCAGGACATCCATAAAAAGACATCACCAGGATATCACCAGGAAATCACTACAGGGACATCACCAGAACATCATTAAAGAGACATCACCAGGACAAAATCAAAGAGACATGATCAAGATATAACCAAAGAAGCATCATCAGGATATCCCTACAACATCATCAAAAAGACATCACTGGTATATAACCAAAGAGACATCACTAGGACTTCATAAAAGAGACATTACTAAAATATCACCAGAACATCAGCAAACAGATGTCACCAAGACATCACCAAGGAGACATCAACTGAACATCATCAAAGAGGCATAATCAGGACATCACCAGATCATCAGTAAAAGACATCAGCAGAACACCACTAATGAGACATCATTAAGATATTTCTAAAGAGACATCACTAGGACATCACTAAGGAGACATCAGCAGGATATTACCAAAGAGATATCAACGGAATATTACCAAAGAGATATCCCCAGAATATCACTAAAGAGACATCACCTGGACATGACCAAAGAGACCTCAACAGATCACCAAAGAGACATCATCAAAAAGAAATTACAATATTTCAGACTTTTATTTTGTAACCTTTCTCATTCTGGAAATGATATAATAACCAACTTTTCTTCTTTGAACAATCTGTAGAAATCACCACCATTGCAAGGTCTGGTCTTTCTCACTATACTACAGCTGACATTAAGATTTTTGTCCATTTTTTCTTTTAATTTCCACATATAGTTTGGTACAATTCCTAAGGCTTTCTAGCTTAAAAGATGATTTACATTAGAAACTCAGTTAATCTATAATGTCTGACAATATGAAAATGTTGAAATCATAGTAGTGTAATCCAATGATCTTCCTAATTCTAATATATATATATATATATATATATATATATATATATATTTTAATTCAGGTACTTTAATCCAAGTGGAAAAAGCAGGAAGGTAAATTCCAAAGACCCGATCCTAATTTTCTGTTGCTGAGGTGATGTGTTATCCCCCGTGGGGATCTTCACATCGAAATGGTCATTCAACATCATTGAATTAATCCTTTTTTAATTTATATATATATATATATATATATATATATTACTGATAAAAATAAAGATATTGTCTCTTAAGGCTAAACATGTGAGGTGAATTGGGAAATGTCATGTCATTTCAAATATCTTGAGAGTTATGTCCTTGTAACTTAGCAGCCAATCAGAGAGGAACCTTACTGTGTATAAGTGAACAAATGCTCTCCCCTAGGGTTACTCGATCAAGAGGAAGATGTTATTGAGTGATTCGGTGTACTATATGACCAGCAAATTCATAATGACCAATTTAGTAAATTCTTCATCTCATACTAGAATTTTTGGCAAAATATCAAATCACTCAGATCTGTTCACATCTCTCTAATTCAGGTTTGACTCCCTGTAACTTTTGGTTTATCCTAAAATTGAAATCATCATTTGAATGAGATTAAAGAGAATATGATAAAAGCAGCTGATAGCAATCCTAAAAAGAAGATATTTCAGACAGTAGCATGCAGAAGTGAGGAGAGAAGAGTGAGTATTTGTATTGGTAGGGCATTCAATCAAAGAATGAAATAAAAACTTAGTTTGTATTTAATTTGAATAAAGTGTTTATTTCCTGTTTTATCTCTTTTTACATATTTAAAATGTTTTCCTTGCACACATTTCTCACATATAGGCTCCCTTACTTGAGTTTTCGAGGCACATAATCAAGGAGTTGGCCCCAGGCATCACCAAACCTCTGCATGTCACTGTTTGCAAACCATTTTGCAACCCGGAATTGATACTAAGATAAGTGTGTGACATTACAAGGAGAGTAATTTATAGGCAATACTCTAACTAGATTACTTTTTCGTAAATATTAAATGACTTGGTATTTCTAAGTAGATCTTGCATACTCCAAATTTCCTGTTACCATCATCAAAGTCAATGATCTAGCAACATACTTGTAAATTCTCAACAAAAAAGCCCAAGGACATTACTAAGGTTATGTTACTATTTTTGTCAGTGTTACTTGATTTTGGAGTGAAGACAACTGTAAGATTTTAATGAATCTCCCAGGCCAGTTTGTTGTCATCAGTGCCATAATAAACTTGGCTTGGATCCAGCAAGCCTTTTCCTCTCACAGAAAACACCAATCCCCAATCAAAATGTCCAAGATTGGAAAGGCTGGGAGGAAAAGTAAGGCAAAAATTCAGACAAACTGACAACATCTTCAGATATCAAGTCTCGTCTGCCAAAAGCATTCATATGGAATTCAGTGGAAATATTTTACTAACATCTGAGGGATGAGAAAATTTCTAGACTGAAGTAATTCTTAAATTCTGTACTTTTACACTGTTTTCTGTATACTTCTAAAATCCATGTTTTTTATGCAAATTTTGAATAAAGGAAATTGCCAAGGAAGAGAAGAATTAGAAAATAATTTTTCAGTTGAATTCTGGAATCTCATATTAATAAAATGATTTTTCCTTCAGTATGAAAGTCATTTTTTGATATACCTTATCTCTGAACTGTATTATCTTATAATTAACGACTGATGATCAACAAAATGATCTCTCTCTCTCTCTCTCTCTCTCTATCATTGTATATATCTAAACTTATTTATAAATGGAACTTTGTCTGTGTGTGTGTGTGCCCGTTACGTATAGACTCTGAAATGGCTAAACTGATTTTCTTGAAAATTTACACAGTTGTACTATAAGTATCTGTGAGTGTTCTTAGCTAGGTTTTGTGTCAAGGTACCCCACGATAAATATCAAAAATCGATAATCGAAAAAATCGGGTTATAGAAGGAATGGTCCGATTTTAATCAAATTTGATACACTCATAGACAAAGACATAAGAAATGATATTCAGAAGTTTCAAGTTCTTACAATAGTGCAGAAAATTGATAATACATATATATATAAAAGGCAAGATGTTTGTGTGTGTGTCTGTTTATCTGCCTGTATGTCTGTATCTTTCAGCCCTTTTATTTTGCTTTTTGCTTCGGGTTTGGCTCTAAGTAGGTATAATTGTAGTTCTTAGTCTCAGCCATGATACCATTTACTCAGAGGACTTATTTAGCCTTCAAAATTCAGTTTACAACAAAAAAAACTGTGTATATCGATAACAGGAAATCAAAATTTGATTTACATCCATTCATTTTTCTTTCAGTCTACGATTTCGCTTTAACTGGAAAAAACTATTGCTTTTTAGTTTTTTGTGCCAACGTCCTAAGAGTCTGAGCTCCAGGACCATGGATTAGTTTTAAAGCTTAAATTTACACCCAAGCAATGCCAGGCTATACTGCTAATATATATATATATATATATATATATATATATATATATATATAATTATTGTTAATATATATATATATATATAATTATTGTTAATCAGTTTTTGGTCATAATTAAATTAAACCAATACAATATTGTAATAAAAAGTTCTCAATACGTATGTATTGTAAAGCTTTTGAATACTTTTCATTTGGAAACCAGTTATTTCCATAACCTTGGTTTGAAACCTTTGATATCTTCAGGCAATTTATAACTGATTTTACAACATTTTCAATGTACAATGGGGATTTTTACAAACACATGACTGGAAGTTTTAAACACCCAAAATTTCAAAATTAGGGAGGAGTTAGTTAAAAATCTTAAACACTTTCATCCAGGTTTCTATGATCCTAAGACATATTTTTTAGTGTGATTACATCTGGAAATTACTTCTGATATTTTATTTAGTAATTTTTGTTCTGGAAACAATATTATGACTAACTTTTTTTCTTGGCACAATCTGCAGACATCACCACCATTGTAAGGTTTGGCTTTTTTTTATTATACTCCATGTTGTCAGGGTCTTTTTGATTTTTTTGTCTTAATTTTCACACATGTTTAGCTAGTTTGGTACAATTTTTAAAATTTTCCAGTTTGAATGTAGATTTGTATATATTTCTTCAGTTTTTAAAAATACTTTTTGTAGATCCCAAATATGGTTTTCTTTATCCATCAAGTCATGCATTCATAAAAATACCTGTTGTACATTTGAAAACATTGAAAAGTCAGATATTATAAATTGCCTGAAGATACAGAAAAGTTGAAACCAAGGTTGCAGAAATAATTGGTTTCCAAATGAAAAAACAAAAATATATATATATATATATATATATATATATATATAGATAGATAGATAGATAGATAGATAGATTATCTATAACTCAGAGGAAAGCAGAAAACAACCACTCTCAAGATATAATACAATAAAAAAGTGCTTGATACAAAATTTAGAAAGAAGAAAGTAGAGCAAAATATACTGAACAAATAAGTTGTTATACCAAGCTACCTGCCTGAAGATACCTCACAGCTGAAACATAGGGTAGCCTGGTGCAACAGCATGTTTGTTAAGTATATATATATATATATATATATATATATATATATATATATATATATATATCAGCATGCAGTGTGGGTATAGAAGAATCCAAGGAGTATCCTGTACATACAGTGGTAGGATAACTCTCTAAGTGAGCTCTAAACATATATGCATAAAAAACATATAGAACAAATATAAGAAAAATTCAGACAGACACATTATTTCATGGTGAATCGGAAGTATAGGCCTATTTCAGGCGAACCATCATCAGCTTCCGTCTTTTGAACCATCATGAGCTTCCATCTTTATTTTATTTTATTTTCTTTATTTTACATTCCTATAAAATCCTTTGTAAAATAAAGACGGAAGCTGATGATGGTTCACCTGAAATAGCCCCATACTTCTGATTCACCATGAAATAACGTGTCTTAATTTTTCTTTTATATATATATATATATATATATATATATATATATATATATGATCCAAAATAAGGAAAATATATTTTGAAAATATTCTTGAACTACTTAATAAATACTTCCCTAAAAGCTCTAAGCTTCAATGGAAATGCTGTTAAATTAAGTTACACCTGTACATTAAATTTAGAAAATCACAAAAAGTGACAAAATACCAAAATTGAAAAAACAATGTGCTGCAGAATAAAGGTAATGAAAAATGTAACTGCAGAGGCAAAAACAAATGTCTGCTTAAAAAAGCTGGTAAAACTAAAGAAATTATTTACAAAGCAGAAGTTGAAGATAAAATATATTTAGAATGTACTGAAGGCAGCTTTAAAACATGATGGAATAATCACAAGTCAACACTCAAACTAGAAAAATGTAACAATAGCACCAAATTAGCTGACTATGTATTAAAAGAAAAATGGCAAGAACCCCCACATAGTGTGGAAAATATTAAAAAAAGTTAAACCTTGCAACAGAGGTTAGATCTACAGATTGTGCTAAAAAGAACTCTTGGCTATAGTATTATTTCCAGAAGAACAACACTACTAAATGAAAGGTCTGAAATAATGTCCAGATGTCAGCACATTATAAAATAATTTTAAACCCAGATGGAAGGATTCAAACCAACCTCTTACTTATAAAAGTGTTAACCATTAAGCAATCAGCCAATACAAATCACATGACAAAACTGAAAAGGTTGAAACCATAGTAACGTAATTGGCTGATCTACCCAGCAAATATATATATATATATATATATATTGCTAACTATAACAGACAATGAATGTGTATTATGTTTAATCATGAGCTGTTCTAAACATCATATTTTAGCTTTAATTTCTGATGAAAATCTCTATATATAAAAGGCAAGATGTTTGTGTGTATGTCTGTCTTTCTTTCTGTCTGTCAGTATGTTCTTTATACAAATCCACAATTTTTATCCGATTATCACACAAATATTCTTTAGACTTCCAGTCAGGTTATGGGCTACTTATTTTTTTTATTTCTTCTCCCATATTGGAAATTAATACTCCAATATCTGATCAGGTCTTATCAAAATCAGGATTTCAGCCCTTTTATTGTGGTTCTTACTGCAGAATTTGCTTTAACTTGATAAAATTATAGTGTTTAGTTTCAAACATTAGTCAATCTTCTCAGACGACTCATTTTCCTGATATCGGAAATTGATACCCCCATATTCTATTGAATCTGATCAAAAACTGATATTCAGCCATCAATATGGTTCATTTTTTCCAATTTTACTCCTAATTGGTACAATATGTTTTCATGGACTTACTTAAGTTAGTTGATCCTTGGATGACTTATTTGACTTCGATATTGGAAATCGATAACCCCATATTCTATAAGGTCTGATCAAAATCAGGTTTTCAGCCCTTTTATTTTGGTTTTTGCTTCAGGTTTTGCTCTAAATAGGTATAATTGTAGTTCTTAGTCTCAGCCATGATACCATTTACTCAGATGACTTATTTAGCCTTCAAAATTCAGTTTGTGATGGGAAATTATTTGACATCGATACTGGAAATCAAAATTTGACTTTCATCCATTCATTTTATTAAGTTCTACGGCTTTGAGATCAACCTTTCAACAACCTACGTTTTTTGTGCCAACATCCAAAGAGTCTGAGATCCAGGACCATGCATTTGTTTTAAAGCTTTCATTACACCCAAGCAACAGCAGACTATACTGCTAGTAAAGGCTAAAATTGTTGAACATTTGGATATTTTTTAGACTCTCTGACTGAATCAGTTGAGTTTTGATCCCAGCTGTAAGCAAGCAGATATCTAGCCACACTGATGAGCTGTGAATAAGCAAAACAGTCTGGTATGTGAATGACTATATATATATTTTTTAAATATAAAAAAGGGAGTGTATATAAGTAAAATTCCCAAAACCAGATCCTATTAATATTAATTTTATCAATATTAAAAATGATCCTGCGACAGTTAAATTTTGACTCTTGATTCTTCAATACAGATGTAATCTAAAAGTCTTCTTCTAATATTGAATAATGAATCCCTGTCTCTGCTCCTTTTTTATGTCTGGACAACATATTGTAAAATAATTTTTTTTTTTGTAATCTTCTTCCCAACTTCTTTTTAAACTTCCTATATATGAATATGTTTTTGGGATTCTTCTGGTATATGAATTTTTGAAAAATATATAAATAAATAAATTTTATTTGAATCATTGCTTATGAAGCAACAGGCAAGAGTTTTCTCACTGAAATAGCTATTCAACAAAGTGTTATTTTCGGAAGTTATTGATATATATAGTGGTTCAAAAGTAGATAAATAGTAACATTTATTTTGAGATTACATATACAATTATATTTACCAATACAATTATTATTTTGACAATTAAATTTTATTGTGCACAAAAGTACTTAAATTTTATCAATGCAGTTGGTCAGACTGTGTTCCATCACAATTTAATCTCCCCCTTGAAATCTCCCCCTTGCTTACATTTTTGCACAAATTTGTGTATTAATTTCTTGAAATGTATCTCTTATGTCATTTTTGAAGTCATCAACATTTCTTAGTTTTGAATAAAAGATTTGTCCTTCATTACCCCCCCACTCCCACCTGCAAAAGAAGAAATTTATTAGGGTCAAGTCAGGTGAACATGCTGGCCAATCAATTAGACCTCTTCAGCCAATTCATTTCTTATGAAATGTTTTATCAAGATACTCACAGACTGTTCTTCAATAATATGAAGGAGGACCAATCTTGTTGAAAATATAACTGATATACAAAAACGTATTCCACATAATGTCCACCTACTTTTGAACCACCCTATATATATATATATATATATATATAGTAAATAGCTAACCTAAAGAGCCAACAAACCTACCTACTAGTAGCCAACCTTCCCTGAAGATCTGTTAGGTGAAATCTTGGTAGGTTCGTTGGCTATATAGGTTAGCTATTTACTTTGTTTGCTCTTCTTGCATATTGAGTGCCTTTTTGTTTTAGGTTACTTGTCTCGGGCTTTTTTCTTTGGGCTATGTACTTTGACTGATGTTCAAGTGCTTAGCTCGTTCTTTTTATTAGCATTTTTTCCTTCCGCATATGTACTCTGAGGGTTTTTCGAAACAAGTATAGCGATAAGTATATATATATATATATATATATGCACACACACACACACGCACACACACGCATATATATATAAAATTATTTTAATAAAATAAAATGACCTACACAAAACTAAATTTCTGTTCTTAATACTATATAACTAAGTATACAACAATTATTTAATCCTAATTGTGACTTATGCTCATAGATAGTAGTAAAAAAAATCTTTTGTTCAATAAAAAAATCTAAAACCCAACCTCCTGATTAAAATTACTGTCTACCCTTTAATAAATCTAAGGTCCCACTGTCTATCTTAACCAGACAAAATTAAAAAGTGACATATCTAGATCTATGCCATCCTGTCCCCTTTCCTCTCCCATGGTTACCTAATCCTAAATGCTGTTTAGACTGTTTGGACACACCTTTTGCATTTCCTCTAACTTCTACTCCTTAATTTTCTAAATAGCCAGAAATTCATCTTATATTTTCAAAAACAAATCATTTTCTCCATTTATCTTAACATATCACCTCAAGAGGAGCAGTCTTGTTCTGAAACATAAAAAATTTTTGTGTAATGATATTATGCTTTTTTATAAACCATTGTAAAACCAAAATTACAATATTAAGCTCTGCTCTGTATTGAGCACTCTTTATAAAAGTAAATGCTTGAAGAGTGGGTTTTTAATGTACGTGTTCTTTCACTTTTCTGTAATATATATATATATATATATATATATATATATATATATATATATTCGTCATCTACATGCAAGCCTGTTTCACTGTATCGCAGCTCATCAGTGTGGCTAGATATCCACTTGCTTCCAGCTGGAATTGAAACTCAACCGATTTGATGTCAGTCAAAGTCCCTACTCCCTAAGCCATAGGTGTATGGAATGAGAGAGGGGAAATTTTAGCGTGTTATATATATGCAGTGCATACCCATGCCAGTCACCAGAAGAACTCAATTCATTACTGATATATAATAGATTCTTTTTTGATAACTATAAATGTGGATTCAATAAAAGATTCTTGTTCTTTTGAAAAATTAGTCTTTCAAACTCAGACAGGTTTACCGAAAAAAACTGCATTAATATTTTATTGCTTATATTGCTTAACTGCTTGTGTAGCCAAAAATCACACTCTCTCCATCAAAATAGCATCACCTGTACATGTGTGCATGCATTATACTATATGTCAGGTGTTAAAATGATCATGTCAGATTTAGAATGACATGCTTGACCTACCTCTTACTGCAACACCCACACAAACAGTAACACATACTTAGATGGGGGGGGGGGGATTGTGAAGGTGAACTGAGGTTTATTGGTGTGAGTTTTTCTTTTTACTTGAGGGATGGCAGTTCTGAAGCAAACAGGATTTTCTTTACTCCAGCCTTTACAGAAAACCAACATCCTCTATTAAGTGTTCCAAAAAATCAAACTCAAGATAAGCCTTCCCATAAACAAAAACTAGGATCTTGAATTAGAATGAAAGCTGTCATGACACCTATCAAAATTTATAACAAAAGAAAACTCAACATAGAATAGGCTGAGCTATAGTTAGTTTCAATCAACACTGCAAACTGCTACAAAACTAAAAGCGTTAACTTGAAAACTTAAGTCATGTTCTTAAATCTTCTTCTTTTTCTTTGTGCCCTGTCCCTTCAGGACGTAGGTGATCATGGTTCTCGATGTCTCCCTATCCCTTGTGGCTCTTAGTATGTTTGCTCCTGTTACACCTTGCAACCCCCATTCTGTCATCCACCTGATCAGGCCCTGCAAATATGTTATCCGCTGCCTTCCTCTGTCTCTTTTTCCTTCTATCTGGCCATTCAGTGTCAGGTTCTCCAAGCTCTCCTTCCTTATTGCATGTCCCAGGAAGTTCAGTTGTCTCTTCCTGATGCTCAGTATTAATTTCCTTTTTGTTGCCATTCTTTCCAACACCTCATCGTTGCTTGCATGCTCAGTCCACGGTATCCGCAGCATCCTTCTGTAGAACCACATTTCTGCTGCTTCAGGTTTTGTCCTCATTTTCGATGATATTGTTCAGCATTCACTGCCGTATTGAAGAACTGACATCACATAGCAATCCAGCACTCTTTTTGTTTCTTGTGAAATTTTCCTGTGTGTTAGTACTTTACTCAGCTTCTGGAATGCGTCCTTTGCCATGCCAATTCGCCTTCGGATCTCTGTGTCGCACTTTCCATCTCCTGTTAGAACACTTTCTAGATATTTAAATTTTTGTACTTGTTTGATTCTGGTATTTCCCACCTGTATTTGGCATTTTGGGTTGCACCTTTTGCTGATGACCATGCATTCAGTTTTCTTAAGATTATTTGTAGTCCTTTTTTGTCACTCTCCACCAGTACCTTCTGGAGGAGCTCTTGTACTTTGTCAAATTAAAACTTTCATGTGGATGTCATGCATGCCACCAAACCTGTTCAGAAGTATCTAAACTCCCAGCTGTATAAAATTGCTTTCTAAGACCAAAAGTTAAAAATGGCTTTAAGCGAATTTTGTTATATACCGTTATTGTGTATGATATATCTGCTACTGCAAAATATCTATCATCTTCACTGATAAAAACAGACATGGATATATAAAAATACACAATTATGTTTTTATTCTTTTTCTTCAATTATGTGGCATGGAGTGAAGGTTGATTGGACGGTTAGCACACATGCATACGAGGGCAGTTGATGGGCTGCTTTCATCTTACTTCCCTTCTTGGTCTCTCTGATCTGATCCCTGAAATAGTCAAGCTTTGTTTGATATGTCATACTTCTGTTATGCATATTGTTTAATATTTTGAGTGCTTATTTTTTGACTTTAACTACACTGTTCATCAAAAGCCTGTCACCTAGGTTTTTGCACTCCTGACCTTTTAAAACAACATGTATTTTCTTTTAAATTTTGTAAGCCTTGAGTCATTCAATGTAAAATACAAATCTGGGCAAAATTATACACTGTAGTAAGAGAATATATAACCTGCGGGTCTTGGAGATGATCATTCTTCTTGAACATTGTAGGCTACAAAATTACAAATAAAGAATTGTACCAAATAATGGAAATCACATTTCTTTAGAATTTTCAACAGCAGCAACAACCAAAATGGATAGCACATTGAATTCAAAGAGAAAATAATTATATGATCAATATGTTGATGTTCCACACCACTTCAAATAAAAGGTTAGGAAGGAAACTCCAATTAACACTTGACTGATAACATATACTGGACTTGAGAAACCTACTTTCTTGAAAGATTATTTTAAGAGAAAGCTTTTATAACTTTCAATAAAATGCAGTACTGGCTGCTCAGTTAATGAATGCTGAATGTTTCCTTATTGGGAAACAGCTAATATTACAATTAGAGATGAGAACAGATACTCTACTTTTGATCTGAGTCCAATAAATAAATAAAAGCATAACTCAAGCCACATTAGCTTCTCGGTCAATGAATGTTTCCTTATAAGGAAACATCTAATATTAACATTACCATTCCATCTCATAAAAAATTTAATATCATCACACTTCAATACATATATTTATACAAAGAGTAATAAAGATATGGGGATGTGCATTGTGGTGCAGTTGATATTGACTTGGAATGACAAATCGGGGTGCCAAGCTCAAATTCCAGTTGAATTCCTTGCATTCACTTACGTATAAATACTCTTGGGAAAGGTATTTATCTGTCTCTCCCTCCAGTTATGGGTTAAATAATAGGACAGACTGGGTTCTATAGCCTTGGCTGGCAACCAGTCTACTGCAGAAAACAATGACAACCTACTGCAGGATAATCTTCTGCCCAGTCAGTCATGTCACTTTCAAGACATGATTGTCCAAAGTGTGTATCATGTATGGCACTTAACTGACTGACTGAATAAAGATATAGAGAATGTGGACAGGGTAATCAACACTGCATAGTGACTGTCAGTTGTGGTACAGTGTTGAGTATATGCCAATCTTTTGTGGACAACAATGTTGATGATACAATAGTATATAAGTGCATCTCCAAAATTCTAGAGGACCAGAACCTGTTGGCTGTTCTCTCCTCTGACCTATCTTTAAAAACAAATAGGGAGAAAACTGACTGGTCACATTCAATGCCACAAAAAATAAATTAGCGACATTCCATCATCACTTAGTAGCCCCTGAATTTTCATCTATCTTGGTATTCTCTCAGGGAGGCCCCATGCTTTCAGTGTCTATTAGTTGGTGGGTTGTTTTGTTTTTATGGCATATCAACCTCGGCGGGTCATTTATTGCCAACTAAATTTTATTTATTTATTGCTGGTAATACCTTTTTCTTTCAACAATTTATTGTTGTTTTTATATGTTTTTTTTTTTGTCTAGTAATACTTTTTCTTTTTGAGTATCAAGATTCATTGGGATTTGTTTTTAAAGGCAGGGTCCTCAAGTCCTACCCTGTTATTTAACCCATAACTGGAGGGAAGGGACGGATTAATACCTTTCCCAAGGGTACCAGTGCTTAAGTGAATGCAGGGTATTCAACTGGAATTCGAACTTGGCTCACCTATTTCTCTTTCCGAGCTGATATCCACTGCACCACAATGCACATCCGTCACTAAACGCTTACAGCACCTGGTATTCCCAAGTGGTCACCCATCTAAGTACTGACCAGGCACAATGTTGCTTAACTTCGGTGATCGAGCAAGAACCGGTGTATTCAATGTGATATAGCCATAAGTCTTGTCTATTAGTATTTAAGCTCATTTAAGCTCCCTATACCTGGTGGCTCTTAGTATGTTTTCTCCTGTTACACCACACAACCCCTGTACCGTCATCCACCTCATCAGGCTCTTCAAATATGTTATCCGCTGCTTTCCTCTGTCTCTTTTTCCTTCTATCTGGCCTGTCAGTATCAGGTTCTCCAAGCCCTCCTTCCTTCTTGCATGTCCCAGGAACTTCAGTTGTCTTTTCCTGATGCTCACTATTAATTTTCTTTTTGTTGCCATTCTTTCCAACACCTCATCATTGTTCAGATGCTATCTAAACATACACACATTTATTAAGAAGACTTAATAAAAAAAAAAGAAACAATGCTTGTCTGTCATTTTTATTGAAAACTGTATTAATGAAAGACTGCTACCATAACACACTTACTTAATATATAAAGTTTACTAAACAAATCTAAGCTGAGTAAATAATTGTTTATATTGGGTAAAGCTGACACAAACAAGACACTGTAATAATTGCTTTTTGTAAACGAAATGTTATGCATGGTTTAAACAAGACAAGAAGCTAATGATCCATTGCTATGCAAACAGTTTCCATGCATCTGCATTGCAAAGCTTGCATTTCCTCATCAGATGGAAGTCATTTTTACAGCTTTACAAGACGTGTTTAGTTTGCTGCCAAAATCTTTGCTGTTCTGAGCCCCCACCTCTGATCTGTGGGGAGTAGACAAGTATTTGTATTTGTCTAATTAACGACTTTTCACTCAGCTTTCTTGCTTTTCTTGTTACGAAGTTCAGTTGGTGGGAATGCAAATTCTGCTTTTATTTGAATTCTGTATGAGCAACATTTAACAATGTTAATAAAAGTTATCTGCTTATAATCAGCGTTTGGGATTTCTGTCTGAATATCTCATTATGCTCTTATCTGGTACCTTGTTTTTTGCAAATGTTTGGAAGCATAGAAACTGTAAGGTCAATATCCTGACCTGGCATCTCAATTTTAATCACGTTCTTACTTTTTTTATAATCATATCGCCCCAAGAAAGACATTTTACTGCCACTGTTTTGCAGAGGGTTACATAGGAGGAAAGTTATGAGAAAAAGTGACAGGTTATAGGGGGTGTCAGGAAGTGGGTAACAGAAGGCTGAGAATACTGATGAGAGTGGAGTGGACAGAGATAGAAGCAAGAGAGAGGATGCAGGTTAATGAGATAGGAGATGACTATTGACTTTATATTTAAATTCTTGGAGATTGTAGCTGTCGGGGAAGCAAGTAAATGGAAGAGAATTCCACATGTGAGAAGTGTGAGAAAAGAAGCTGCTGGAGTAGAATTCGCATTTATATTTCATTGACCTGATGTGGCTTCCCTCTGTCTTTTTATAAATATTTTCAGGGTTATTGTTCTGATGAACTTTTCTTCTAGGTGTCTGGTTCGACATGAATTTAAGCTGTTACTAGATGGGATAAAATATGGGATTAAATTTCACCAGATTTATAAAAAACCCATATAACCAGAGATGAAAATAAACTAGCAGTTCCTTTGAAAATTTCAGGGTATGAAGTTGACTATTAGATTGGCGACTAGGTCTCACTATGTTACTACTGAACTAGCTCGATTCAACCTCATGTTTTATTTTAATACTTTATTTTCTTGCACTTCTTGCCAGTGGTACTCTCATCCTCTTTCTTGCATTCATGCCATCTACAATCTTCAAAAATTGAAATGCAATGCCAGTTGCCATCTTCTGTCTTCCTGAAACCTGTTCTTTCATTGTCCTTTCTCCTCACTAAAATCTTTTCATTCTCTTCTCCTTCCCTGTGACCAGTTGCATCTTATTGGCATTATAGCCTTGTTTGGGATGAAATGATTAATAAGAAAGGAAAAGTAGAACAGAATTAGGCTCAGTGAAATGTTACAGAATGCAAAGGATAGAACCAGAATGGTTAGCTATTGGCTGGATTGTCTCATGAGTGGGGCATTCCTAACAGTAATAGATTACCTGTGTCCTGCTATGATCACCTGCAAAGGGACACTGAGTCAATGTAAGACATGCTCTCATATAAAGTCATTCCTCCTACTGGCTCTTATAATGCAAGATGTCACTCATAATAAAATGAATACCAAAAATAAATGGTCCTTTTCATTGATATCATTTTATGTAGTAGTGTTGGGATCCAGAGTAACACAAAATGCAACAGGAAACAGGGCAAGCAGTAACAGAGCAGCACTAAATATGAACAAGATCAGATATCCCAAGGTGTGGACAGAGGAATGAGAACAGTCTACCCTAACATAGATTGAATAAAGTGTTCAGTTCAAATATCTTTGAAGGTCACACAGATCAAGACACCTGAAGAAGGCTGGAAAGTAAAACAGTTATGAACAGTTGTGATAATAAAAACAAAGAGAAGGGCAATCGTCTAACTGTAAATCATCTAACTGTAAATAATGTAAATAAACTTCGAGGTATTTTTTACAATATAACATGGTTTATAAAAATGAATGCAAAATCTTTCAATTTTTATATCCCATACATCACAAAAATTACATGAGCCATGTGACTTGATTTATTAGGGTCATAGAGTATTAGAGATGAATCATTAGTGTCATAGGGGTAACATATGTACTTCAACCAGAGCATTAGGGGTGTTTCTTCAGGTTGGTTTTGAATTCAGAATTTTTCTTCTCTTAGACTGATTGCAACCTGATGGTAAGAGCCCAGTCTACACAGTTGTTTAACCCATAGCTGGAGTAAGATGAATTCATGTCTTTTTCAGGGTTTTAGTAATAAGAGAATGAAACAGGCTTGGCCAGAGATTGAACTGAGCATACTGATTTCATTTTCTGTGTTGATAACCATTTCCTTTGCTTAATTTTAGTTACTGCTCTTTAGATGACCCAGTCTTAACTTAACAAATGTCTTCTTCTCTGTAGATAGATAGATAGATAGATAGAT
Source organism: Ascarosepion bandense (assembly GCA_037127315.1). Taxonomy (NCBI): domain Eukaryota; kingdom Metazoa; phylum Mollusca; class Cephalopoda; order Sepiida; family Sepiidae; genus Ascarosepion; species Ascarosepion bandense. The sequence continues at coordinate 2,357,045 of JBBBDQ010000175.1, read as the reverse complement.
ATGGACAGACTGAGATAGATAGATAATAGATAGATAGATGTGAACAGAATGAGATAGATAGATAGATAGATAGATAGATAGATAGATAGATAGATAGATAGATAATGTATATCAGTCAGTTAAGTGCATATATGTGATACATGCCTGAGCGATAATGTCTCAAAAGAGATATGACTGACTAGGCAGAAGATTTTCCTGCAATAGGTTAACGTTACTTTCTGCAATAGACTGGTTGGCAACAATAGAACCCAATCCATCCTGCTATTTAACCCATAGCTGGAAGGAGAAATGATGGATTAATACCTTTACGAAGGGTATTTGTGCGTAAGTGAATGCAATGAATTCAACTGGAACTTGAACTTGGCTCTCCGGATTTTTTGTTCTGAGCTGAAATCGACTGCACTACAAGTTAACGTACCACTCCAAAAAGTATCTAACTCCCCCAGTTATACTCTGCCTTTACAAGAGACAGATCAGACAAAAAATGGAGGATTGCTGTCATATCTGGGCTGCAGCTGCCTAGTCTTTGCTTGCCTGTCATGTGTTTAAAAGCACCTACACGGCCTTGTGAGTGTTTAATCATTTCCCCCTATATAACGCCTTTCCTACAGACATAACTTTTGAAGCCTCTTTTTTTCTATTCTCAATTTTAAAACATTTTTCTTTTTTTTTTCTTACAGAAATTTCTTAAAACATTTTCTTTTCTTAGTTTTTCTCCCTTTTTTCTTTCTTTAAACGGGTCCTTGGGCATGACGGTAAACTGCATTCAGCAGCAAGGCCTGTGATTGGGAGGTTGTGAGGAGCATGGAACCACCTCCTAATTACTGTTGTTCTCAGTTTCACCCTGACCCAGAATGATAGCACCTGTTAGGGGCCCAACTATGGGCAAATAGTTAACTCCCCAAACTGGGGTCAAAATACTATGAAAGTATAAAAATACACTTTTATCAAAATATATACATAAAACAGACTTCTATAGGAAAATAAACATTTTTGAAGGGAAAATAGTACCAACAACACATTTCTGAAGAAAAAATTATTACCATAACATATTTTTGAAGGAAAAAATTATTCTCAGCAAAACATCTTTGAACAGAAAACTAGAAAACATTTTCAGTTTTCTAAAATAAAAAAGAATAAAAACAAAAAATTTTTATTAAAATCTGACATAATCAACCTTAAAAAATAATAACCGAACATTAAAAAAATACCTTAAAACCCCACATTTTTGGCATTAAATAACCCACAGAGATGTTGATATGCCATTAAACAAAACTCAAACTCAAACTCTTTCTTTAAACATCTTTGCATTTTCTAAAACTGTTTGTTTTCAATTATTTCTTTCCTCATTTCTTTCTTTCTTTTTTCATTTTTTCTTTTTTAAAACATTTTTTTCCTTACTTTTACTTAATTACTTTCTTTTTTATGTCTTTAATCATCTTTTCTTTTTCTCAGCGTTTCTTTCTATTTTTCTTTTTTTCTTAGAATATTTTGCTTTACATTTTCACACCTGCTTTTTTCTTTTTTGTTATTATATTATTTCTTTTTTAAAAAAATTCTTTCTTTAATTTTTCTTTTTTTCCTTTTTACTTTCATTTCTACTTTCTTTCTTTTCTTCTTTCTTTTTCTTCCATTCTTTCTTTCTAAATTTTTCTTCCCTCCTTTCATTCGTTCTTTCTTAAAAAATTTCTTTCTTTAATTTTTTCCCTTTTACTTTCTTTTCTCCTTTCTTTCCTTTCTTCTCTCTTTTTCTTCCATTCTTTCTTTCTAAATTTTTCTTCCCTCCTTTCATTCTTTCTTTCTTAAAAAATTTTTTTCTTTAATTTTCTTCCCTTTTACTTTCTTTCCTCCTTTCTTTCCTTTCTTTTCTCTTTTTCTTCCATTCTTTCTTTCTAAATTTTTCTTCCCTCCTTTCATTCTTTCTTTCTTAAAATTCTTTTCTTTAATTTTCTTCCCTTTTACTAACTTTCCTCCTTTCTTTCCTTTCTTCTCTCTTTTTCTTCCATTCTTTCTTTCTAAATTTTTCTTCCCTCCTTTCATTCTTTCTTTTTTCAAAAATGTATTTCTTTAATTTTTTCCCTTTTACTTTCTTTTCTCCTTTCTTTCTTTACTTCTCTGTTTTTCTTCCATTCTTTCTTTCCAAATTTTTTCCCTCCTTTCATTCTTTCTTTCTTAAAAGGAATTTTTCTTTAATTTTTCTTTTTTCCTTTTTCCTCTCTTTCCTCCTTTCTTTTTTTACTTCTCTCTTTTTCTTTCATTCATTCTTTCTTTCTTAATTTATTTCTCTCCTTTCATTCTTTCTTTCTTAAAAATTTTCGTTCTTTAATTTTTCTTTTTTCTTTTTTACTTTCTTTCCTCCTTTCTTCCTTTACTTCTCTCTTTTTCCTTCATTCTTTCTATCTTAATTCTTCTTCCCTCTTTTCTTTCTTTCTTAAAACTATTTTTTCTTTAAGTTTTTCTCTGTTTCTTTTCTTTAAACATCCTTCTTTTTTCCTTAAATTGTTTCTTTCCTTCATTCTTTCTTAGAACATTTTCTTTCCTTACATTTTCACAGTTTTCTTTCTTAGACAATATTCCTTCTTTCTGTAAAAGCTTCATTCCTTCTTTTCTTTTATCTCTCTTTTATCTTTTTACTTTTTTTCGATTTCTCTTATTCTTCTTTTGTCCACATTTCTCATATTTCCTCATTTTTCTAATCTCTTTCTTCCTCTTCTCCAAGTTGTTGACTGTTGGCTGAGCATCAAGTATAATTAGAAATGCTTTTACAAACAAACCATCACCAAAAAGAAAGATGAGAAAAAAAAGGAATTCTCATTGGTTGACTCTGGCACTAAATTCTTCACATGTTTTTCTTTTATTGATCTTTTTCTTCCTACAGATATTTTTCTTGGTTTTGAGATAACACAAAAAAAGATGAAAACTTGAAACTATTTCCAACCTAGTCTTGAAATTGTCAAAATTACCATGAATAATATTTTTTGAGAAAAATCAGAATTCTCATCAGTCAGTGAAGTGCCATACATGATACACACTTGGGTGATCATGTCTCTTTCGAGACATGACTGGGTAGAAGATTATCTTGCAGTAGGTTGCCATTGCTTTCTGTGGTAGACTGGTTGCCGACCAAGGCTATAGAACCCGATCTGTATTGCTATTTAACCCATAACTGGAAGGAAGAGACGGATTAATACCTTTCTCAAGGGTATTTGCGCGTAAGTGAATACAATGGATTCAACTGGAATTTCGAACCCGGCTCCCCAGTTTCTCGTTCCGAGCCGATATCCACTGTACCACAACACACATCCTTAATGGAATTCTTATCAGTTGTTATTATTACAACAGAACTACATATAACAAAATGAGCAATTATTACCATCGACTATTTATTCTTTTTCTTCTTGAAAGTGTAGGTTTCCATGAAACTCTAAATATGTTTTTATGTCCTTCAGGATGTGGGTGATCATGACTCTTCACAGCTTCCTATACTTTGTATCTTTAATGTCTCCTTATTATCCCTTTCAATGTCTCTCCTTCCATCTTTTTTCACAAGCTTGTGTTTGGTAAGTTACTCTGACCTTCATTATGTCATGTGAGTATTGAATTCTCCAAACCCTTTCCTCATTATATCTTTCTGACACTAAGCCTAAATTTCATTTTCATTCCTATATTCCTTAAAAGTTCTTTATTACTCACATAGTATTCTCAGTATCCTTCTGTAGGACTATAGCAGCATTCACTGCTATACAGGTGTATTGATATTACAAATGAGAAATCAGAGAGCCAAGTTCGTATTCCAGCTGAATTCGTTGTATTCACTTATGCGCAAATATCCTTGGGAAAGTTATTAATCTGTCTCTTTTCTCTCCAGCTATGGGCTGAATATCATGACAGATTGGGTTCTATAACCTTGGTTGGCAACCAGTCTACTGCAGAAAATAATGGCAACCTACTGCCCAATCAGTCATGTCTCTTTCAAAGCATGATGCCCAAACGTGTATCATATGGCACTTAACTGACTGACTGATATGACATCCCAATTCAACACACTTTTTTTTTCTGATGAAATTTTCTTGTTTCTTAATACTTTACTTAGCTTTCAGGTAGGTGGTATCTTTGTTTAATGTTATATATATTCTGCTACTATTGTGCTTTCAGTAGTAAGTATGTTTTACAGGGTAGAATTACTGGATACTTTCCAACTAAACTGAATTCAGAATTTTTCTTCTAGACTAGTTGCCTAATCAAGAAGGTTTGCAATTTTATTTTATTTTATTAGTTGAAAGGGTGTCACTTCAAAACTTCTTCTTCTTTGTGCTGTGTTCCTTCAGGATGTAGGCAATCATGGACCTCCACATCTCCCTATCTCTAGTTGCTCTTAACCCTTCTCCTGTTATTCCACTAAATCTCTGATCCACCATCCAACTGCTCAAGTCCATCAGGTATGTTGTGCATTGCTTTCCCTTGTCTCTCTTCCCCTCTATCCGTCCCATGAGCATCAGGTTCTCCAAGCCCTCCTTCCTCATTAGATGGCCCAAAAACTTCAGCTGTCTTTTCCTGATGTTAAGTATTGGCATGGCTAGGGATGCATTCTGAAAGTTGAGTAGAGGATTAAGAGACAAGAATATTTTGCTGGAAACAAAGAAGAGAGTACTGGATTGTTATGCGATATCTGTCCTTCAATATGGCAGTAAAATACTAGACAATCTCATCAAAGATGAAGGAAAGACTTGAAGCAACTGAAATGTAGTTCTACAGAAGAAAGTTGAGGATACGATGGACTGAATATGTGAGCAACAATGAGGTTTTGGAGGGGATGGACACAAGGCAGAAACAGATGCTTAACAATTCAAAACGCTTGGCTGAAATTTGAACTCTGTCCATCATTTTTTGTACCAATAGCAATAATGCCTAGAATGTTGAGAAGAGCACATAACTATAAAGACTGCCCAAAAGCATTCAACAGAGTACATCACTTGATAGAAATACTCAGCAACCTACACATATTTGGTAAAGACATTAGAGTTATCAAGAACCTGTACTGGCAAACAACTGGCTGTATATGGACAGGAAATTAGTTCAGCAGATATACAAAGATAGAAAGGGTTGTAAGACAAGGAGGTGTCTTCTCACCAGATCTATTCAACCTATACATTAAGATAATACTGAGAGCCCTTCTAGGTCTCTCAGTATTGTGGCTGCCAATGACAAATCCTGCATGCCAGGATTCGCCATTGGCAGTTACAATCTGAACAATATACACAGATAATACAGTGCTGATAGCAGAAGGTAGTTGAAGAAAGCAGAAAGAAAGAACTACATATAAACTATAATAAAACTGAATGCAAGGGTTATCAGTAAAAAGAGGAGCCCAAAATGCCAACTACAGACAAGGGTATACTAAAATCAAGCAGGTACAGAAATTTAAATACCTGGGAAGTGTTTTAACAGAAGATGGAAACTGCAACACTAAGATTTGAAGGTGTATTGGCATGGCCAAGGAGGCATTCCAGAAGCTGAGTAGAGTATTGAGAGACAGAAAAATGTTGCTAGAAACAAAGAAGAGAGTATTGGATTGATATGTGATGTCTGTTCTTCAATATGGCAGTGAATGTTGGACAAACTCCTCAGAGATGAAGAAGAGACTTGAAGCAAACAAAATGTGGTTATACAGAAGGATGCTGTAGATACCATTGACTGAACAAGTGAGAAACAATGAGGTTTTGAAGAGGAAGGAAAAAAAAAGAAACTAATAGTTAACATCTGGAAAAGACAGCTGAAGTTCTTGCAATGAGGAAAGAGGTGTTAGAGAATCTGATACTCACAGGTCAGATAGAGGGAATTAGAGACAGGGTAAAGCAACGCATTACATAATTGACAGGCTTGAGCAGGTGGATGGTAAATTGGAATTTAGGTAGGGTAACAGGAGAAAGAATGCTAAAAGCCATCAATGATAAGTAGATGTGGAGGGCCATGGTCACCTCCATCTTGAAGTGACATAGCACATAAAAGAAAAAGAAACAATAATACGACAAGCATACCCCATGTAGTATATTTGCTTTTTTTCTTTTTTAATCATTTCACCCCAAACAAGGCAGTACCGTTATTGATGCGTGGGGGGGGGGGCTACATAAAAGAGTAAAAGTTTAGGCAGGATGAGAAAAAGTTTAGGCAGGAGGAGAGTGAAGAGAAAGACAAACCAGTTACAGGGGGTGTCAGAGAAAGGGCAAAGGATGGGAACACAGGTGTGAAGACAGTTGCAAAGGTAGAGAAAAAGGAAAAGAACAAGATACACAGAGTGATGTAGAAAGTATTTTAGTCAAGTGGATAAGAGATGGGAATTGACATTGCATTTAAATTCCTGGAGGTTGTAGCCATCAGGAAAGCAAGTATACAGAAGAGAGTTCCACGGGTGGGAAGTGCAAGAAAAGAATCTGATGGATTGTCGCCTGCATTTGGTTGATCTAACTGCAAATGAGTGGGACCTTGTTGCCAGTCTGGTTGCATGAATAAATTCTTGAAGAGAGGCACCAGTGACCTAAGTTTGTCGGAGCAGAAGCCATGAAAATATTTGTGAGCAAAAGTTTCCATAAAAAAAATGTGTATTCTGTTTCCTGAAAGACATCCTCCAAGTAAAGGAGCAATGCAACCTCCTTAATCAGTTTGTGCAAATGTATGACAGAAGAGAGGTGGGGGGTGTGGGGATAATAAGGGAACAAACATTACTCATGGTTACAAGTGTTGAGGAGATAAACAGTTCATTACATTTTGTTAAACAGTCTGTAGCATCAGTTTAGTCATCATCATTTTACAGCAGGTTCCTGTCTGCCACAAGACCATCAAAAAACGGACAAGCCATCAAGTGTAAGAATTCAGTATAGTTGTCAGAAAAGGGCCAAAAGGTGAAATACAAATTGGAGATTAACGGTATAGCTAGAGTGTGTGCAATCTGGGGAAGATTATGTGGTCCCTGCCTGGGGCAGCACTTGTGCTTCCTGCTTATCCACCACCACCACCACCACCACCAAAATACAATATATCAATATATTTTATAGTGGATCCCTATCATATATATATATATAAAAAGAGAGAGATAGAGCGAGAGAGAGAGAAAGAGATACGAGTATAGGGTTGGTATGGATAGAATAAATTCTGATATCCCAAAAAACACTATCCTTATTCAAAAGACAAATGCATCTCGATATGTAAAGTCACAAGTTTATTCACCTGAAGAGAGTCAATTTTGGACTCAAACACTTGTAGTGGCACAAATACCATTATGGACATGTAATATATTATACAAAAAGCAATATTAATAATAATAACAACAACAATAAATCTACACTTTAAACAAAACCTTCATGGCTTCTCACACTTTTTTCTTATATATATATATATATATATATATATATATATATATATAGATATAGTGTATTGAGGCAACAAGTAATTTTCTAAACATATGCTGTTAAATATAAGAGACAATGAATGTCTATTATGTTTAATCATGAGCCGTTCTAAACATCGTATTTTTGCTTTAATTTCAGTTGAAAATAAAGACAAAAATTCTCCACCATTTGGATAATTATTTATTGATTTTCTTCTAAGCTTTTGGCTCCCATGAGCCATCTTCAGAGAGGTTGTTTAAACTGAAATATTATAACATCCACAATCACCGATGATTTTATTTTGTGTTGACATAAAACTCCGCTTGGCAATGGCAATAGTTACCAAAAATAATAAACGCAGTTCTTAAATTTGCGATGCGGTTTTATGATGTCACACCACGTGATAGTGTGAAATGACAACAAAACCATGTAGTCAAATGCAATGTAATATGTTATTTCCGTTTTTAAAGTTATATATATATATATATATATATATATATATATTATGTTTAATTGTAGTAATATTTAGTGCCAATGTTGTTGTTTTTCAGTGGTTTTACTGATGAAATATATTTTGACAAGCAGGTTTTTTATGGTAAAGTGCTCGATATTGTGGTGATAAGTACAAAGACCATTGATAAGTACAAAGAATTTGTTTCTTTAACAGAGAAGGTTCATGCTGGCTTTGAAGTTTCATGAGGACACCATTATGATGTTCTTAATCATCAGGGCTCTTTGTCATTAGGTCCTGGGTTTTTCTTGTTTATATAGAATATGGTGTGTTTTTTATGGGAATGGTCTTGTTTGTCATTCAATGATTATTCTTTATTTTTATGATTGGTTGATTTTTTTGTTTCTTTTAGTTTATTTTTGTTTTTTATTTTTATTGTGCAGTTGTTTGATTTATTTTCATTTTTACTTCATTCACACAGACAATAAAAAAACAACAGCTCCTATACAAACAAACAAAATACAAAATTGTATGACAGTGAATGTTGGACACAACATGCATTTACATATAATCACCTATTGCTTTAATATGCATGACACATGTCTGACTAATAAGAATCAACCCCAAACAACATTCCAGTAAACAGTCTCTTTGTAAAAACTTTTCATTTTTCATCTTTAATTCTATTTCTGAAGAAGCTTTAATGAAAGTGAAACATGTTAGATTGAGATATTTCCTACCTTGTTCTTTATTTATTCATCTCGTCAGATTCTGATCCACATATTCAATTCGTGTGTGTGTGTGTGTGTGTGTGTGTGTGCGTATTTGTACCATTATAATATTACTTTTACATACTCAAATGTACTAGTATACTTTAAATAGACACCAAACATACTGTAATATAATAACAACATCAAGTAGAATCTTATAAAGCTTTATTTGACTTAGTCAGCTTTAGCACTGAAAAATGTTATATTTATTGCAATCAATACTTACAAGTAAGAGAGGAGATGGGGTGTGCTTATTTTATTATCACACAGACATAAACTTTAAAAGTTACATTTAAAGAAAATATAAAATGAAGATTTAGAGAAAAATTTTGCAAGTTTTAAAAATTTAGGACCATTTTTATTACTACAACTTTCTACAAAGTAACTATTTTGGACTTTATAAGACCCTGAAATGCTTCCCCTAGTTGCCTCCCTTGCCTCCTCATCTCCCTCACTGCCTGATAGTGACACTACTGTTGGCGATATCCATATTAAATAAGTGCAGAAGAGTAAACATCTGGGAAGTGTTTTTCACAGAGGATAAAAAATGTGACACTGGAATCCAAACAATTAACAAAAGATGCTTTCCAAAAGCGAAACAATGTAATAAGCAAGAAACTTTTATTATAAAGAAAAATGCACTGAATTTCTATGTGATATTACTCCACAATTGTATGACAGTGAATGCTGGACAAGCTCATCACAGATGAAGAAGAAACTGGAAGCAATAGAACTGGGATTCTACAGAAGGATACTGAGAATGCCATGGACAGAGCAATTAAGTAATGAGAAGGCGTCAAAGAAAGTGATAATTAAAAGAATACTTATACTCAGTATCAGAAATAGCTGAAATTTTTTGACAGAATGAGGAAGGAGTGCTTGGAAATTGTAACACACACAGGGTATATCGAGAACAGAAGAGATAAGGAAAGGCTGTGGGTCAACTACTTGACTGGATGGAAGGAAAAGGGGTATTGAAGTCTTGAAGTTTTGGCATAGGAAGAAAATCTGCAACGATGTGGAGAGCCTATGTCCTGAGGTGACACAGCACTTAGAAGAAGAAGTACTTTTATAAATATTAATGACAAAATAAAAAATATACAACTTCTGCTATGGTTAGCAAGTTAATGTAATGGAGTCGTAGTGCTTGAGTGAACTTAGTTCTCTTTGAATGCCTAACAATTGTGGCCTTGTGTCAGACTAAACTGAGTTTAGTAAATACTGATTGCTTATTTTGTAAAAGCATTTGTGAGAAAGTGTAGTGTATTTACAGCAAGTATTGGTGAATGGGATTCTAAAATGAACATTTATGTTAATAGAGTGAAGTACAGAAATATGATGAATGAATTGAAGAAGCAAATGAAGTATAAAAGGAAGGAATGAATGAATTGATGAACAAGAGAAGGAAGGAAAACAGAAATGAATTCAAAAAAATAAAAAAAAGAATTCCAAACAGGTTCTTGGTGCCAAAAATTACGAAAATTTTGGCAAATGTCTGACTCGTATGGAAAGGTAAGTAAAAGGCACCTGAGAAATGTGGGAAGCAACAGCGATTCAGTTTCATCCAGACATTTGTTTATTTTTTTGTTATTAGGAGTTGTTTTGATTAGTTGCTAAGGGAACAAGCAAATATGGACAAGAGAAAGAGGAAAAGATAAGAAAAAAAAAGAGGTGAAGAAATAAAGAAACAATATGATGAATAGAATTAAAGAAAAGAAAGAAAGAGAGAAAGAAAGAAGAGAGAGTGACAGGAAAAGAAAAAAAGAGTGCAAAGTTGAGAAATAGATTAAAAAAGATAAGATATAACGTAAAAAGGTAAAGACAACAGAAAGAGAAAAAGAGAAAGAAAATCACAAAAACAAAGGTAATCTGAAAAAGAGAGAAAGAAAAAAGTTAAAAAAAAGAAAGAGGGAGAAAAATAAGAAAAGAGAAAACATGAATGAGGCAGGAATAACAAGCAAAATAAGAGAGAGAGAAAAGGCAAAGAGAGAAAGATAAGAAAGCAGCAGAGAGAGAGAGAGAGAGAGAAGGAGGCAGAGAGAAAGGCAAAGCAAAAGAAGGAAAAGAGAAAGGCAAAAAAGAAACAAACAAACAAAGAGAAAGAGAGAAGGCAAAGAGAAAGAATGTAAAAGAGAGAGAAAAACAAAGAGAAAGAAAGAAACGGAAAGAAAGAGAAAAGGAAAGAGAATGAATGAAATGGAGAGAGAGAATGGTAATGAGAAAGAAGAGAACAAAGAGAGAAAGGCAAAGAGAAAGAAGGAAATAGAGATAGAGAGAAAAATGCAAATAGCAAGAAGGATCAGAGAGTGAGAAAAGGAAAGGTGAAAGAAGGAAGCAGAGAAAGAGAGAGAAAGGCAAAGAGACTGATAGAGAGAGATAAGAAAAAAGTAAAATAAAAGAAGGAAATAAGGAGACAGAGAGAAGGAAAAAGAAGGAAACAGAGGGTAAAAGGCAAAGAGAAAGAAGGAAAGAGAGAGAGAGAGAAAAAGAAAGAGAAAGTATTAAACAAAGATAAAAAGAGAGAAAACAAAGAGAACAAAGGAAAAAAAAGAGAGAAAAGGAAAGAGAAATTATGAAACAGAGATAAAGAGAGAGAAATGAAGAAATCAGAGAAGAGAGACTGACAGGAAAGTGAAATGAAAGCAGGAAATAGAGAGAGAAAGGCAGAGAGAAAGAAAGAATCAGAGAGGGAGAAAGACAAAGAGAGAGAGAGAGAGAGAGAGAGAGAGAGAGAGAGAGAGAGAAAGAAAAGAATTGCCAAAATAAGTAAACTTCACATTGATTGAGCCACCAAGATTGACACGAAAGAGGTTAGAAGGCGAACATGTACTGCTTGTTGTGTCGATAAGTGACTACCCACATGCATCAGGTATAAATGCTTAAAGGAGCCAGGATTTCAATCACTCATGATTGGCTTTGTGCAGAAGGATAGGCTTGTTGGGTTGGATGTTACATCTGTGGGTGGTGAAAAGTATTTCTAATTGCGCATCAATGTTCCTAAGGAAAGAACAATAGCTATACAGGAATGTATACAAATCACAAACTAAGAAATCACAAATTGAAAATGAGTCACTTTTTTCGTTGTTCCTTCATGTGCTAACATTCTAAGGTTATAGATTAACTATACTAATTTTTTGTATTTTTGTGATCATCTATTTTATCTTGGAAAAAGAGTAATTCTTTCAGGAAAGGAGAAATTGGGAACTTTCTGCGGTGCAGATTTATATTTTGACAAGATTTAATTTGAGATTTTTCTTCCTCTACTATATATATATACACACATTTATATATACACACACATATACACACACACATACACACACACACACACACACACACACACACACACACACACACACACACACATATATATATATATATATATCATGCATAGAAATAAATTTGACTACAACTTTGATCTGGTGAATGCCAAACTCATTAAAAAAGAAAGTAACTTAGAGGAAAAATCACAAATATATATATATATATATATTTGAGTATTTAGGCTGCAAATTTTCTTTTAGAGATGTCATATTAAATATACTGCAAACATTGTATTTCTGCTTATTTTTAATAAAATCCATGCATAGTAATGGATAATCTTTCTTGTATTCTAATTGAAAGATGTAAGAAATGAGCTATAACTTTGACAGATGATTTTATTATTCTTTTCCTGATGAGCACAAGTACTTTCAATCTCCTTCTGAGATCATCTTCAGGGATGTGAGTTGAGGTAACAAAACTAACGACAAAACTGTGTTGCTAAAACATTACTGTAAATTTTCTTCTGCTTCAAATATAACAGTTTACAAATTGCTTAGAATTCATTAGAACATGAAAATTATCCAAAATGGATTTTTTTTATATTTTAATGTCATGGTTATGCATGTATTAAAGCATGAAAAACTGTTCTTTTTATAAACATTTTAGAATATTACTACAGTATTCATAGCTGATTCTATTAATTGACAGCTAAAGCTTCTTAATGAATATTGCCTTGAGGAGCTGTAGTTTGCTTTTGTTGTTTTTTTTTATGTAGGATAGTTGTGTTATTGATCATTATTTTTTATATTGTGAATGTAAACAGGAATATTGTTGTAGATATCTAGAAATGGCTGAATGGTCAGTCATGTGTAATGTAAGAAGTCTTGTTAATGTAGTTGTAAATCCAACATATATATTTGTTCATTTTTTTTTTCTCAGAGATACATTCTCCCATGGGACATTTGAATTGTTATATAATATTGGTTTTATGTAACACATTAGTTGGTGGGGAGGAGTTATTATGGATAATTAAATTATTAGTTTTGTATTTTTTATAATATATTATTAATTTCAATTTTTTATTAGGATCAACAATAGATATGTTAGTAAGTATTAGATTTTTTATGATTTTTTCATCCTGTTTGTAGTTATCATGCATGTCGTTGCAATAGAAGAATTTGATATGTTTAGGGTCTTTTGTGGAAGTACTATATTTTGTTTGACATGTGTTGAGGTTTTTGAAATATTATTTTATTTGTTTATCTACAAGGTGGTTCAGAGTAAAATATCTTTTTTGGGGAGGAGTTTATTTGTGCTCGATTAATAAAATTGTGTATAAGTGCTATTTTGTAGTAGTTAGGGCATTCACTCTTAGAGTTGAGTGTGCAAGAGTTTTTGATGGTTGGTTTTTTATATAGGGAGGTAGTAAATATGTTATTGTTTGTGTCTATTAAAATGTCAAGGAAAGGGATTTTGTTATCTTTAAGTTCATATGTGAACTTGAGGACAGAGTTTTTGAAAGTATTTTTTGAGTTTTATTATTTCTCCTATGGTTTTAACTTATATAAGAATATCATCAATATATCATATGCAGATGGAGAGATTATTATTGATGCTAAATATATTATTTTTTTAGGTTGGCTATATAGAAGTTGTTGAAGGTTAGACCCAGAAATGAGCCCATTTAAGCACCATCATGTTGCACGTATATGTTATTTTTGTGATCATAGAATGGGACTTCGGTGGAACAGATTAAAAGTAGTTTTTTTTAGTATTTTAGGTTTAATTTTCAGTGAGGCAGAGAATTATTATTATGTATATTTTTTTACAATAATGTCAATGGTTTCTCTAACAGGAACGTTAGTGAACAGATTTTCAACATCAAGTAGTGCTATGATTTCATTATTAGGTTTTTCCATTTTTAATATTTGTATAAGTTCAAGAGATGCTTTAATGCTCTATTTGTTAGGTATGTATGATGTAATTATTTAGTTAAGTGTTTTAGTCGGTATATAGGAGTGGGTATTTGTTATAATATAATAGGGCAAAGTGGAAAGTTAGGCTTGTGTGTTTGGATGGAACCATATATGTATCCTGGTTTATAGTCCCCAATTATTGAGGTAAGTTTTAGATTGTCTTGCTCTACATTATTAGCGGTGATTAATTTATTAATTTTTGCTTTTAACCAAGTGGTAGGGTCATTGGTAAGTTTTTTTTAAACTTGGTGTGATCACCAAGTAACTTTTATTTTTGAGTTATAGTCAGACTTGTTTGAAACAACAAAGATGTTAGCTTTATCAGTTTTCTTAATTACTATTTCTGGATGGCTGCATAATTCTTAAGCAACAATCTTCAGTGAAGTCTTTATGAATTTAGAAGAACATATCTTTTGATCATGTCTGTCTTTTATAGATTCTGCCTGAAGTAGATCATGGAGTTCTGGTTCTGTAGTAATTAGCTGCTGTTTTTGGGAGTTTAATTATATTTTGGTATAGTGTCTCAATCTCAACTTTTTTATGTAGTCCATTATATATTTTGTATATATGGCAGTTAGGTCAGAGGTTAAGTAATTCTTTTTGGTTGTCAGTTAATTCATAATTAGAAATGTTTATAAATCTTTGAAAGTTATTCAGAAGGTATATAGTTTCTTCAGATAATGTAATGAGTTTTCTTTGAATTTTTAACCTAAGTTTACATTCCGATCTGTTAGTAATTTCTTTCAGTCTATTTAGAATTTGTTAAAGTTGTTCAGAGTTGGTGGTTCTTTTGAATATTTTATGTACAGGGGCCCGACAATATTTTTCGGACACTTTGAAAAAAGTACTTCAAGGTGGTTACTTTTGAGATTGTAAGTACGTAGTTGAGAAGTGAAAATCCCCTAGTAGTGTAATCATTTTTTTTTAGTTTGGCTTTGATAATTTTAGTTTTTTGTGATTTTTGTGAAAACTTGCTTGACACTATTTTTCGAACATGACAAAAAATCCTATTTTATTAAGAGCTAAGTTCATGTATATGTTGCTGTATGCAAATTTTCTGCTTGTACACTTAGCTGTCATCATTAGAATCAATTATCTGTTCTATTTTACTGGCAAAACAATTAAGTTTAATGAGGTAAAATGCATTTAAAAGAAGTCGTTTGTTTGGCATGGAAGAAGAGGGATGATGGCCTCAGCATCAGAAGGCTTGCCATGGATTTGAAGCTGTCGAAATCAACGGTCGAATACATGCTGAAGACAAACTCCAAGCGGAAAAAGAAGAGAGGACGGAAAAGATCAATTGGCAAGAGGACTGAAAGGAGAATGAAGAGGACTGTGACACGGCTTTTGACATCTGGAGAAAAAGTTACAGCAAGAAAAGTGAAGGAGAAATGTGAATTGGATGTAAATGTCCGAACAGTACAAAGAACGCTGCATAGGATTGGTTTGAAGTATGCAAAGGCTAAGAAAAAAATTACACTAACAAAGAAACACAAACGAGCAAGACTGGAGTGTGCTAAAAGGTGGTTAACAAAGCATGTTGACTTTAAGAAGGTTATATTTACTGATGAGAAGCGTTTCAAGTTTGATGGGCCCGATGGATGGTGTACTTGGTCGAGAAGGGGTGAGCCTGCTGTACTGAACAAACGACAGATGGGAGGAGGAGGAGTTATGGTTTGGGGTATGATCTTTGCTAATGGAAATATATGGTTGGAGTTGCTGAAAGGAAGACAGAACAGCAAAAGCTACAAACAGTTGCTGGACAAGAAAGCCCTACCAAGGATAAGAAGAGAGATAGGGAATGATTTCGTTCTACAGCAAGACAATTGCAGCATCCATGTGTCAAAACTCATGAAAGAATGGATGGCTAAAGTGAATATGACTACTTTCGAATAGCCTGCAAAAAGCCCAGATCTAAATTTAATAGAAAATGTTTGGGAAATGCTTGCGCAACTTGTCTATGATGGACCTGAAATAACGAAAGAGGCTCAACTATGGGAACAAATACTAGATGCGAAAAAACAACTAATAGAAACACGTAGAGATGTTATTGTGCATATGTTTGATCATTATGAAGAGAGATTGATAAAAGTTATTGAGAAGAAAGGTGATATTACAGACTATTAACAGTTTTTCAACGATGTCCGAAAAATAATGTCGCGTGTGTTTTGTAAAAAATGATGAAAAATAAATATTTTTCCTTACCTAATCGATTTTCTTCCATTTTTATTATAGGTATTGTCTTTATATGTTTATGCTATTCTATTGAAGGAATTTCGCCACTCTATGGTACTAGGAAAGTCGAATACTAAAATGTCCGAAAAATATTGTTGGGCCCCTGTATTTCTTGTTTCTGTTTGTTGAGAGTTGTTAGGTTATCATTAGTTTCTTCAATCTGCCTTTTCACAAGGCTATGTTTAAATTGCCAGGTGATGTTGTTATGATGAGATATTGGATTATATAATTTAAAATGTGTGTATCTAGGCAGCAAATTTTCTTTTAGAAATCTCAGATTAAATAAATGGCAAACATTGTGTCTGCTTATTTTTAATAAAATCCATTCATACTCATGGATAACCTTTCACATATTATAACTGAAAAATGTAAAAAATGAGCTGTAACTTTGACAGATTCTTTTATTATTCATTTCTCGATGTTTCCAAGTACTTTCAATCTCCTTCAGAGATTATCTTCAGGGTGTGACTTGTGGTAACAAAAAATAACTAGAAAACTGTGTTGCTAAAAATTACTGTAAATTTTCTTATTGCTTCAAATACAACAGTTCAAAAATTGCTTAGCATTCATTAGAATGTGAAAATTATTCAAAATGGAATTTTTTTATGTTATAATGTCAAGGTCATGCATCTGTAAAATCATGAAAAAACTGTTCTTTGTATAAACATTTTTTTGAACATTACTAGAGTATTAACAGCTGATTTTAATAATTGACAGCTTAAGTTTTTTAATGAATCTTGCCTTGAGGATCTGTTGTTTGCTTTTGTTGTTTTATTGGTGTAGGATAGTTGTGTTATCAATCATTATTTTTTTATATTGTGAATGTCGACAGGAATGTTGTTATAGATGACTAGGGATGAAAAACGGTCAGACATGTGTAATGTAAGATGTCCTGTTGAGGTACTTGTTGTAAATCTAACATTATTTGTTTTTATGTTGGAGATACATTATCTCAAGGGACATTTGAATTGATATATAATGTTGGTTTTATGTAGCACATCAGTTGGTAGGGAGGAATTATTACAGATAATTAAATTAATATATTGTACTTTTTATAATATATCACTAATTTCAAGTTTTTATTAGGATCAATGAGAGATATATCAGTACAAATGAGATTATTTAAAATTTTTTCATCCTATTTGTAGTTAACATGCATCTGGTTGCAATAAAAGTGTTTGATATGTTTTGGATTTTTTGTGGAAGTACTATATTTTGTTTGACGTGCGTTGAGATTTTTGAAATATCGTTTTATTTGTTTATCTACAATGAGGTTTAGGAAGTCATTATTAATGAGAGTTTGCTTAATATTTTTTAGTTCAGATTAAAATATTTTTTTTGTGGAGGACATGATTTGTATGTGGTTAACTGAGCAGTTTTTTCATGCTTTAATATGTGCATGACCATGACATTAGAACATAAAAATTCCAGTTTGGATAATTTTCACATTCTAATGAACACTAAGCAATTTGTTAACTATTATATTTGAAGCAAGAAGAAAATTCACAGTAATTTTTAGCAACACAGTTTTATGATTAATTTTTGTTACCACAACTTACACCCCTGAAGATGATCTCAAAAGGAGATTGAAAGTACTTGGAAACATTGAGAAATGAATAATAAAATCAAAGTTACAGCTCATTTTTTACATCTTCTAATTATAATGCATGAAAGTTTATCGGTGAGATATGAATGGATTTTATTAAAAATAGGCAGACACAATGTTTGCAATTTATTTAATCTGACATATATATATATATATATATATATATATATATATATATATATATTTAGTGTATCAAGGCAGCAAATAATTTTCTAAACATATACTGTTAAATATAAGAGACAATGAATGTTTATTATGTTTCATCATGAGCCGTTCTAAACGTCGTATTTTGGCTTTAATTTCAGTTGAAAATAAAAACAAAAATTCTCCAATATTTGGATAATTTTTTATTTATTAATTTGCTTCTAAGCTTTCAGCTCACCTGAGCCATCTTCAGAGAGGTTATTAAGATGGTAATACAGTAACATCTGCCATCAGCGACGATTTTATTTTGTGTTGACATAAAACTCCGCTAGGCAATGGCAATAGTTACCAAAAATAATAAACGCAGTTCTCAAATTTGCAATGCAGTTCTGAAACAAACCTGCAGATATTGGAGGCCATGTACATCAAATCTAAACAACCAACACTTAATAAAATCACCTTTAAATCTGGACATAAGATGTTATATTGTATTTGAATACATGGTTCTGTTGTCATTTCGCGCTATCATGCGGTGTGACGTCATAGAACGGCATTGCAAATTTGAGAACTGCGTTTGTTATTTTTGATAACTATTGCCATTGCCTAGCAGAGTTTTATGTCAACACAAAATAAAATCATTAGTGATGGTGGATGTTACTGTATTACCGTCTTAATAACCTCTCTGAAGATGGCTCAGGTGAGCCGAAAGCTTAGAAGCAAATTAATAAAAATTATCCAAATGTTGGAGAATTTTTGTTTTTATTTTCAACTGAAATTAATGCCAAAATACAACGTTTAGAACAGCTCATGATTAAACATAATAGATATTTATTGTCTCTTATATTTAACAGTATATGTTTAGAAAATATATATATGTATGTATGTATGACTAATATATATATAGATAGATAGATATAGATGTAGATATATATATTTAATTTATTGGTTTGAACATTACTTTTAAGTGATACTCATATTTGAGTAGATATTCTGTTTTTAATTAAGCAGTATATTTATATATATAAATCTACTGGCCTGATTATTTATGAGAAATTTTGTTATATAAATGTGTGTCTTTTGGCAGGATTTGAATCTGCAACCCCTAACGACATATGGGACTCCATCAATTGGTCTGGTGCATCTTAGACCACTCAACCAAAAATAATTCCACAGTCTAATTGAAGTTAAATCAAGCCTTATGTTTTAATTGGTAGCTTCCCCTATGTTGTTTCAAATCTTGTTGAATAACACACATTTTCATAAAAAAAATTCTCATAAATAATCAGGCCAGTAGAAATATATATATAAATGTACTGTTCAATTAAAAACAGAATATCTACTCAAATATGAATATTGATTAAAAATAATATTCAAACAAATAAATTGTTAATACCATTTTGTTAATCTCCAGGATTTTCTGTAACATTTTATATATATATATATATATATATATATATATATATATATATAGGATTAATGTTAAAAAATGTGTCAATTAACTGAGCTTATTGTCAAGATTTTGGTTGTTTTTCAGTCATTTACTGATAAAAAGATATTTTGGCAAGCAGACTTTTTGTCATAAATATTGAGATAGAGATAGTGTTAATAGGATTTGTGACTTTGAGGTACAGTGGATATCGGCTCGGAACGAGAAGCCGGGGAGCCGAGTTCGAATTCCAGTTGTATCCATTGTATTCACTTAGGCGCAAATACCCTTGGGAAAGGTATTAATCCGGCTCTTCCTTCCAGTTATGGGTTAAATAATAGGACAGATTGGGTTCTATAGCCTTGGTCAGCAAACAGTCTACCGCAGAAAGCAATGGCAACCTACTGCGGGATAATCTTCTGCCCAGTCAGTGATGTCTCTTTCGAGACATGATCGCCCAAGCGTGTATCACGTATGGCACTTAACTGACTGACTGACTTAACTCAGCAGAGTCATGCTTACTTTGAAATTTCGTGAAGACACCACTATGATATCCTCACTTTTCAGGGTTTTTTTTATTTTCAAGCAGATTGAAAAAAAGCACTGTTATCATCACATAGCAATGTTTTATGTCAGAACAAGATAATATCATCTTTGATAGTGGATATCTTTATGTTAACATCCCTGTAACCTCTCTGAAGATGGCTCACATGAGCCAAAAGCTTAGAACCCACATAATAAGAAAATATACAAATGTTTGTCAATTTTTGTTTTTATTTTCCTATGAAATTAAAGCCAAAATATGATGTTTAAAATGGCTCATGTTTAAACATAATAGACATTCATTGTCTGTTATATTTAATAATATATTTTGAGAAAATTATCTGCTGTCTCAATACACTAAATATATATATATATATATTTGAATAAAGGAGATCTTTCACAGAATTTTGAAAAGGGGAATCATTTTTTCACAAAAGCCCTGAGGATACTTTTGGCTAACACTTTATCAGAGGGTACCATTAACAAAGGAAATTGACACAAGATCTTAAATTATGACCATAAACTGGAAAAGATGTTAAGAATGCGATTAAAAAAGAATTTATTTGTAAAAATAATTCACCAACAAAATGTAAAACCAATTGTCATCATCTGCCTTGGCACAATCTGAATTCTCTATTAGGTGCTGGCCGATCACAGAGTCATACACAGCTTGAGTTGTTGTTCCAAAGGGATCTAATATAAGCAGGCACACGCTGACTGATTCTGATTTTTAATCACCAATTGGTCTGTCCTACATATTCTGTGCCACACTGATATTTGTACTTAAAGATGCCAGAAGTAATTTTTAAGTAGAGGAGACCATCTCTGATGAAGAAAGGAAACCCAAATCTAGTACTGATGACAGCACATAACCTGACAATGGTGAATCCAGAAGAGAAGTAGGCAGTTACTCTCTCAACAAGCATGAAAACAAGTAAAATAAAATTCATCCTTGATAATGGCTAAAAATATAGCCAAAAATGCTCAGAAAAATAAAACACTTAGACAATGTTTATATAATTTATGTTCTGAAAAGAAAATAAATTATAAAATCACATGAAAAATTATATAAAAGACTTAACCATAACACCTTGTTTATCATTTTTAATGGAATTTGCATAAAAGAGAGACTACTGCCCTCCCACACACATATATACACGCACAAACACACACGTATATATATGTAGGTAAGCATGTATATATGAGACATTCTGGCAATCAGTCAATCATGGTACGCTGAAACTTAAGTCAGTCAGTTAAGTGCCATACGTGATACACACTTGGGTGATCATGTCTCGAAAGAGACATCACTGACTGGGCAGAAGATTATCCTGCAGTAGGTTGCCATTGCTTTCTGTGGTAGACTGGTTGCCAACCAAGGCTATAGAACCCAAACTGTCCTATTATTTAACCCATACTGGAGGGAGAGATGGATTAATACCTTTCCCAAGGGTATTTGTGCATAAGTGAATGCAAGGAATTCAACTGGAATTTGAACTCGGCTCCCTGATTTGTCATTCCAAGCCAATATCCACTGCACCACAACGCACATCAGAAACTTAAGCAACTCAATCCCCAGCCTCAGTATCCTTCTCCATCTATCACCCTCCTTCTGACATTTCCTATATTTCCTATATCTAACCACTCTTTCTCTTTACCTCCCCTATGTAGCCCCATGCACAATAGTGGCAGTGGAATGCCTTGCTTGGGGTGAAATGATTAAAAAAAAAAGTATTCTGAATTTTGTCTCTTTTTGAGTTGTGACACTGGGAAGCACAATTGCTCTGTTTTGGTAATTTAGACTGAGCACTCTCTGTTACTGTTTAGGTAGGTGTCTGGCTTTTGGTCTTTCCTTCTTAGTTTATGTTGCATTTGCCCATTTTTTTCTCTCATTTATGTCTTGGTTTTTGTTTTATTGCGTTTTAGTTTTGCTTTTTATAAAGCTTTTCTTTGGTCATTTAGCAGGCTTTGTGCTTGCATTTACCAATACTTTGGAGTTTTGTTATAGATATATATAATCTTATCAATACTCTATTGCTACCTCAATATCAAGCACTCTATGATGAAAAACCTGCTCTGCTCTTCAAAATCATTTTTATCAGTAAAACTACTGAAAAACTAAACATTACAAGTCAACTAAACATTATCACAAGTCATCACTATATATATATATAAATCTGTCCCTTTAACTAAGCAAAAAAAAGCAGAAAAAAACAGTCCCAATAACAGTATCCTCACAAAAATTCAAAGTCAGAATGAACCTGCTCAGTTAAAATTGATATATGTGTGTGTATATATGTTTGTGTGTATATATGTGCATGTATGCATGTATATATGTGTGTGTATATATATATATGTGTGTGTGTGTATATGCAAAAGATAAAAGTTTAAAGTATAAAGTTTAATTAAAAACTGTTTTCTGCTGAAACTTTTTACACATGCATAATAGATATACACATCATAGATATATACATCCATAAAAGGAATCTGATAGATGAACTTCATATATCTGATTAATGGTGAGTAGTTGACTGAAATTGAAAATAACTTAAAAATCTAATATAAAGTCTGTTACAATTCCTTCTAAAAGAATAAGACTTCATAAAAATACAGTAATAACAACTTAAAACCTGAAGCTAGCAATTACACTATAGACTGTATTAAAAGCCACATAATGTACATAAGTGAAACCTCTAGAAATTTAAATAAAAAATTATATCAACACAAAAGTCATGGCGAACACAAGAGCAAAGCCATCTGGAGTTCCAATTCCTGAAGGGTTACCCATGGGGATAAGTTTGAGGAGGAAAGACAAAACCAAATGCACCCACTTCTGATGATCCTAATGGGGAATAGGCAAAGATCTACACAATCTCAATGGCCAAATTGGCTGAATAGAGCAGCACCAGACAGGCTGGTGTTAACAAGGTGGACCTTGATAAATTAAGCATCTGACAGCCTGATGCAAGAAGGTTTGCAAGATCTTGCCTATCTCAATCCCTTTTGAGCTGTTGAGGAGGTACTTCTAGCCAAGTGTGTGGGCTTCTCTGCTGCACAGAGTTGCCAACCAAAATCAAAAACTCTCTTTGATTTGCAGCCATCTCCACCAACACCACCAGAGGGTGGGAGGGGCAGAAAAGAAATAGGAAGAGAGAATGACAATCTCAATGTTCATACATGAGTGGGTGCTGACAGCAAAAATATAATAAGGAATTGTGCCATAATTTCAACTTAAAGAATGTAGTTTTAAGTAAAGATAATTTACTCAGATAAAAATGCATTGAAAGTACACTAATTTCTGAGTCTTCCAAGTTCATAACACACATCACCTTTCTTAACAAAACTATTGCTATCATAATGTGGGATGTTTAAAAACAACAGTGATAAAAAACAAAAAACAAGCATTGAGAAGTTGAATAAAGTTTGAATGAAATTTGCTAATATTTGTCTATATTTCTGAGATGAGGTATTTACATTATTCAGACTATTATCCTCATCTTTGTTGCTATTTGTATGACGTTCCTCTATTGTATGCTCCGACCTTCTTCAGGTGCTAGGAATTTCGAAACGAACCCTTTATTACAATCACTGATCTTCATTCCTTGTGTAGTGGCCCAGTGGATATAGACGTTGGTTAGTTCTTGTGATTTGACCCAAAGAGTTGTGAGTTCAATACCAGGCAACAGCAGTCGTAAACAAGTAACTTACAGGGTTAGAGGGAGATAACTCATGACTATCAAAAGAGGTACTACTATACAAGGGATGAAGATCATATACCCCAGTGATTGTAATAAAGCCCTTTAAAAAGGCAAAACGTGTTACATAGAATTTTTTTCAATTTTTTTTTTTTTTTTTTATAATCATATTGCCCCAAGCAAGGCATTTTCTGCCACTGTTTTGCAGGGGGTTACATAGGAGGGAAGTTAAGAGAAAGAGTGTCATGGAGTAGGTAAGAGAAGGATAAGAATACTGATGAAAGTGGAATGGATGGAGGAAGCAGAATGAGAGAGGATGCAGGTTAGTGAGATAGGAGATGACTATTGAATTTACATTTAAATTCTTGGAGATTGTAGCTGTCAGGAAAGCAAGTAAATGGAAGGGAATTCCACAAGCGAGAAGTATGAGAAAAGAAGCTACTGGAGTAGAATTATTGTGTTCTTCTTGTGTATGAACAAGATATTTCTTTTTTAGACATAGTGTGTATAGAAATCATAAAAAAACAGAAAATTGCCATTTAACAACATTAATTATAAATATGACTTTAATGTATTAGCTGTATTCAGGGATCAACCTCTCAGTAACGTACACACCATTTGCAATATCAGAACCAATATGTTTGAAAATGAGAAATAGATTGATCATTTGGACAATTTTTGCACAGACTTGGTCCAAAAAAAAAAATTGTTGCTTGCTTACTTTTTTTGTTTAATCACCTCAAGCAAGGCGGTAACGCTACTGATGTGCAGGGGGCTACATAAGAGTAAAAAGATTAGGTAGAAGAGAGTGAAGAGAAAGATGAACTAGTTAAAAAGGAACAAGAGAAGGATAGAAATACAGGTGTGATGACAGTTGCAAAGGTGGAGAGAAAGGAAAGGATATACAGGGTGGTGTAGAAAGAACTAGAGTCAAGTGGTTAAGAGATGAGTATTGATATTGCTGGAGGTTGTAGCCATCAGGAAAGCAAGAATATGGAAGTGAGTTCCACAGGTGGGAAGTGCAAGAAAAGAAGCTGCAGGAGTAGAATTGTCGTCTGCATTTGGTTAATCTAACTGCGAATGGATGAGACCCAGTTGCCAGTCTGGTTGCATGAGTAAACACCTGTTGCAGAGGCACCAGTGACTTAAGTCCGTTGGAGCAGAAGACATGAAAGTATTTATAGAACAGACAAAGGGAAGCCACATCCCGTCGGTGGGGAAGTGGCTGGAGTCGAACTACCAAGTCAGTACCTATCACATTACTGATTCTCCTTTGGAGCCTGTCAAGAACACCGAGATGAATAGCAGGGGCTCCTGACAATATATAGCAGCAGTACTCCATGCACAGACAAATGGTTGATTTGTATATATGCAGGATAGATTCAGGCAGAAAAGCAAAAATGAAAAAATTAACAGAAATACCTTACTTTTACTTTTTAATGAAACATGTATCAAAGAGGGATTGCTGCTCAAATACACAACAACATATATATATATATATATATATATATATAAAACAGTATGTATTTGAAGATGCATAGGCAAGAGGGCATGACTTTGCAGATGAATGATATACAGAGATAAGTACATAAATTCCAAACGAATTGCAGGTAAAAAACATATTTGCCAGACAAAACATTAATATAAGAAAACAATTTGTAAGTGGAGAAGGAAATGCTGTCTGACCTCCAACCTCTAAATTGTTAGAAACTTATTAACTGCATAAATCATTGTTATGTTTTATTTTTATTTATTAAAAATTTGCCAATTTATCAACCTAAAGAAAAATAATTTCTGTGAATAAACGAACAAAAAAAAAAAAAAGGAAAAATGCCTGTCATAAAAGATATTTCTTCTCAGCTTGTGAAGGTACTTTTGTTGAATATAAATGATCTCCAGATCTCACCACCTTTACTGTTCATGGAGAGCCATGGACCATTATCCAGCCTAGTGACATGCTTGGGTTATCATATCTCTTTTCTATTTATGCTTGACTTGGCAGAAAAATTGCCGCAGTAGGTTGTCATTACTTTTCTGCAGTTTGCTGGTTGCAAATTAAAGCTAGAAAATCCAGTCTGTTCTGCTATTCAACCCATAGCTGGAGGGAGGGGAAAAGGATTCATATATTTCCCAAAAATTACTTGACCAGTAAACATATATTGTCTGGGCTGTCTGATTTCTTATTCCAAACCATTATCCATTACACAAACAACTTTACATTACAGCATTTGATATTCCAAAGTAGTTACTCATCTATTATTCAGAGCAAATATACTGAGAGGAAACCATTTAATTATGTGTTGAGTTTTGCTCTCTCTGTCTCTCTCTCTCTCTCTCTATATATATATATAACATTAATTCATTAATGAATTTGAACACTCTCGGCTACTGGTGTGTGTTTACATTGTATATAACATGCTCAAGTCCATCTTTCCCTACCGAGCACCCATAGAATCACCAACTGATGTCAATTTGGTTGGGTTTCAATCCTGGCTAGAGGCAATCGAATGTCTAACCATACTGATGAACTGTGATACAGTGAAACAGGACTGGCTGTAGATGACTATACATAGATATATATATATATATATATATATATATATATATATATATATATATATAAGGTGACAGGTAATTCTATGGAAGAGCATGGTTGAAGTAAAACCCATATATGTATTAGATTTATTATTAGTACCAGAGATACAGTCTGTGGACGGGCATGTAAATTGATACACAACATTGGTTTTCTGTAGAGAATTTAGTTGTGTGGTTGTAGGGTTATTAGAGACTATGTGGTCAATTGTTTTAAATTTTTTATAAAATATGATGAGCATAATTTGATTATTATTATTAATTGGTTTATCAATATTGTTAAAGGTATTAAGTTTATTTAGATACAATATATATATATATATATATATATATATATATATATATATATTATTGCTTCTAATCTTCACTGATTTTATTTAAATGTTATTTTAAGATGAGAAAATGTATAAGAAATGCTTTCTGAAGAATTTAGATTAATTGCCAAAAAGTGAGATTTGCCTTGGGGAGAGATTTACTGAGAGGAGAAATTTGATGAGGAGAGCCAAGTGAAGCTACTGGGAAGTAAATAATGTCCCAATAGGAGTCTTATTTGGCATGTTGGGATATATATATATTAGGCTGTAAGTTATATTATTATTTATCACCAGGTATCACCAGTTGGCTGCACTTGGCAAATCTTTCATCTCAGCAATTAGTTGAGCCGAATGATGCTTTCACCTTAGTTTCATAACAGCATCAGATTAGCTTTCCTTCTTTTTAATAATTTCACCTACAAGCAAAGCTAATCACAAGAGGTTACTGAGAGTGAAAGAATTGTAGAAAACATTATCCAGGAGAGAGGACAATGGAAGAAAAGCATTCAAGGAGACTGAAAAGGATGGCTGACATTGCATTTCAGTTTTTGAAGATAGTAGTTGACAGAAACAAGAAGTTAATGAAGAGTTTTACAAATGAGAAGTGTGTAAAAAGAAACTATCAGAATAGAACTTACACCTAGCAATTTCTGAATTACCTATCCCAACAGCCAATCTAGTCAATCAGTCACTCAGTTAATTGCCATATGTGATACACATTGAGCAATCATGTCTCTTTCAATTCATGACTGACTAGGCAGAAGATTTTTTCCTGCAGTATGCTGCCCTTACTTTCTGCAGTAGACTGGTTGCTAACCAAGGCGATGGAACCCAATCTGTCCTGTTATTCAACCCATAGCTGGAGGGAGAGGAGATGGATTAATACTTTTCCCAAGGGTATTTGTGCATAAGCGAATGCAACAAATTCAGCAGGAATTTGAACTTGGTTCTCCAATTTCTCATTCTGAGCTGATATGCCATTCTAGTATGATGTTTAAATTCATGAAGTCAAAGTACCAAAGAGGAAAGCATATCAGAACAATTAGCATAAAAATATTTATAGAAAAGGCATAAGGGAGCTAACAGTTGTGACAGCAATATTCAATGCATGGATGACTTGCAAATTAGTAAGATTGCAAGAAGATGGAATGAATAGCTGTTAGCAAAAAGGACAGCATACCATGCAAATTACTAACTGGAGAAGCCAAACTCAAACAAGTAAAACAATTTAAATATCTTGGAAGTTTTTTAACAGGACAGAAAGTGCAACACTGAAACCTGAAGGTGCATTAGTTATAGCCAAAGATACATTCCAAAAGGTAATCAATAGAAAATTTCATTAGAAGCAAAGAAAAGAGTACTAAACTGTTGTGTAATATTAGTCCTTCTATATGGCAATGAATGCTAAACAATCTTCTCACAGATAAAGAAGGGACTTAAAGCAACAGAAACAAAGAAAAGGGGACTGAACTATTATGTAATATCAATCTTCCTATATGGCAATGAATCCTGGACAATCTCCTCACAAATGAAGAAGAGACTTGAAGCAACAGAAACAAAGAAAAGAGTACTGAAGCACTCCTCCTATATGGCAGTGAATGCTAGGCAATCTCCTCACAGATGAAGAAGAGACTTGAAGCAACAGAAACAAAGAAAAGAGTACTGAAGCACTCCTCCTATATGGCAATGAATGCTAGACAATCTTTTCACAGATGAAGAAGAGACTTGAAGCAACAAAAACAAAGAAAAGAGTACTGAACTGTTATGTAATATCAGTCCTCCAATATGGCAGTGAATACTGGACAATTTCATCAAAGATGAGGAAGAGACTTAAAGCAATAGAAACAAAGAAAAGAGTACTGAACTGTTATGTTATATCAGTCTTTCAATATGGCAGTGAATACTGGACAATCACTTTACAAATAAAGAAGAAACCTGAGGCAAATGTCATTCTACAGAAGGATGCTGAGAATACCATGGATAGAACATGAGCAATCATGACATATGAGCAACTATGAAGTTCTGGAGAAAATGGAACAAAAAGGACACTTATACTTAATATCATCAAGTGACAGTTGAATTTTTAAGATTCATAAATGTGTGGAAATGTTGGCACTCATAGGACATATAAAAGGATAAAGAAGTAGAGGAAACAGTGCATAACCTAGCTAATAAGCTAGAGTAAATGATTGACAGAACAGGGTTTAGGAGAAATAACTAAAAGAAAAACCTTACTAAGAGCTATGACAGGTAGTTGTGGAGAGTCATGGTTGCTCATGTCCTAAAAGAACATGAAGCATAGAAAAGGATAAGTTAGTAAATAAATTGAAGAAGTAAGGGTTAAACATGAATGCATGATTGTTAGCAAAAGGGACAGACTCAAATGCAAATTACAAATCAGGGATACCAAAATTTAATATTTACAAAAATTTAAATTTCTGGGAAGTGTTTTAACCAAGGATAGAAAATGTGACACTGAGATCTGAATGCAGATTGGGGTAGAGAAAATCACTTCCAAAAGCTAAATAAAGTATTAAGAAACAAAAAAAATTTGTTAGCAACAAAGTATATTGGACAGTTATAGAATATTGGGCTTCCTATACAGTAGTGAGTGACAGACCATCTCAACACAGATTTAAAAGAAATGAGTTCATAGAAATGTGGTTCTACAGAAGAATGCTGAGAATATCATAGATTGAAGATGTGAGAAAGCAAAACGTTTTAGAGAAAATAAAAACAAAAAAAGGACACTTATACTCAACACCAGAAAGAGTTGAAGTTTTAGGTCACATGACAAAGAAAGAGGGCTTTAAATTATGACACTCACAAGACATATTGAAGTTAAAAGTGATGGAGGAAAGCAGCACAAAACCTAACTAATGTGCCTGTGTAAATTGATGATAGAACAGAGTTTAGAAGAGATAGCAAAAGAAAAAAATTACTAAGAACTACAAACAGCAGGACATTGCAGAGAGCAATAATTGTCAATGCCCTGAAGCAGCATATTATATAGAATGTTATGTCAATACCCATCTCTTGACCACTTGACTCTAGTTCTTTCTACATCACACTGTATATCCTTTCCTTTATCTCTACTTTTGCAACTGTTATCACACCTCTATTCCCATCCTTCTCTTGCTTCTTTCTCTGACACCTCCTGTAACTGGTTCATCTTTCTTTTTACTCTCCTCCTATCTAATCTTTTACTCTTATGTAGCCCCCTGCACATCAGTGGCATTACCGTCTTGCTTGGGGTGAAACGATTAAAAAAAAAAGATGGTGATAAATTGGTAGGCTTATAAACATGTAAAATACATACTGCATTTTTGGTCTGGTAATGCGTGGTGCAATGGATATCGGCTCAGAACGAAAAATCGGGAAGCTGAGTTTGAATTCCAATTGAATTCCTTGCATTCACTTACATGCAAATACCCTTGCGAAAGATATTAATCCATCTCTTCCCTCCAGTTATGAGTTAAATAATAGGACAGATTGGGTTCTGTAGCCTTGGTGAGTAACCAGTCTACCACAGAAAGCAATGGCAACCTACTGTGGGATAATCTTCTGCCCAGTCAGTCATGTCTGTTTTGAGACATGATTACCCAAGCATGTATCACGTATGGCACTTAATTGATTGAATGATAAAAGATTAAGTTAAAAATTATCTGCACTTTTGCCATAACATATATTTAGGTTTTTCACACTACCTTCTGCTCATGTGTGCTTATAGTTGGTTAAATTGTGGTCATGTGATTGAAGTTTGAGATTGATCGCATTAGTTTTCTTGCTTCTGTTACAGTGTAAACATAGCCGCTCTGCTAGCAGTGTGTACTAAAGAGAAACAAAGAGCAGTAATTCAAATCTGCAGAGAACATACTACCTTGTTGAAGATAACTCACTGAATTGGCATTATCATCTCTTGACCTTACTGAATCTTATTGCCAATTGTTGGAGGTTAACGAGCATCCTGCTCATTTTTCGTGCATCATTTGACCACATTTAAAATTCTTAATCTACTTATACACACTTCTTAACAGCAATGCACCATTACCATATTGTGTTAAAAGTCTCCAATGAATTTCAGTCTCTTCTGACTAGAGAAATCAGATTACTGTTCTTTGTTCCTCCTTGGTGCACACTGCTAGTGGAGATACCATGTTTGCACTGTAACAGCAGCGAAAAACCTGATGAAACAAGCTCAAACTTCAATCACATAATAAGAATAGTACCAACTGTAAGCAAGCATGAGCAGAAGACAGTGTGACAAGCAAAAATATGTTATGGAAAAAGTTCAGAAAATTTTTGACTTACCCTCGTATATATTATTTACACACAAAAGCAAGGAACATTAACAATAAGTTCACATTTTTTTATTCCAAATATTTAAAATTCTATATGCATATTTTCTGTAGATTCATACATATTTTTTATTGTTAGAAAATATATGTGAATCACTTAAAATTTTGCAGCCTCTTATGCACTCAAAAGCTTCATCTCAGTAAAAAGTTGCTAACCATCTTTCTGAACTGTCTAGACACATTTACATTTACATCTACCAATTTCAACAGTAAAATAGTGATACCCAGCTGCAAACTAGTATTATACTTAAATTCATGTAGTCTAGGTACTAGAGAGGGAAGTTTATTAGACTAGTTAGCATGAAAATATGTATTCAAAAGAAACAGGAAAGTTACACTACAGTGCTGTGAAAGAGATATAAGCCGAGATGGTGAGGTTTAATAATATTCTCATAGAAACCAGATTTGGGTGGACAACACCAAGTAATTTTGCCTGTTTTCTCTTTTGCCCGTACAATTTTAAAAGCAGATAATCAGAGAAACCCAATCACTTTCCCTGACAAACACAAGTTAAAGAACATTTACACTTGAAATATTTTTTTATTATTTTTTACTACCACAGTAAATATTATCCTGTCTGGTGGTGACCACACAGGTACGTGTAAACGAGAAAGTTTTTTCATTCCTTATTTTTTTGTCGTTGTTTCAAAGAGTTCTTTTTAGCATTTACCAAAGAACCTGGATCCAATTTATTTTGTCATTGTCAGAGTTCAGAATTCAACAGCCAACCATTCCATTTTGCTGGAGGAAATATTTGGAGATAAATGTCACAAGTATGTAATCGAACAAAGAAACAGGTGCCATCCAAACACACATGCCTGGAGTTATTTTCCCATTGAGTTGTTAGCGCTTGATCAAAGAAAAAATCAGCTGCAAGGCTTGGAAAGCAGGAAGGATTAACTACTGACTGTCAGAAGACTGAATGCAAGGTTGTTGGCAAAAAGGATGGCTCAATACATATTGGAGACATCAAAATGCAGAAATTCATATATGGAGTTAAGGGAATAAAAGATTACAGAAAAGAACCCAGAAAACCAAAGGCACAAAAAATAGTAAAAATGCCTTTCAGAAACTAAGCAAAGAATTAAGACATACACCCTTGTGCAAATTAATTGAAACAACTGTTTTAGTTTCCCTTCTTTCACTTTACAGTCAGTCTTGGACTCACTGGAGTGAAAGGGTGCAATCAATTTCTTTTTTTTTTTTTTTTTTTTACTCAGAATAGGTAATTTCCAGTGATGTGAAATAATATGAATCTATATACACCCTTGTGCAAATTAACTAAAATGATTGCTTTAGTTTCCTTTCTTTCATCTTAAAGTCAGTTTCAGACCCACTGGAGTGACAGAGTGTAATCAATTTCTATTTTTTCCTTAGATTAGTTTATTTGCAGTGGTATACAGTAATATGCATCTATTTACAGGGTGTATGATGAAATTTGTTTCGTCTTGAAAATATTGCATCATCCCTCAAATTTTTATCATACCCAGATACTATTGTCTCAACTGTTGATTAGTTATCCTACAGCCATTGTCTACGATGGACGTTACTGCAAGGGAGCGTAGAAAAATTGTAATGCTACATGAACACACTGGCAACTCTTACAGAGAGATTGCAGATATTGCTGGTGTTACCCTTTCAACTTTCAGTTGTGTCATCAAGATGAAGAAAAAAAAAACTGGATCCATCAGTCCAAAACATAAAGAAAAATGCAATTAAAAGAAGTGAACAATGCTAAATTTACAATATAATCTATCCTGACTTGGCAGCCGACCTTTAGTCATTTTCTTACCAATGTGATGTGACTTCCTTCTGTCTTTTCTAAGAGTATTTTCATGGCAACTGCTTTGACAAGCTTTTTTCCCCTAGTACCTCAAGGATGTGTGTTGTGGGGCAATGGATATTGACTCGTAATGACAAATCGGGGTACCGAGTTCGAATTCCAGTTGAATTCCTTGCATTCACTTATGCCCAAATACTTCTGGGAAAGGTATTAATCCATATCTTCCCTCCAGTTATGGATTAAATAATAGGATAGATTGGGTTTTATAGACTGGGCTGGCAACCACTCTACCGCAGCAAGCAATGGCAACCTTCCCAGTCAGTCATGTCTCTTTCAAGACATGATCGCCCAAAGCGTGTATCACGTATGGCACCTAAGAGACTTAACTGACCACAACCACTTCTATTTATTCATACTACTAAATTGGCATTAAGGTCCCACCCTTTTACCGTCAAAATTGTTAAATGTAACCATCTCTTCTACTCTAACAGTTTCTTTTCTTGCACTTCTGGGTTGGAACTGCTCAATCTTCACTTAGAATCCTTTATACAGTCTTGTTATGACTTATTTTTTACTCTGCAATCACTTTCTGAAAAGCATTATTCTCTCAACCTATCCATGGCAAATATTCAGAAAAACTTTTTTGTCACATCAATTCAGTCATTTACAGCAAGAACATGCCAGGGTTGAATCATCTTTATTTCAGCCATGTTCTAAATTTAAAAAGAAAGTTCTGCTCTGACAGCTTTTTCACCCACAGGAGTGTTTTTCTTCTACTAGTTTTCTATTCCTCTTATCCTCAAAATACCCACTTCCTATCACCTTCTACTTTTTATCATCCACCTCACTCATCATTAACATTTTAACTTTTCAACACTAAGCCTCTACATTGAGTGTTTTGAGTCATAAATTTGTTGATATTTAGAAAAAAATAAAAATAAAAAGGAACAAAGAAATTAAAAATAAAGTTTTATTTATTTCTAAATCTCAAAATATTTCTTTCCAAAATTAGGTACAACCTTTATTTTTTATCCAGGAAATTCTTAATTTTTACCTGACATGTACAAGTACTTTTCAGAAAGAATTTATGCATTTTTCAGACAGACTTCACATAAACTGCACCCAAACAACTAACAAGAGCAGCATATGCATTCTGTCTGAAAAATGTCTATATTACTCCAGACAACATTAATCAAAAGTGAAATGTCAGTTTCTTCATCTCCACAAATAATTATTTCTGACCTGAACTTTAATTTACAGGTTCATTCATTATTTTTTCTTTTAAAGTTATTTTTAGTGTAAAAGTAAAAGTAACCGTGTTTATTTGGTTTGTCATGAATTGAGAATTATCCAAATCTTTTTCAAAGAAAGCATGAAGAGGCCAAATGGCTGGGTTGGGAATGTTGTGCCTTGGTTTGGGGAGAATGGGGGAAAGTCTCAAGGCATGTACAGTTGTGGCAGCTACATTTAAGTTTTATATATAAAAATAAGCAGAAGCAAAGGCACAAAGAAAGAAAGAAAGAAAGAAAGAAAGAAAGAAAGAAAGAAAGAAAGGTGATGGTAAAGAGAAAGTGTCATCCAGTGAGAAAGAAAGAAAGAAAGAAAGAAAGAAAGAAAGAAAGAAAGAAAGAAAAGTGATGGCAAAGGGAAAGTGTCATCCAGTGAGAAAGAAAGAAAGAAGCAAAAAATGAAGAAAGAAAAGAAAGAATGGTGTTAGCAAGTATGTAAAAAGAAAGTGTCATCCAGTGTGAAAGAAAGAAAGAAAGAAAGAAAGAAAGAAAGAAATAAAGAAGGTGATAGCAAAGATGCAAGGACAAAAGGTCATCCAGTGTGAAAGAAAGAAAGAAAGAAAGAAAGAAAGAAGGAAAAAAGAAAAGAAAGAAAGGTGATAGCAAAGATGCAAGGACAAAAGATCATCCAGTGTGAAAGAAAGAAAAGAAAGGAAAAGAAAGAAAAGGAAGATGAGGGCAAAGATGCAAAGAGAGAGTGCTGTTCAGTGAAAAAGAAAGACAGAAACAAATGAGAAATGGAAACAACTCCATTTTAACTTTAATTACATCCTTGAGTGAAAAATCTTGTCACATACAAAATGAAATCCATCTTATCATAATAGCATAAATTGAAAAATCTTTCAAATTTTATTTTCTCCAATAAATCTCAAACATTCAACCATTATCAAATCTAAACTTATTTATAAATGGAACTTTGTGTGTGTGTGTGTGTGTGTGTGTGTGTGTGTGTGTGTGTGTGTGTGTGTGTGCGCGTGTGTGTGTGTGTCCCTGTTACCTATAGACTCCAAAACGGCTGAACCGATTTTCTTGAAAATTTACACAGTTGTACTATAAGTGTCTGCGAGTGTTCTTAGCTAGG
Source organism: Ascarosepion bandense (assembly GCA_037127315.1). Taxonomy (NCBI): domain Eukaryota; kingdom Metazoa; phylum Mollusca; class Cephalopoda; order Sepiida; family Sepiidae; genus Ascarosepion; species Ascarosepion bandense. The sequence continues at coordinate 2,322,133 of JBBBDQ010000175.1, read as the reverse complement.
GTTTGTGTTGAGGTACCCTTAATAAATATCGAAAATCGATAATCGAAAAAATCGGGTTCTAGAAGGAGTGGTTCGATTTTAATCAAATTTGATATACTCATAGACAAAGACATAAGAAACGATATTTAGAAGTTTCAAGGTTGCAGTTCTTACAATAGTGCAGAAAACTTGTTATTGATACAAGGAAATCAAAATTTTACTTACATCCATTCATTTTTCTTTCAGTCTACGGTTGCACTTTAACTGGAAATAACTATTGCTTTTTAGTCTTTCATGCCAACGTCCAACGAGTCTGAGCTCCAGGACCATGAATTAGTTTTAAAGCTTTCATTACACCCGAGCAATGCCGGGCTATACTGCTAGTTGATTTATAATTCTGAAAAAAATATCCTAATGACATTCCTGAAGCACAAGTCAAATTTTCTTTCGATATTTTTACATTTCACAAAAAACTAAAATGAAGGCACAGATTGTAGATTTGTTGTTAAGCAACATTTTAAAAAGTTGAGATGAAAATTAAAACAATAAATTTAAGAAATTATTGTCCTTGATTTTATCAGAGAAATAACATATCTCCAGTTTTAAAACTGTAATATTTGTGGGAATATCAATTTCTTATTTATATCTTTGAGTTTTAAATATTTATGCAAACATTTCAGGATATATTGTTGCTCTAATAAATATTATGCTTGACTTTTACAACTCTTATATAAATGCACAAACTGTTTGAGATAATCTGTTAGAACAATGTCAACCATTTTTAACTGAGATTTCATTTATCTTAATTTTTCTTATTTGATTTATACATGTAAAACTATGTCTGGACTTTTTATCAGCTGACTATTGAATAGTATTTCTTTCATTGGTTATCCTTCAATTTTTTAATCCTGGCCATTGCCTCAAAACATTTCAGCCAAATTGTAATCTCCTCCGGATTTTCCATGTTCCAACATAGTTTTGTTGGCAAGGCCATTTGTTTTTTATGATGTTGATAAGTACTCATTTGAATATTTCAATACATGACATATCTGAGATAATGTCCATCATCTCAGATATGTCACGTATATATAGAGGTAGGCTATGCTAATTATAATTAGCTAGCTAATCTCACTACAATAAGTTTCTTTTTTCTACATTTTCCAGGATTATGGCCTATCGCTCAATCACCGAAGTTAAGCAACATTAAGCCTAGTCAGTACTTAGATTGGTTACCGCTTGGGAATACCAGGTGCTGTAAACATATAGTGACGGATGTGCGTTGTGGTGCAGTGGATATCAGCTCAGAAAGAGAAATAGGTGAGCTGAGTTCGAATTCCAGTTGAATACCCTGCATAAGGTATTATTAGCAATAAATAAATAAAAAGTTAGTTGGCAATAAAAGACCTACCAAGGTTGATTTGCCATAAAAACAAAACCAACCAACCAATTTGTTTTTCTTTGTTGATGACTAGAGAGTGAAGAAAAGTGTAACTGGTTCTTTTGGTCAATGAAAGCTGAATCTTTCCTTATAGGAAATGGCTAGTATTACCATTGCCATCAAGACTGACACTATTGGCGCCACTAAGCAGATATTAATGCATTTATATACATTGTCCCAGAAATTTCATTAGTAGGTATGCATTGTTACTGATGACTGTAAACTAAAAGTCTGAATAGTTGTAATGAAAATTTATTTGAATCAAAAATAAAAGAAATCAAACAAACAATGCTCATAACAGGAAAGAGAAAATGTGACACAGCAATCAAAGGCACATTGAGGTTGATAAAGTTGCCTTTCAAGAGCTAAGTAGAGTATTAAGAAATAAGAAAATTAATTTAAATTAAAATAAAAGAAATAAAATGAACAATGCTCATAACAGGAAAGAGAAAATGTGACACAGCAATCAAAGGCACATTGAAGTTGATAAAGTTGCCTTTCAATAGCTAAGTAGAGTATTAAGAAATAAGAAAATTAATTTAAATTAAAATTAAAGAAATAAAATGAACAATGCTCATAACAGGAAAGAGAAAATGTGACACGGCAATCAAAGGCACATTGAGGTTGATAAAGTTGCCTTTCAAGAGCTAAGTAGAGTATTAAGAAATAAGAAAATTAATTTAAATTAAAATTAAAGAAATAAAATGAACAATGCTCATAACAGGAAAGAGAAAATGTGACACGGCAATCAAAGGCACATTGAAGTTGATAAAGTTGCCTTTCAATAGCTAAGTAGAGTATTAAGAAATAAGAAAATTAATTTAAATTAAAATAAAAGAAATAAAATGAAAAATGCTCATAACAGAAACTAAATATATAATTATCAAATAGCGAGAAAGAGGCTGTATTTTATTTATTTTATTCTGTATTAATTTTCTTGAGAACCACCTGAATAATTATTCTGATTATCCATCTATTTTTAGAGATTTACTTTAATCATTTCATCCTGAGCAAGGCAGCAAGGCAGCAATGCCACAAGTACACAAGGAGTGAAAGGGAAGTCTGAGTATAGGGAGGATTAAGGAGAAGACAAAAGATGAACAGAATCCAGGAAAGAAAATGGTGATTAACATTGCATTTAAAGTTTTGAAAATTGTAGTTATCAGAGAAACAAGAAAATGGGAGGGAGTTCTGCAGGTGGGAAGTACAAGAAAAGAAACTGTTAAAGTAGGAGTGCCAGTTGCATTTAGCTATTTCAACAGGAAAAGTGTGGGACCTACATGCCAATCTAGTAAAACATTTGAATTCATGTAATTGGGGCATCAGGATAAAAAACTCATGAGAGCAGTTGCTATAAAAATATTTGTAGAAAAGAAAGAAGGAAGCCACACAACATTGGTGAGAAAGTGACTGAAGCCAAGATCTTTGATCAGATCCTTGATTGTGAAATTTTGGTCTTATTATTATTTATTTCCCTACAAAAACAATGGGGAAAACACTCCATCATCTTTCTCTAGAATGCACAACAATTTACAGATAAAAAAAGCAGAGAAGAGGCATGATTCTTTAATGTTCTGAAGTTAAAACTTAGCAAGTCACCAACTTTTTTTTTTTTCTTTAATTAGAGTAGATAGACCAAACTATTGCCTGGTTCACACTCCACCCACAAATGTTGAACAGGTGAAGAGGCTCATCCATTGTTCCCTGTTTGGGATGTGGTTTCCGGCTTTCTCTTTTCCAATCTTTTGACTTTTTTCTTTTTTTCTTTTTTTTTTTTCAATTGGTGTAGCTAGACTAAACTATCACTTGGTTCACACTCCACCCACATCTATTGAACAGGTGAAGAGGCTCATCCCTTGTTCCCTGTTTAGGATGTGGTTTCTGGCTTTCTCTTTTCCAATCTTTTCACTCTTACATAGCCCCCTGCGCATCAGTGGTGTTACCACCTTGCTCGGGGTGATATGATTAAAAAAAAAAAAGTGATGTGTTGGTTTCAATCCTAAGGAATGGTTGCAAAACACTTACCTTTCTCTTTTATAAGCAAAAGCACATTAAGACATGCTGTGATGTTTTCTTAGCCAATAAAATAAGTCAGGTATCAGTTTCATCTAACTCACTCTTGTCTTGAAGTCAAAACACTACATTCCCTTATCCAAAATTGATTGTGTGTCAACCCCAAGTTTTAGTTTGTGAGCTTTTGGCCATATTATTGTTGTTTTGCCTTATTACTGTTAATTTGCTCTGCATATATTGTTTGCTTGCTTTATATTAGTTTATGTCCAGAATGAACGACAGAACTGCCTTCTTCTTCTTCATGTGTCGTGTCCCTTCAAGACATAGGTGATTATGGTCTTCCACTTGGCTCTGTCTCTTATCATTCTCAACATTCTTCCTTTTGATATCTCTCCCAAACCCCGCTCTGCCAACCATTTGCTCCAGCCTATCAAGTAAGTCTTGCGCTGCTTTCCCCTGTCTCTCTTTTCCTCTATCCATTCTGTGAGTATTAAATTCTCCAGGTCCTCCTTCCTCATTATATGTCCCAGAACTGCTCAACAAACAGAATTGACAAAGTTTGTAATAAACAAGAAAAAAGTTCTTGTTGTTTCTTGCAAACTTTGTCAATTCTGTTTGTTGGGTAATTCTGCCATTTATTTACATTTAACCATGAACACTCACTCTACACCAATTATTTATTTAAAATGCACAGAAAAATGTTTGATATTCTTTGATTTATCTCGATTTATATTATTTTTGTCCTGTTCCTTTCTTTTCTTTTTCTTTTTAATGCCTGTTGCAAACATTGTCAATTCTGTTTGTTAAACAGTTGTTATTTTTTTTGCATTTGACTACGGCTACTCACTCCATATGATGTAGCATTTAAAAAAAATAATGAAGCTGTTGATGCAAATTCAACAGTTCAATGAAACTTTTCAGTGATTAACTCCTGGAGGTTTTTTTCAAAAATGAAGAAATCTGAATAAAAACATGAAAGTTAACTGTGATTTTTTTTACCCCTGCTAGAATAAAAATATGAACAGAAAATACAAAAAGTATACAATTTTTATTTTATTCTTTTTGGCAAAAAAGGACACCATCTTTTAAAAAAAAATGTGGGAAAGTGTAGTTGTAAGGTAAGAAAGGTTAGTTCATCTTTTCACATGGAAATGCAGTGTTTAAAGTAAATGACAAAAATGAAAAACACTTACTATTTTTGAACAGGTGAAGATATTGATAATTATAGCTTACCTGTAAAAAAAGAAAGAAAAAAAAATTTGATATAATAAGTATCACTACTGTTGTTGTTATTATTATTGATATTATTATTATTTGATTGAGTAGCATGCCGAAGTGACACAATGAATTATAAATATACAGAGGTCTATTATACTCATTGTGAAAAGGGTATATCAGAATGATGTATCACAGTCAAATACGTCAAATATGGCAACAGATTTTGATAAAAGGAGTGTGATATTAAGTGCATAGTAGCAGAACAAAGAAGAAACAATGGAGATTTAAGAAAATAAACTCTTGTTTTAATGAAAAAATATAACAAATTATGAATTTGTGTAATGTCTCTCATTGAAGGAAAGAAATAAGTAGAATCATTTGTGGAAGTATATGGTAGGAGAGGGAGGGTGAGTTGTGACTTACTGTAGCATCAGTCTTTGGCAGTGTTCTTTAGAGATGGGAGGTCACATCCTAACAAGTTCTGTGAATCCATATTTGGTGTGCCAACCAACTGCCAAAGAAGTCCCTTTGATGGTTTTTTATGACTTTTCCTTGGGCTCAAATCAACTTCAATTTTTATTTGTTTATTTAGACAGGAGTGGATACTTTTGGGTGGAAATTCTGGATTGTAATTTTTTTTGAGTGTGTAAGTGAAAAAGAAGCTATGTACTGAGTCTATACATAATTGATAAAGGTTTTAGTTCAGTCTTGGCTTTTGAAGTGATCACATCTGGCCAGTGGTGGAAATTTGTGTAACATGAATTGGAAGAAGATTATAACAACAGGACATAATCTTGCAAATGGGACCCAGTTAGAATTAACTTTAAATTGTGGAACTTTGACTTCTCACCTGGTCCTCAATTGAAGATGCTTCCAAATATCAAGATGCAACTTTTAGTCACCTTAGCTGCCTTATCTTTCAAACAACAACACTCTCAACACTTCAACATGATTCTCCCCCACTACTTACGCTTTAAAATAGAGATACAGTATGCATAAGCCACTCGGGAACATGGCCAACTTTTCTTTCTTTTTCTTTTTTTTTTAATCATATCACCCCATGCACGGTGGTAACGCCACTGATGTGCAGGGGGCTATATAAGAATGAAGAGATTGGAAAAGAGAAAACCGGAAACCGCGTCCTAAACAGGAAACAAGGGATGAGCCTCTTCACCTGTTCAATAGATGTGGGTGGAGTGTGAACTGGGCGAGAGTTTAGTCTATCTACACCAATTGAAAAAAAAAAACAAAGTGAGAAGATTAGAAAAGAGAAAACCAGAAACCACATCCTAAACAGGAAACAAGGGATGAGCCTCTTCACCTGCTCAATAGATGTGGGTGAAGTGTGAACAACCGGGCAATAGTTTAGTCTATCTACTCCAATTGAAAAAAGAAAACAAAGTGAGAAGATTAGAAAAGAGAAAACCGGAAACCACATCCTAAACAGGAAACAAGGGATGAGCCTTTTCACCTGTTCAATATATGTGGGTGGAGTGTGAACTGGGCGATAGTTTAGTCTATCTACTCCAACTGAAAAAAAAAAAACAAAGTGAGAAGATTAGAAAAGAGAAAACCGGAAACCGCATCCTAAACAGGAAACAAGGGATGAGCCCCTTCACCTGTACAATAGATGTTGGTGGAGTGTGAACCGGGCGATAGTTAAGTCTATCTACTCCAATTATATTATTATTATGTCATTATTATTACTACTTATATTATTATTATGTCATTTTCATCAATTCGATTTCTGCCATGGTCACACTACTTACCAAGTCTGCGGAAAGACCTAAGGTAGGTAGTAGTGTGTTATTATGGCTAAATTTCATTTGATTTTTGATCTTCCATAACATCACAAAGTTTTTCTTAGTGTCTTGACTGTACTTATTAAGACAATTTATTGTATAATTCTTAAGCCTGGGTTTCCAGGGATTCTTTCAGTGTGTTGTTTTGTTCCTTTTTTATCATTCCAAGCGCACCTAGAATCACTGGTACTATTCTTGTTTTCAATTTCTATTATTATTATTATAGTTTACTTTTTGTTTTTCATATCATTTTATTGTTACTTTTCTTTTTATCATTGATGCAGTTATTTTATTTAATGGTCATTATTAGGAAACAAGTTTATTACTCTTTTGGTAAGTATATCAATTAAAAGGAGACGTCAAGTGTTATTTTCATTTTTTCATAATTGAAACAACAAGTCATCCATTCGCACACTGTATATGATAAATGGAAAACTGGTGAAAGAGAAAAATGAAAATCAGTGACTTTTGAAAAATCGTTAATAATTGTTTTGTATCTTTTCTTTATAATTCTTACTTCATGTCAAAAGTTATTTATATATTTTCCCAGCTATTGTGTATTGAGTTTAAATACTCATCTTTTTTTTTTTTGGAAAGGCTCAAAAGCAAAAGATTCATATAGCCTTTTTCTGAAATTAATTTTAGGCAAATACTTATCCAGTTTTACAGAATGGCTCGAAAAAAGCAAAAGTTTTATATGCTTTTCAGTCTGTCCATGTGTTTTTCTAAAAAACATAAATCATGTTTTTTAAAAGTCACTACTTTCATTTTTTTCTTTTATCATGAGAAATGCCAGCTGAATGGAAAAGTACAAATTATTTATTATCTAAACAAGGACACAGATACACACACCTAGTTCTTTTTGCTTTTTGGTCTGATGAAGCCTAGAAAGGCAAAACATGTAATCAAATCTAGTTCCATTGACATGGTTTTCCATCTATAATATTATTTCTTCAAAATTTTATCAGGATTATACATCCTATTTTATATAGATAGATAGATAGATAGATAGATAGATAGATAGATAGATAATGTTGGATGCTGAAAATTTTTTAAAATATTCATAATTTTAATGAACCTTTTTAGACACAATAATTGAAATTGGTTACAGAATACAGATTATATAAAAAGATATAAACTTCAGTTTCATTACATAGATAGATAGATAGATAGATAGATAGATAGATAGATAGATAGATAGATAGATAGATAGCAATTCTTTTACTAAGCAGTCATCAGTGCAAGGATTTTGTCCCCCAATGAACCTATGACACCCTCATTAGTGAGATACCCCCATCACTCTACTACTTCTCAATTTTCATAAGGCAATATTCATATAAAATACAAATTTTATTGTAACCTAATTATATACAATAATGGATCATATGCAATATAGACAAACAATTATAAACTAGAAAAATTGAAAATAAATACAATTGAAAATAAATACAATGTCTCAAAAGACAAATTAGAGACATGTCATAATAGATCATTCCATCTTAAATAAATCAACAATGATTTGTGATAATTTTTAATACCAAATTCAGATTTTTCTTAAAAAGTTGAATAATTTTAACACCTTCAACATAATGAATGAAAAATAGTGAATTTTATATAGTTTTTTTTTTCAAGACTTAGCTCGAGCAAAACAAATTCATAGATTTGTATAAAAAAAAAGACCCCAGAATGGTACCAAAATCTGTTCAAATTTTTCGTCCTTTAATAATCTTTTGTACTTAGTTAAATATGTAATGTAAATAAATGTAGGTAGGAAAGAAAGCAAATGTTGATACAATAGCAAGAGTCAAAAAGCACTGTCGAAGACCCCCAGTCAAGCTTGCCCCTCCACCAATCTCTATTATGCTGCAGCCCTGTAAATAGGTATGTACATAATTTATATGTATAGGTTAAGCAACAATGGCATTTTTACATCAAAATCACTTAAAGAAGTTTTCCTATTCCCTCAACCAATCAGTTTTCTTGGTGAAGGACTTTAGATTTTTTTCTCATCAAAACTAAAATAAATGTGTTACCAAAGTACAAAGAGTTCAGTCCATTAAAACTATTTAATATATCCAAAACTTTTTATAAAAATACACAGAAAAACTAAAAACAAATAGAAATTTCTTTCTTACTTTCTCATAATTGTTTATTTTTCTAACTGAAAAGAAGCCTGAATTCTTCCAATAATTTGGGAAACATAATTATTTTTTTAACCCAGAGCTAAAGAAAGACTACTCCACCCAACTTGGCTAATGACACATATTCCCAAAAGCATAATATTATTTTAGAGTTTACAACACTTTAGAAAACTAAACATACCAAGAGATTTATAAATTAATTTTAAGTCAAGTTAATGTCCTCTTAGTTACTTTTTATATGACGTTTCCTTATTTCAAAAGATGGTTGATAACAAATATAAAAGTTCTTCTTCTATGTGTATTCTCCCTTTAGGATATAAGCGATCATGGTCTTCCACATCTTCCTATCCCTAGTGGCTCTTAGCATGCTTTATCCTGTTAACCCACCCCATTCTGTCATTCACCTTCTCAGCAAGTATGTTATGCATTGCTTTCCCCTGTCTGTCTTTCCCTCTATCTGACCTGTGAGTATCAGGTTCTCCAAACCCTCCATTCTCATTACATGTTTTAAGGAACTTCAGCTGTCTTTTTTTAATCCTTCTGTAAAAACATGTTTTGGTTGCTTCAAGTCTCTTCTTTATCTTTGAGGGAATTGTACAGCATTTACTGCCATATTGAAAAACAAATATTGTATAGAAATGCAGTACTCTCTTCTTTGTTTCTAGCAAAAATTTCCTGTCTCCCAATACTCTACTCAGCTTCAGGAATGCATCTTTGGCCATGCCAATTTGCCTTTGGATCTCAGTGTTGCACTTTCTGTCTTCTATTAGAAGACTTCCAAGGTATTTAAATTTCTGTACCTGCTTAATTTTAGTATCCTCCACCTGTAGTTGGCATTTTAAGCTTCTTTAATTCAGTTTTCTTGCAGTTTATTTTTATCCTTTTTTTTCCACTTTCTTGAGCTACCTTCAGTTGGAGATCTTGTAGCTTCCTTTCCATGTCTTCTATCAGCATTGTATCATCTGCATACCTTATATTGTTACAAATCTTACATAAGAAATTTTGGCTATACAATTTTAACCCACTAACTCCCAGAATGTTCCAGTATTCACAACTGAACACAGATCTGCAATGACAGAACATGCCACACTTAATGATTAAAAAAAACAATGCCTGATTATTAGCAAAAGGATTAGACCCAAATGTGATTTACAAATCAGAGGCACCAAAATTAGTCAGTCAGTTAAGTGCCATACATGACACACACTTGGGCGTTCATGTCTTTTTTATATATAAAATTTTTCTGCAATAGATTGGTTGCCAGCCAAGGCTACAGAATCCAATTTGTCTTACAATTTAACCCATAGATGGAAAAGTGCTGGATTATATTATATTATGTTAATAAGTAGTAATTCATGAGAAAATCAGTTTATTACTTCATAACAATAGAAAACCAATCCCCCACTTTAGGTCCAACAGAAGCTTTAATTGTATTAATTTCTGATTATATTAATTTGTATTAATTCTAAGAGGATCAGTTTATGACTTCATAACAATACAAAACAGATCTCCCACATTAGGTCTAACAGAAGCTTTAATTGTAATTCATTTTCAATTATATTAATTTGTACTAATTCTGGAGGGATCAGTTTATGACTTCATAACAATATAAAATAGATCCCCACTTTAGGTCTAAGAGAAGCTTTAATTGTATTCATTTCTGATTATATTGATTTGCATTAATTCTAAGAGGATCAATTTATGACTTCATAACAATAGAAAACAGATCTCCTACATTAGGTCCAACAGAAGCTTTAATTGTATTCATTTTTGATAATATTAATTTGTACTAATTCTGGAGGGATCAGTTTATGACCTCATAGCAATAGAAAATAGATCCCCCACTTTAGGTCCAAAAGAAGCTTTAATTGTATTCATTTCTGATTATATTAATTTGCATTATTTCTAAGAGGATCATTTATGACTTCATAACAGTATGAAATTAATTCCCAGTAGAAGCTTTAATTATATTTCCAACGATTATATTCAATCAGTCAGTTAAGTGCCATACATGATACATGATTAGGTGATCATGTCTGTTTTGATCCATAACTGACTAGGCATAAAATTTTCTTGCAGTAAGTTGCCATTCCTTTCTGCAGTAGATTGGTTACCAGCAAAGGCTATAACAACCAATTTGTCATGCTATTCAACCCATAGCTGGGGGGAGAAGAAATGGATGAATACTTTTCCCATGGATATTTGCACAGAAGTGAATGCAATAAATTCATACCAAAATCAATAAAGCACAAGAATTTAATTATTAGAGAAGTGTTCTAATCCAAAGATGCTTTGAAATAGCCAAAGAGGTCTTCCAAAAGCTAAGTAGAGTATTAAGAGATAGAAAAACCTCATTAGAAACAAAGAAAACAGTACTGAACTGTTAAATTATATCTGTCCTTTTATATTACAGTGAATGCTGGACAATTTCCTCAAAGATGAAGAAGAGACTCAAAGCAACAGAAACTTGGTTCTACAGAAAGATACTGAGGATAACACAGATAGAATATGTGAGCAATGACAAGGTTTTAGATAAAATGGAAACAAAAATAAAGCTCATACTTTGCATCAGGATGAGATAGTTGAGAATTCTGGAGTACATAATAAGGAAAGAGGGCTTGGAAAATCTGATACTCACAAGACAGATTAATGGAAAGGAAGACAGAGAAAAACAGCACATAACATACTTGACAAGCTTGAGAAAATGGATGGCAGGCTAAGATTTAGAAAGAAAAGACAGAATTAATTTAGAAATGCATGAGACAGGAAATTGTGGAGAGACATAATTGCCTATGTCCTAAGGGGACATTGCACATAAGGTAGAAGAATTTTCAATCAAGTGCCTGGCTGAGAGATATGTTTTGCAAGTAGATCTTTCATCAGCCAGGAGACAAGCCCTCACAATGTTTATTCCTCTTCTAGGCTTGTGCCTGACTAATAAAGCTTTAGCATCTGCACACATCTTCAGCCATTTTTTAAAGATTATCTGTCCAGCTGTTGTAAGATGAATCATCTAAGAAAATTGTGATCAAGAAGGGCATATACAACATCCAAGACAGTTGTTATTGTATTAATTATATCAATCTTAGTAATATTGAAAACAGAAAAGCCATTTAATGTACAGCAAGAAAAAAAGAAAAATTGCTTACTTTTTAAAGTGACATTCTTAAAAGAGACCATTTATGAAAATAAATGAAATTTGTATTAAGGAAAAAAAATTTGTATTAAAGAAAAAAATACAAGAAGTATACACACATAAACACACAAGCATGACATACTCGCGCACACGCACGCGCACACACACACACACACACACACAAGAACACATGAGAACAAACACCATATGACAAAAAAAATGTAGCAATAAACACACCTCCAATTAAAGTAGATAGATATAACACCAAGCCCTGAAACAATGCTCACTACCACTCTGACGGAGGTGCAAAAATGCCAGATCATGCTATTGGTCAATGCACACATATATAAACCATAAATTAAAGTAGAGATATATTATCAGATTGTAAAACGGTGCCCACTGTCACTTTAACAAAGATGCGAAAAAGTCAAATCCTTTTTATCAGTCAAGGCACACATATATAAGCCATATACACAAACACATATAAATGCTCAAACACACTCACAGTTACACACACACACACACAGAGTACAATTAACAACAGCAGTAGAAGTGAAGAATGACCATTTGCTGACAGGCACGGTCTACAAGCAGACATGAAAACAAGCTCTCCTACCATTCTGAAGATGAGATTTTAATCTTGGAATATTAGTTTTTATATTAATATAATTATACTGTTGAACTTTTGAATATTTTCTATTTATAAACAAGTTATTACGCAACCTAGGTTTCTACCATGAATGGTGTCTTCAGGCAATTTGCAATAACTGATCTTACCGTTTACTGTTTTGTTTTTAAGAATGCTCACATAATGACCCAAACATAACGAAGAGTATAGTGAAAACAGCCAAACCTTACAACGGTGACAAAATATATAGACTTTGCTAGGAAGAAAAATTAGAGATTATGCTATTCCCAAACAAAAATGGACTATTGAATGAAAGAACAGAAATTATAACTAAGTGTAACAATACTAAAAAGTACCTATTAGGTTCATACAACCATGGATGAAAATGTTATAATTTCTCATAATTTTAAAAATTGCAGATTCAAAAATTCCATCACATGAACGTTAAAAAAACACACCATTATGTTGTAAGAATCTTATAGAACAACCAGCCAGTAATCGACTAGAATAGAAGTTGAGTCTAACTGACAAAAAAAACGACTAGGGCAAATTGGTAGATGGTTTAAATAATAAGCTGGGAGATTTCATTCTGTTACAGGCAAGTCTATTCTGTAAGCAGTGATTGGCTGATAATTTAAGTGTGTACATTGAGCACCATAAATATTGAGCACAATATCCACCATTTGTCTTTGGGCCACATAGGGACATGTATTCAGTTACAACTCTGTTTATTTTTGTTTGCCAACTGGATGCTAGTTGGACACATCGGGAAGGTGAGTCTCACAATCTTGAGGGAGACAAAAGAAGACCACATGTTGAAAGATAAGTTATTTGACTTCTACATATGTGAGCATTCTTAAAAAAAAGAGTGAACGGTAAAATCAGTTATTGCAAATCGCCTGAAGACACCACTCATGGTAGAAACTTAGGCCGCGTAATAACTCATTTACAAATGGAAAATATTCAAAAGTTTTACAATATAATTATATTGAACACTTTTTAATACAAATGTGCACTGGTCTAATTTTATTATGAACAAAATCTAAGTAATTAAACAATATATATATATATATATATATATAGCAGTACAAAATATAGGAGGTTATAAAATAACCCCAAATGTCAAGGCATCATTATGATATCATCACTTATCAGGCCTGAACATCAATCTACTTTTGTCCCCTGTTTTTTTCTTATTTAAATGGAGTTTGATTTGATATTATGGTATATGAGTGGTTCTACATGTGGTTAAATGATTTTATTGCTTTTGTTGTGTTCACTTTTTTTTAATGTTCAATAATTTGCAGGTAGTTGATTTTCTTTTTATTCTGCAGGTGGTTGATTTTCTTTTTATTCTGCAGGTGGTTGATTTTCTTTTTATTCTGCAGGTGGTTGATTTTCTTTTTATTCTGCAGGTGGATGATTTTCTTTTTATTCTGCAGGTGGATGATTTTCTTTTTATTCTGCAGGTGGTTGATTTTCTTTTTATTCTGCAGGTGGATGATTTTCTTTTTATTCTGCAGGTGGATGATTTTTCTTTTTATTCTGCAGGTGGTTGATTTTCTTTTTATTCTGCAGGTGGATGATTTTCTTTTTATTCTGCAGGTGGTTGATTTTCTTTTTATTCTGCAGGTGGATGATTTTCTTTTTATTCTGCAGGTGGTTGATTTTCTTTTTATTCTGCAGGTGGATGATTTTCTTTTTATTCTGCAGGTGGATGATTTTCTTTTTATTCTGCAGGTGGATGATTTTCTTTTTATTCTGCAGGTGGATGATTTCTTGACAAATTTCTCCACATTAGTCCTAGTAATGCTCTATCTCTATTTTAATATCAAGAACTTTTCCAACAAAAACCTGCTTGCTAAAATAAACTTTTATCAGTAAACCACTCTAAAACAACCAGTAAGCATTATCAAAAATCAAAACCATATAAATTTTACAATATTTACATTATTCGGACTATTGTCCTCATCTTTGTTGCCATTTGTACTATGTTTTGGTTGTTGTACACTCCAGCCTTCTTCAAGTGCTAGGAATTTTAAACCAAACCATTATTATAATCACTGGAGTATATCATTCTTATTCCTTGCATAAAGCCTCGTTGGAAGTCATGAGTTATCTCATAAGCATAGAAATGAACCCAATATGGGAACCAGTAATATGGAGTGCCAGAGAAAATCATTAGTGTCAAAAATTGCAATAAAAAGATACTAGAGAAAATCATTTACATCAAAAATACTAAAGAAAACCATTAACATCAAAAAAATTGCAATATGAACTCTGGTAAAAAAAAGAATTATTGGACATAAGGTTTATGAGTTCAAAAATTCAGTTGTTCTTGTCCTTAAGTAAACATTGGTTAGTTCCTGACTTGATTTTTGAGCTGTGAGTTTAATACCAGGTTACAGCAGTGGTGAACAAGTAACTTGCAGGGTTAGAGGGAGATAACTCAGGACTTCCAATCGAGCTTTATGTAAGGAATGAGGATGACATACCCCAGTGATTGTAATAAAGGGTTCAGTTCAAAATTCCTACCACCTGAAGAAACATCATACAAATGGTAACAAAGGTGAGGACAATAGTCCGAATAATGTAAATACTGTAAATACTACCTAATCTCAGAAATATAGACAAATATATAAATTTTATATACAATATACTGTTCACTCATTCAGATGTAAAAAGACTAAAAATAATGGAATCTCTAATAATGAAAAATAAAGGGCCAACACTCAATAACATCAAATATGAAGATGGCTACAATGTGCTGACCATATATGGAAAAATAATAAAACATAATGATTGTAAAAAAAATTCACACATTCAGTTAAAAATAAAGACACTCTTGATAATGGCTCATAGAATATCACTTGTCTCTGTACAATTTTTACACAGTTTATGTCCAGAAACAAAAATAAACACCAGAAAAATTTAATAAAAAGCATAATTGCAATACCTT
Organism: Ascarosepion bandense; assembly: GCA_037127315.1. Classification (NCBI taxonomy): domain Eukaryota; kingdom Metazoa; phylum Mollusca; class Cephalopoda; order Sepiida; family Sepiidae; genus Ascarosepion; species Ascarosepion bandense. Next base: position 2,306,819 of record JBBBDQ010000175.1, on the reverse strand, counting down.
GTCAGTGGTTTTTATTGAAACATTTATAAAAGAGAAACTGCTGAACAAATAAACAATTATATATATATATATATATATTCCTCTGCAGACAGATCTGCTTTGCTGTATCACAGCTCATCAGTAAGGTTAGACATCTGATTGCTTTTTATCCAGGATTGAAATCCGACCAAATTGGAGTCAGTCGGTGATTCTACCTCTGAGCTATGCACACTCGGTAGAAGGAGGCAGACTTTTAGCATGCGATATACAATGAATTCATATGCCAGTAGTGAGAGTGTTCTAATTCATTACTGATACATATATATATATATATATATATATATATATATTATAAGAAAGTGAAAGAGCACATAGATTAAAACCTACTGTTCAAGCATTTACTTTTATAAAGTGTGTTCAATACAGAGTAGAGCTTAATACTGTAATTTTGTTTTTACAATGGTTTATATATACAATTATATCACTACACAAAAATGTTAATGTTTCAGAACAATACTGTTCCTTTTCAGGTGATATGTTAAAACAAATGGTGAAAGTGATTTATTTTGAAAATATAAGATGAATTCATGGTTATTTATAAAATCAGGGACTGGTAGTTGGAGAAAATGCTTTTGTCAATATTGTTCAATTGAAAATGTGAATTATGTAACCATGGAATTTTAAGATCTAGGTTGCGAAAGGAACCAGGATGGCCTTGTGTCTAGATATGTCACTTTTTAATTTTGTCTGGAAAAAATACATAGTGGAACTATAGATTTTTTTTTAAATGAGTAGACAATAATTTTTAGCAGCAAGTTAGATTTTAGGTTTTTTTATTAAAAATTAGATTTTTTTTACTACCTCATAAGTAAAGGGTATACTCAGGTATATTATAGTAAGAAAAACAATTTAGTATTGTGCAGGTCACTTATTTTAGTAAAATAATTTTTATTTTTTAAGTTATGTTGGAGTATCAGTTATAAATGAAACATTGTAATTAATTAAATTTTAAAGAAAATTATTTTGTCTGAGTAAGGTACATAGTGGGACCACACAATACTTAAATAGGTAAACCATAATTTTTAACAGCAGGTTGAATTTTCTTTTTCTTTTTCTTTTTTAGATTTAGTACTACCTCATGAGTAAAGGGGCAGGAATATTTAGATTAAAATTAGAATTAAATAATTATAGTATAGGTATATTTTAGTTAAAAAACCAACCAGTATTTTATGGGCTATTTATTTTAGTGAAATAAATTTTAATTTCTAAGTTATACTGGAGCACAAGTTATAAATGAAACGTTATAATTAATTAAATTTTAATGAAAAATATTTTCTATGTTTACATAAAATGGGCAATTCATCTTTGGTTTTCATCTGGTCTAATTTGAATTTAATCTATGACTGTTTAGCATATATATATATATATATATATATATATATATATATATATATATATATATATATTACTTAAGAATTAATGAATTTTTTTTTTATTATTTCAAACATTATTTTAATGAATACGAATATTTGAGTAGACCTAATCCTAACCCTAAATCTGCCAAAGGGCACATTTTTCTTAATATATTTTTTTGAGCAGGAATACCAGCAGACAAAATAAATACTGTTTAAAATAAAATGGGTAGTCTACTCAAATATGGGGATCAACTAAAAATAAAGTTTAAAGTAGTATATATATATATATATATATATATATATATATGTATGCACTACTTTTTTCATGCTTTAACACATGCATAACCATTGTATTACAACATATAAAAAAATTTCCATTTTGGATAATTTTCACGTTCTAATGAACGCTAGCAATTTGTCAATCGTTATATTTGAAGCAGAAAAAAATTTACAGTAATTTTTAGCAACACAGTTTTGCGGTTATTTTTTGTTACCATAACTCACACCCCTGAAGAAGATCTCAGAAAGTGATTGAAAGTACTTAGCAAAGTTTTATGTCAACACAAGATAAAATCGTCTTTGATAGTGGATGTTTTTATGTCAATATCCCTGTAACCTCTCTGATGATGGCTCATGTGAGCTGAAAGCTTAGAACCAACTTAAAAAATAATTATCCAAATGTTGGAGAAATTTTGTCTTTATTTTCATCTGAAATAAAAGTCAAAATACAATGTTTAGGATGGCTCATGATTAAACATAGACATTCATTGTCTCTTACAGTATATGTTTAGAAAATTATCTGCTGCCTCAATACACTATATATATCTTATTATTAAAGTTGTGATAGCTTGAAAGAAGAGTAAAGTTTTATTCAAGATAAAAAACTTTATTCACAACAGATCAAGCAGGTTTGATTTATGATAAGGCCTGACTGCATAAATCTATTGATTAAGTAACTTTACATGTTCCACTTTTTTTATATTTCATTATCTTTTAATTACTGAAATTAACATACACATAAAAATCAAAACAAAATTATTAACATTATTTGCATTGCAATGCCACTACCATATGCCATGTAGTCATCTCCCTTTAACTCAATTCTATAAGTTATTTGCTCATGGCTGCTGTAGCCAGGTATTGAACTCACAACTCTTTGGGTCCAGTCACTGGAACTAATCAATGCTTATATTCACTGGGTCATGTGTCCTTAGAGGGTTGTGTTAAAGGGAGATAACTACATGACATTGCAGAAGTGACATCACACATGGAATAAGAATGATATACCCCAGTGATTGAAATAAAGGGATCGGTTCAAAATTCTTAGCACCTGAAGAAGGTTGGAGTGTACAACGGCCAAAACATTATAAACATTACATTAAAGATGAGGGCAACACTCCAAACAATGTAAATAATGTAAATAATTCCTAATCTTAGAAATACAGACAAAATTATCAAATGCAGTGCAAAATTACTGTGATAAGTAATGTCTACACAAAGTACTTTAACACTATATTGTTTGTGATGTGGTTCGTATGTGTCTTGGTTAGTCAAGTTTTGCTGTTATCTTTTACTTGTGAGTTCAAACCTTAGATCAGGAAGTGAAATAGTATACATGAGTTTAATAGAAATGGAATCATGAAAATGAAAACAACACAAAAATCAAACATGTATTCCTTGTTTTCAATTGGGGAAATAACTTTTAACTGACATATGAATAACTATTTTAGTCATGGGAAGGCATCATGACAAAAGAAGACTCACTTACCCTATTTAAGAAATACACATTATTTGGAAGGCACCTTTTTCTTTAGTAGGACTTTTTAATCTCTTGGTCAGTAGACATTAACAGTTTGAAAAATAGCATGCGTGTCTACTCAAACACAGTATTATGTTTGCAATAATACGAAATAGTGTTTAATTTTAAAAAATCATCAATTGCTTAAACAATTACTATATATATATATATATATATATTATTCTAATATATTCTTCTTCCTACTAACTCTATCACAAATACCATCAAAAAGATTTTATCTAAACTAAACAAAAAATTTGTCCCAACTACATCTAAAACAATAAAAAAACTAATAAAAAACAAACAAAAGTAAATAATCTAAAACTTGAAGAAGGAATTTACTCTATTATCTGCAAGGATTGCCAGAAAGAATATATTGGAGAAACCTCAAGGAATCAAAACAAAAGACTATATGAGCACAAAAGAGACATTTTAAAAAACAATACACCAAATGCATTGCTTGTTCACCGTAACAAAACTGATGACAATTTTGACATAAAAAATGCTACTCTGATTAAAAAAGAAAATAATTCACTAAGATGAAAATGCCTAAAAAGTGGTTTAATCGCTAATTCATCTAGAATAAATTTACATCCAGGTTCTTACATTTTCACAATTCTTCATTAAAAACAAAGATGATGGAAAGAAAAAGAAAAATTAGATGATTTTGGCAAGATGGCAGAAATTATTTTAAAAAAATAAACTACCATCATATCTTATTCATGTGCATGTGTAGTCACAACATCAACAAACTTAGTTCAGTGAAGTCCTAATGGAGGAAACATATCACAAGTAAACTTTTTCTATTTTATCTTACAATTTCCTCAATATGTTTGTTTGCATGTGTGTGTGTGTGTGTGTGTGTGTGTGTGTGTGTGTGTGTGTGTGTGTGTGTCTGTGTGTGTGCACGTGTGTGGGTGTAATTCAATTATAAAATATACAAACTAATTTATACAAGTAATAATACCAAAAAGAATAAATACAGTACTTTTAAATTGGAATGTTTTCATTAAAATTGTATCAGAAGTAAAGTTTTTTTTTTTTAATCATTTCACCCCAAGCAAGGCATTCCACTACCACTATTGCGCTTGGGGCTACATGGGGAAAGGTAAATAGAAAGAATGGTTAGATATAGAAAATATCAGAAGTGGGGGGGGGGGTGATAGATAGTTGGGTGGGTGGGAAGAGTGTTTGAAAGAATGGAAGCGAGTTAGTTTGTTAGGAGGTGTCTATTGACCTTACATTTAAACTCCTGGAGATTGTAGTCGTCGAGGAAGCAGTCTTGTGGAAGGGAATTCCACAGTCGGGAAGTGTGAGAAAAGAAGCTGTTGGAGTAGAAGTTGCGGTTGCATTTTATCGGTTTAACTGTAAAAGGGTGGGATCTAGTTTCTAATCAAGTATCTTGTGCAAATTTGAACCTAGTGGGCACCAGTGATCTAAGTTCATTGGAGCAGAAGCCGTGAAAGTATTTATAGAAGAGACACAGGGAAGCCACATCACGTCGGTGAGAGAGAGACTGCAGGCGGTCTGCTAAGTCAGTATCGATAGTGCTTTATTTTTATACAAATGTCTAATTCTTTCTATAAAAAATGTCTCTCTGCTTTCTGAAATAGACGTTTCTGTTCAGTTAATTCCTTAAGACCTTCATCAGTAATGTTCTTCTTCTAAGCATGCAATAAATCCTGAAAATTATTTGCTTTTTCCTAATCTTTTATGAATTTTCTGCAATATTAAGCTTAGTTATAACAAGTTTTTATTTAGAAGGGTATATAATTTAAAGGCTGCATGTTTAGGTGTATTTTAGATGTGTGTGTATTTGCATAAGATAAACAAAGAAGAAACCTACAAAAACTTGGGTTTCTGCTATAGACCATTTATTTTATTTATGGTGACTGTAGTATGGGTATGTTTGTTTTCTTTTTTCTTGCCTCAGACATTGGGGTAAATAAGTATAAGCATTGTATTAATGTTCAAGCTCAAGTCAGCCTTGTGCAGAGTTGGAACAACCAAAGTAAGGTTTGTAATTACTTTAACATGCAGAGGTTTAAAAATTATCATGGGATGTTTGTTTTCTTTTTTTTTCCTCAGTAGTTAGGGTAAGTAAGTATAAGCATTGTTACAATGGTTGCAATAAATTCAGCCTTGCACTGAGTTGAAACAAGTAAAAGCTTGCTTTACTTGGTAGGTGGAGGTTTTTGAAAGACACATGCATCATGATTTAGAAAGTGAGAAGAGAGTTCTGTTGTCAGTAGACCATGGAAATTAGCAATCACTAATGAGAACATTTTCCATGTAAATAGTGGTAGAGTATTGTGAGGGCGATCAAGTGAAAGGTTTTATAAAACCCTTTGTATAGGAAATCCAACACAGAGATGTTTGTTTCCAGATTGCAATGTTCCATTTGTGGGAAAGGGGTTAGTAGATAGGGGAAGGTTTCCTCACCTACAAGGCCACGTAGACACTTTTGATTTCTAGCAAAATTGGAAAATAACAATGGGGCAACTTCAGTGCTCCAGTTTTTATCTAATCTGGCTCTTGTAAAGATAAAACATGTCTAGAGGAGTCGGGTGCTTTCTGAAGTGGTACAAGAAATCAACTATTTTCTAAATTCAACTGAAAATTTTGATTGGAAATTTTCAACAAAATGACAAAGCTTCATCATGAAAAATGATCTGTCAACCATTATCAGAGAAATTTGGTTTGAGGTAATCACAAAAATGCTCCCTCCCCTCCACAAGGAATAATGCTTGCACTTTAAGTTTCACAAGTTTTGAAATCAGGTTCATTACATCTGTTCCCTATATACATGGCAGAAAATTTTAAAGTACAGGACAAAGAGGAAGAATAATAAAGCAATCAGATTGCTCTATTTTACTTTTCAAGAACCCTAAGCTTAGAGAATCTGAAAGAATATAAAAACAATTTGGCAGCTAAAAAATCAGTAGTCGTACCCACTTTAGTTGAATCCACTTTCTACTAGATACTTCTCATTAATAGAATCACTTTTGTCAACACTTTTACATCCAAGGAAACCAGATGATGGTTTAAAAGACTCCTTTCTCTTTAGATAAGGAGTTATAGGGAAGTAATTGTTTAGCAGCTTTGATTAAGGAATCAGAGAACAGAGTTTGCATTCCAGTCAAGTTTATTATATTCACTAATGTGCTATATCATTAGGAAATGTATGAATCCTTATCTTTTCCCTTCAGCTATAGATAACAGAGCAAAACAGGCTGGGTCCTATGGCCTTGAGTGGCAACCAATCTAGATGATGGAAACTCTGATATCAAATTTTCACACTATCCTAAAAGTGTATATATATGTGGCTGTAGACTATCTGTGAACCCAAATTCCCACTGAAACTCCTACTATGAATTTGAATATTCATATCTATTGGATTTGTTTAATAGAGTCAGATCAACAAACTGGGTTAATTCTGCCACATGTACAGGTACTGCTTTCTCTCTAGGTAAGTAAATTTACTCTCTTATTCATGCATAAACGTACAGACCTTTTATAACATTTATATAATTCCAATTTTTACCTATTTTAATAGAAATTATACCAACTCATTTCCATGGTTTTAAATATAAGAGATTTGAATCAAATATAAAATTATTGTTTTGAAATACTCTTCATCCATTTGTGATGAGTTCATATTTACCTCTGCCTTAAGATGGAGGTAGTATATTCAGTCACATTTATTTGTTTGTCTTTCTGTCTGTTCGTAGTCAAAATATCTTAAGACCCACTGAATAAATTCAGATGAAACTTCAAAGGATGGTTAGCCTCATGACTGGCATAAACTGATTAGATTTTGGATTCGATCCAGTATGGGATAAAGTTTCTGGGTTATTTTTCCAGGTTTATTAATAAAATTTAATTTTTACCTTTCAAATGCCAAAAACTGAATTACATGTCCTAGATCATTTTAAGTACTGAATTGTCTCTCCTGTTTCATTTTAAGCGTGTAATTAATTTTGAAAGTAGTCAAGTATTTTCTTTCTTGAGAGTGGTCAAATTAATTGCAGTTATTCTTTCACATTTGAATTATTATCTCTTGCTAGCTAATTGCTAAAATGATGTCAGTATTGCTTTGGCAGATATTTGCAGTCTTTGACTGCTCTTTCCACTTTATTTTTTGAGATCATGTGTTAGGAAAAAATGTGGATGGTTTGCTACAATGTGAGTGGCATTGTGAGTCCTGGCCAAGATGGTTAGAACTGTTGAAACCATAAAATGTAGTTCATTCAAGCACTTCCCATGGAACTAGTGATAGAGCAGTAAGAGGCTTGCCACAGCTCACCTGAGAGAGAGAGAGAGAGAGAGAGAGAGAGGCTGAGGGATTGAGAAAAATTTAACACCTGCAAGGACTCTGAGCTTTTGAACTCTATCAAGATTGGAAAGTGAGGACATTTTATGGTTTCAACAGTTCTAACCATCTTGGCCAGGACTCACAATGCCACTCACATTGTAGCAAACCATCCACATTTTTTCCTAACACATGATCTCAAAAAATAAAGTGGAAAGAGCAGTCAAAGACTGCAAATATCTGCCAAAGCAATACTGACATCTCTTGCCCAAATAAGACGACAGTACTCTATTTTAGTTTTAATCCAACTTTAAAGTTTGTGCTGCAGGAGAAGGGGGAAATCAGGTAAGGTGTTAGGTTTAGGGTAAGGGGTTGTCCTTTTTATCTAATTTAAAGTTTGAGACAAATTTCATTGCAAAGAGCCTTTTCTTGTCACATCAGAGGATGTAATAACTTCTGGACCCTTTATGATAGTGCTGTCAATGGCACTTTGCCTCTATTAAGAATTATATTTGAGATCTTTTAGAACTCACAGGAACTATGTCTTTTGTTTTCAACATTAGCTTAAACTGACTGTGCATAGCAGAACTTTGTGATTACTAGAACTATTTTGTAATGATTGCAGTATTTTGGAATGCTGCAAGATTCCCAATACACCAGGACCTTTACATTGGTACTGAGTTGATGGAAATATAACTGTCATTGCTTAAGTCCATAACTTGGTTGATGATCCCATAATTATTTTCCTCAATTTGGTCAGTAAAACATTTCTCATTTCTCATTTCACAAAGCCAGAATATTTAGCAGTGAATCAAAATTTGTTTTGTGTCCTACCTGTGATTTGTCAATTTACTATGAAGTCTAAAAGTTAGATGAACATCTTCTGAGTTTGGGTGTTACTCCTTTTTCTGCAAACATATGTGAGTCATTTTCTTTCCTCACTGATTCTTCAATGATCATAAAAATCTTGTTGGCTGCTTGCTATAAGAAAAGGACAACCCATTTATATTTTCTCCTACTTTCATCCAACACCATCCTCCTTTTCTTCCAACTCTTACCAAAAGAGCTTTACATCCAAGGGAAGACAACCTCCAATCAGAACATTACTGTAACAGTTATAGAAGAGATTCATTAATTTTTGCTAAGGATTTTTTATTGCAAGAAAGTTGTAAAATATAACTGTTAAATTGAAAATATATAATTGTTTAAACTGAAGATAGACTATTATTATTAATTTCTTAAGGCTTATGGCCACTTCTCATTGAAACACTGGTTCATTTACAATCATCATTAGTTAAACATCATCGAGCCTGGCTAGTACCCAGATAGGTGTTTGCTTGAGAATACCAGGTGCTATAAGATTAGATGTGCAGGTGGTGTAATGGATAATGGCACAGAATTGTTAATATAGAGGTCAGAATTTCAATTCCTGTTGGATCCATCATATTCACTTACATGCAAATACCTTTAGGGAAAGTATAAATCCACATTTCTCCCCTTGCTACAGGTTAATTAGAAAGACTTGTATCATTAAACTATTATCTTAAAAAATAATTCTTACAGTCTAAAATATATATTTTTGACTTTAAATAACCTGAAAAGGGTTGATAAGCCATAAAAAAATGAATCAATCAATGAATGTAATACTGATTAATGACGCAGGAATATCTTTTAGATTTATTTACATTCTCTGGAATATACTGTGGCCGCAAAATGAGGAATCATTTTGTATATTGATTGTAATATAAAATTGATCCCCCATTTTATATTCCCATTACAAATTTTTGTTTATTAAATTCAGATTAATTATGAAGCCACCTCTTCTCCCCCGTTTATGGATTAATGAGTAAGACTTGTCTCATTAAACCATTATTATCTCAAAAAAAATTTTACAATGTAAAATAAAATTTTTTTCTGGCGTTAAATAACCTGAAAAGGTTATTTAACGCCATAATTATATAACGCCATATAACGCCATATTTAACGCCATATTTAACGCCATATAAGTCATAGAAAATGAATGAATCAGTCAATGTTAATTTTTGACAAATTTTATTTTATCCTCAGACTTTGGTTGTGTTTACATTCTACAGCTATTAATATGGACCAGAAAAGATGATGATAATGAGATTTGAGATCAAATTCTTTATGCTGATTAATCTAACCAAATGATGTGCGATTTGTGATAAAAAAGCAACAAAAATAAAATGAAAGAGGATCTAATCATAAATTCATAATAATAAAGATGTTTCTTTCATGTAAGCAATTTAAACAATGTAAAGATCTTAGTCCATTGCAAATGCAAACAATAAGAAGTTTTTCTTATTATTTGAGATATTTTTTTCTTTTTTTCTTTTTTATATTCATTTTACCCCAAGTAAGGTGAGACTGCTACAAGTGCTCAGAGGGTTAGAGTGAGAGAAAAGACTGACTACAGAAAGAATTATAGATGAATTGGATTCAAGAAGATGGTAATTGACATTGCATTTAAATTTGTGGAGATTATAGCTATCAGGGAAAAAAGTAAAAGGAGGAGAATTCCATACGCAGAAAGTGTGAGAAAAGAAAGTTTTTGAGTAGAAGTGACGAATATATTTAACTATTTCAATGATAAAATGGCAGGACCTAGATGTCAATCAAGTAGCATGCTTAAATTCAGCTGGTCACAGCACTAAGAAAAAAAGCTCATCAGAGCAGTTGCCATGAAAATATTAGTAGAAAAACAGAGAGAAGCCACATCACATTGGTGAGAAAGTGACTGAAGTCAAGATGCCAGGTCAGGATCAATTAAACTGCAGATCTTTCTTTGGACTTTCATTAGAATATAATACATTGCTGCGAATTGTTGATAAAAGCAGACTCCAGCGATGACATGGATAAAGATTAGTATATATTGGTTAGTATCTGAAGCTGTTTTTCAGAGGCTGGCAGTTAGTATCCGAGTTAGTATGTCAGGAGTTCCAGTTTTATGCAGAAGGTTTTATGACGACGTAGTCCACAGTAACCTTGCATATCTTGAGCTGAGGAGAAGACAAAAAAAGATAATCACCTTCATTACTGCAAACACCATTTTCAAATATAGAGAAAATTGAGTAAAACATATTAACAATGAAATGATAAATGATATTTAAAACAAAGAAGCCATACCAGGAACTTTAAAACATCCTCTCATATATATATATATATATATGTATATATATATATATATATATATTTTCTAAACATATGCTGTTAAATATAAGAGACAATGAATGTCTATTATGTTTCATCATGAGCCGTTCTAAACGTCGTATTTTGGCTTTAATTTCAGTTGAAAATAAAGACAAAAATTCTCCAACATTTGGATAATTATTTATTGATTTGCTCCTAAGCTTTCGGCTCACATGAGCCATCATCAAAGAGGTTATTTAGACTGAAATATAATAACATCCACCATTAGAATGGCTCATGATTAAACATAATAGACATTCATTGTCTCTTATATTTAACAGCATATGTTTAGAAAATTATTTGCTGCCTCGATACACTAAGTATATATATATATATATATATATATATATATATATATATATATATGAATGATAGAATAAATAAATAACAAGTAGGAAAAGTGTTTCACTTTATTAAGCTTCTTCAGAGATTTGTTTACAAGACACAAACTTAAAATTCTTAACAAACAAACAGACAGTATGCTGGACTATTGATTGGGGCTTGATTCCTGTTGTAAACACAAAAGGTTACTGAATGAGAAATAACCAAAACAGAAGGTGAAAAACGAAATAATAATCTTTATAACATCAACAAAATACAATACTTGCCAGCTGCATAAAGTAGATAACCACTGCTAGTAGTGAACTGCTAGATAGTAATATAAGCCCCTTGCAAAAGTGTCCAACATATTTATGAGGATTGAGACATATCCACTAATGTTCATAGATATGTATATTAAAATTCTTTGACTCAGATATATGTCACGTGTAATAAAGCAATCAACGTTCATTTGAAATGTAAGTGTATATACGTATTGGAACACTTGTCTGTTTATATGTAGGTGTGCATAATGATGCACATGGCAATTGTATTAAAATGATTTTAAAAAAATATGGGTATGAGAAAATCATGGATGATTAAATGCATGAATGTCTGTGTTTATAAATTGGTAATGTTAATGTGCATATGAATGATCAAACAAAATACATTTCTGTTTAAATTTGTAACGAAATAATGTATGCAAGTGTCAGGCAAAAACTTTTATAATTTTTTTTTTTGTATAATCGTGTCACCCCAAGCAAGGCATTTTACTGCCACTGTTGTGCAGGGGTTACATAGGAGGAATGTTATAAGAAAGAATGACAGGCTACAGAGGGTGTCAGGAAGAGAGTATGAGAAGGAAGAGAATACTGATGAGTGAGGTGGATGGAGAAAAAAGAATGAGAGAGAGGATGTATGTTAGTAAGACAGGAGGTGAATATTGACTTTACATTTGAATTCTTGAAGATTGTAGCTGTTAGGAAAGCAAGTATTCCACAGCAGGAAGTGCGAGAAAAGAAGTTGATGGAGTAGAATTTGCATTTACAATTTATTAGTTTCACAGTAAAAGGGTGGGACCTAGTTGCTAATCTTGTGGCTCAAGGAAATTCATACATAGGGAGTACCAGTGAGCTAAGTTCATTGGAGTAGAAGCCGTGAAAGTATTTGTAGAAGAAACACAGGGAAGCCACGTTGCGTCAGTGAGAAAGCGACTGTGTCCTAGCAGCCAAGTTGGGATCAATCACATTACAGACTCTCCGTTGGATTTGGTCAAGGACCCCTAGATGGATAGCAGATTTGTATATGTGCAGGATTGTTTTGAACAGGAAAAACTTCCTGGCCCTACACAGAGAACTGACTTTCTTAGCAGCAGATTTTAGCTATGGATTCTATATAGTTATTCTACTTAAGGTTTGATGTGAGAGCTAATCTGAGGAGGCGTAGTGTTTTACTTTTTACATGTGCAAAAAAGAGAATGCTGCTAAACCACACACACACACACACACACACACACACACACACACACACACATATATATATAGCTGCCAAGATTGTTGTTTTTCCGTAGTTTTACTGATAAAACATATTTTGGTCAGCAGTTTTGTTTATCATAAAATGCTCAATATTGAGGTGGAGATAGAGTGTTGATGGTTTTAGGGCAAAAAAATTGTCCCTTTTACTGAGCAGGATCATGTCCTGCTCAGTTAAAGTCACAAATACTTTGTATTAAAACTAAAACTATACATACATACATATATATATATATATATATATATATATATATATATATTATATTTTAGAACATGTACATAATTTTTTCTATATATGTCCTCTACAATCATATGGTTGCTTCGACATTGGGTATCCAACATCTCCTCAGGAGGAATAAGCAAGAACTGAAATCATTGCCACCTATATTTGGTTTATTGCTATTGTGAGGATAACCCCAACCAACCTCACAATAACAATGAACCAAATATAGGTGGCGATGATTTCATTTTTTGCTCATTTCTCCTGAGGAGACGTTGGATACCCAATGTCGAATGATTGTAGAGGACATATATAGAAAAAATTATGTACATGTTCTAAAACATAATTTATAATAAATATTCACAACTCTATACATTATATATCGAGCACTGTTTTAAATTAATGTTTTGGACGGTGAAAAAAAATCTTTCTTTGTTCTGTACTCACTCAGATATATATATATATATATATATGTGTGTGTGTGTGTGTGTGTGTGTGAGAGAGAGAGAGAGAGAGAGAGAGGTGTGTGTGTGTGTGTGTGAGAGAGAGAGGTGTGTGTGGGTGTGGGTGAGTGTGTATGTGTGTGAGGGTGTATGTGTGTGTGTGTGGTGTGTGTGTATGTGTGAATGCAGATAAAAATCTTCACACACACACATACACACCCACATACACACACGCATACACACACACGCATACACACACACACACACATATATTTGAAAGATGTGGTATTTTTATCATGTATCTTTCTGGTTAAACAATTTTTACAACAGTGGTTTGTCTTTAGAGTCTGGAACAAGTGTCTGCAAAACGTTGAAGAATTCTGCCAATCACAGTTGGATACTTAAAGATAACAAATCTCAGGAAGGAAGAGTTTTTTTGTTTGTTTACAAAACTACCATATTGTTGTTATCTCACATGATAAGCTGTCATGTTGATGTCAGCAAATCTTTTAGCAACTCTTAATTTTCTTAATATATAAATCTCGTATAGTGTTATGAATCTTCGTTGCCAATTTGTTGTGAAGTTGTTGTGGCGAAACTTTGTTGCAAAGTTGTAGTGACCATTTTGTTTCAGAAGTAAGGCACAGAACACAGGAGGTAGATTCAAAACAGTGTATTAGTATAACAAGAACATATGTACAAGGTAAGTGTTAGTAATCAGTAAAGAGAAATAAGTAAATCTGAACGGTACAATTACGCTGCTTATTGCCTGAATCATAGCTGGCTTTAACTGTTTACTAGCTGTCATCTTAACTGCTGACTTAACAGTATTTAGTTTGCTCCCCACTCAAGACAAAATTTAGCACAAGGTCTTTTTAATGTAGGTAATCCGGGCCATATAGCTCAGGTAAAAATTTATTGTCTAATTTTCCCCAAACAAGACTCTACCCTTTTGCTGAGTCTCCACTGGGTCATTACTCTCAGCCCGAATGCAGATAGTCCAACAAAGAATATTCTGCGCAAGGCAGAACTCATTTCCATATTTAACTGCAGTATTTAATTGCCTTCCCACAAAATGTGGCACAAGGCCTTTTTAATGTGGATAATCCGGGCCATATAGCCCAGGCAAAAATTTCTGTCTAATTTTCCCGACAAGACTCTACCCTTCAGTGGAGCCTCAACTGGGTTATTACTTTTTGCTCAAAGGCATAGAGTCCAACAAAGCAGAACTCACTGTTGTATTTAACTGCTGTTGACTGCCTCCTGCAGGTGATTATATGGTAAGAGGAAGAGTCCTTTCCTCGTAGGAGAGCACCATAACATATAGAATTGTGGTTTTTATTCAGACAATGAAGGAGAGCACATTTAAAGAAATTTCCTCCATTTTGGTGTAGAATCAAATTTTTGGTTAAATCGAGGAATAGAAGAAACAGAAGAAAGGGTTTTTTTAAATCATAGAAATACTCATTTAAATAATTGACAATGTTTCATCTGTTTACATGCAAGCTATTGTCTTCTTCCTTGCTGTTATCAAAATGATTCAACCATTGTGTCATCCATCATCATCAGGTGGATGTCGATCTGGCTACAGGGAATTGACATACACCTGAGGAAGGTCACTAGGCACAAAGAACAAAATATTGTGCTAATACCAAAAAAGATGAAGGCAATAGTATGCATGTAAATAGTGTAAATATTATTGGGTAACCCTTTGCCTCAGAAATAATCAAATCAATAGACGCCCAATGTGATACACCAATGAGCGACAATAACAACAAAGTTGAGGACAACAATCTGAATGTAAAACCTGTAAATAATGATTAGATCACATCTCATAAATTCAGACATAAGGCGATCAGGTGATAATAACAACAATGATGTAGATATTTTTCTAAATGTAAATAATGGCAACTCCTCATCCCAGAAATTCAGATAGAAGGTGATCAGGTGATAATAACAACAAATATGAGGAAAACAGTCCATATGTAAATAGTGTGAATAATAATTAGATTCCATCCAAGAAATTTAGATAAAAAGTAATCAGGTGATAATAACAACAATGACAAGGACAATAGTCTAAATGTAAATAGTGTAAATGATGATTAGATCTCATCTCAGAAATTCAGATGGAAGGTGATCAGGTGATCAGGTGATAATAACAACAATGATAATGATATTTGTCCAAATTTAAATAATGGTAATTCTTCATCTCAGAAATTCAGATAGAAGGCAATCAGGTGATAACAACAACAATGATGAGGACAATAGTCCAAATATAAACAGAGTGAATAATGATTCAATCTCATCTTGAATTCTTTAAATGTAAGTCATTTTTAACGTATATTCTATTTCTTTAAGTATATATTTATTTTCCTTACTTTTATGTCTAAGTTATGCTTAATTGAACATTTGCCATCACATGGTTTTTCTTTTCTTTAAATTGTTAGAAATTTCTGTGGTTGTTGGACTTTCTCTTTCTTTCTTTCTTTCTTTCTTGTTCTCCATCCCAGGGGTCACGTATAGGTTAGTTAGTAGACTCCAGCCCTGCCTGTTGGATTATGGTTTTTGCTAAAAAGTTAAATTTCAGAAATTTGCAAAAGTATTTTTACCTTACGAGCAGTTTTCACTTGTGGGCTGTAAGTTTAATATTTCTCTCCCCATCTGAAAAACTCCACCTTTTCACTCGTGTCACTTAGGCTTGAATTCTTTAAATGTAAGCCATTTTTAATGTATCTTCCATTTCTTTAAGTATATATTTATTTTCCTTACTTTCATGTCTCTGTTATGCTTAATTGAATGTTTGCTGTCACATGGTTTTCTTTTCTTTAACTTGTTAGAAATTTCTATGGCTGTTGAACTTTAACAAAGTTAAAACTTAGCAATTCATTATCTTATTCCATTTTTTTAAAAATTAGAGTAGATAGAGCCTACTATCACCCGGTTCACACTCCTCCCAACTCTATGAAACAGGCGTAGAGCTTTCTCCATTGTTCCCTGTTTAGGAAGTGGTTTCTGGCCCTCTCTCTCTCTCTCTCTCTCTCTTTCTCTCCTCAGTCCTCAGTATTGGTGCTTCTGTGATTTTCCTGCAACATGCGTAGTTGGTGGCAACATCTCTTCATTGTGAGGGTACCAGTTTGGCAGTTTTCTGGTTGCTGCTTCCAACTGGTAGTTAGGAGCCCTAACTCTTGTGTAGTGTCAAGAGCAGCTGCTCTGATCAACAGTTGTATAATATTGGAGTTCTTGCAGTGCTATATTGCACATGGATAGGTGTCTCTACCCTGAGGTCACACTTTGCTGCAGCCCGTGCCAGTCTCCTTCCAGTGCATGTCACAGTTAATGCCTGTCTGCTTCCTCTACTCAAGGTCTTTCCTTACCAACAACAAATATGAACAACCATATCTCTTGAAAAAATGCTAAACCAGGCAAAGTAAAATCATCTAAACTTCTTAACATTTCCATGACTAACATCCAGGGTATTCGTACCAACTTCTGTAGCATTGAATCTTTTCTTCAAGAAAAGTCCCCTGACATCCTAGCACTCTGTGAGACTAATTTCAACCCCCCAATTTTCCCTTCTGACTTCTCAATCCCTGGTTACCTTCCCCTCTTAAGGAAGGACTCCACTGTCCATATGCATGGGCTGGGTGTTTACGTCAGTGAACACCTCCCTCTAGCTAGGGTGACATCTCTCGAGTCCCCTGACCACCCATATATATGTCTCCATCTGTCACCTCAAATCGGTTAGCTACCTTTTCTTTCTGTACCACTCCCCATCCTCTCCCAAATGCTCTCTGAGAACATACATAAGGCTACTTCCTCCCACCCATTTGTTAACATATTTGTGTTTGAAGATCTTAACGCCCATCATGCCAAATGGCTAAAAGACACTGTCACTGCTTCAGCTAGCATTCATGCCATGAACTTTGCTATTTCTCAATCTCTTACGCAAGTGGTGGATTTCCTCATACACTTTCCCAGTATCCCTTCAGGACAGGCTTCTCTTCTAGATCTCTGCTTCACCTCTGCACCTGCCAAGTCTCAGAGTTTTACCCTCTCAGTAACTCCAATCATGCTGTTGTTTCTAATAATATATCTCACTACCCTCACTTCCCTCAGGAACCTCCTACCAACAGGATCTCCTACTGCTATCAAAGACTGGGACGCATTTCACTATTTCTTATGTGAAAATTGTTCAGTCTCCCAGTTGAGGAATGCGCCTCTAAAGTCTTTTCCTGGGTAAAAGCTGGCATCGATGCCTTAAGCCTCTAGGGCCACTCGTATCGTATTTGATACAGTATTTCCCTAAAAGGAAACATTTGGTATTTCCCTATAAGGAAACATTTGGTATTCATTGACTGAGCAGTCAGTACTGCTTTCATTTGAAATTTATAAAATATTTCTCTTAAAAAATTTTTCAGGAAAATATTTCTTTCAAGGCTTGTTTTCATACTCTATCAAATATGATACGAATAGCCCTAGAGGGTTAATAACAACCTGGAAGTTCCATCCCTAACCTCATTCCTCCCCTAGTTCTCTCCTGCCTGTTTGCCATTGCCTATAAGAATCACTACTTCATACTATTTTGGAGCTACACATCTGACAACAATAGATGCCTATTTATCTCTGCTCATAATGAGTGTAAGAGGATCCTAGATGATGCCAAGCTGTTGTTTGCTGAAAGAATGAGGCAGTGCATAGTTTGGCTCCTAAGATTATTAGTGGTTCTGCAAACACATGCTGAACAACAGCAAATCCTTCATCTCTCCCTTAATGAATAAATTTGAGGTCCTCATGGCATCTGTGAACAAGAGTGAGTGCTTTGCTCACAAATTCTCATCAAACTTCACATTTGACTAATCTGAAGTACCCACACCTGACTTCCCTCTTAGAACTGAGGCTCTACTGAAAGTTGTTTACATAACCTCATCCCTGCTATCTAAGATGATATCAAAACTTGACTCCTATAAAGCGAGTGGAGGTGATGGAATCCTGGTCATAGTTCTGAAGAAATATGCCCCTGAACACTCTTCTGTCCTCTCTAAACTCTACAATTACTGCCTTTCTGCTTTCTGTTTTCCTTCCTGCTGGAAGTTCTTTTCCATGGTTCTTCTATTGAAGAACTCAGGGGAACCCTTGGACCCATCCAACTATCACCCTATCAGTCTCCTACCAATTTTCGGAAAAATGTTCAAGGAAATAGTTCAACATCTTACTGCACATAAACTATTCTCAGACAGGCAGTATGGTTTCCGCTTTGCCAGGTCTATGACCAATATGCTAACAACCATTATGCTAATGACCATCATGAAGTACATATACCAGGCCCTTGATAAGTCCAGCGAGGCTCATGCTGTTGCCCTGGATATCTCCAAGGCTTTTGATAGGGTTTGGCATGTTGGCCTTCTACACAAGCTACAGGGTTATGGCATCACTGGGCGCTTTCTTGATCTGATTCAATCTTTTCTATCTAACCACATAATGAAGGTCGTCTTGAATGATCATGCTTCCACATCTTACAGCATGAACACTGGTGTTCCCCTGGGTTCTATCCTAGGCCTAATATTCTTTTTGTTCTTGTTGGGACGCCCGTGCCTATTCGGCTATAATGGACTATTCCATTACTATGTAAAGTAATGGTGGCATCTACATAAGAGAGTGTGCCAGCAGCCGATCGACAAGTCAGTTGTAGACTTCCGGTGACGACCCGGAAGTACCCATTGCTCATACTACGTCTTACGACGGATGGGGCGATTAACCTTTATTCTTATATTGGATACTAATAACCTTTGTAAATACTATTTTCATGGAATACAACAATTAACCTATTCCTGTTGTTGAGTTATTTATTCTTACTCAAACAGTTCTTCATAAATGATCTCCCAGACATGATCAAATCCCAAGTAGGCATCTACACAGATGACACCACAATTTACTTCCACATCAGTAAGAAATCTGATGAGGCAGATAAATTTAACCTTGCTGCTGATCTTGAGAAGGATCTCCACTCAGTGATGGACTGGGGTAAGAAGTGGCTTGTAAATTTCAGTACTTTTAAAATGAAACTGCTATCAGTCAACTATCACAGGCAATCGATCCTGCCTCCCAAAATCATGGACCAAGCAAGTCTCCCTGAAAGCAATATACTGTGCCTCCTTGGCCTTACCCTATGTTCCGACCTCAACTGGAATTATTACATTGAGTCAATATCTAAATCCACAGCATCCTTCTGTAGAACCACCACTATGTTACCTCAGGTTACTTCATCTGTCATATAGAAGGACCGGCATTATGATTACCAGTATACAAAATTAAATCAAGTTTTATGTCTAATTCAAATTGTTTTTCAGAAAGGCATGAACTCTTCATGCACTTTGTCTCTTTTACTAAATATCTTGATAACTTGTCTTGTCACTTGCATGCCACAATATTTGAGTGGATGAATTGGTACTCTTCTATAGCTATTTTTGCCTGGGTAAAAACAAAGAAGAGAGTATTGGATTGCTATGTGTTGTCAGTTCTTCAATATAGCAGTGAATGCTGGACAATATCATCAAAGATGAAGGAAAAACTTGAAGCAAAACTTGAAATGTGGTTCTACAGAAGGATGCTGTGAATATCATCGATCGAGCATGTAAGCAATGTTGACATCCTCAAAATGATGGAAACAAAAAGGAAATTAATACTGAGCATCAGGAAGAGACAGCTGAAGTTCCTGGGACATGTAATGAGGAAGGAAGGCTTGGAGAACCTGATACTAACAGGCCAGATAGAGGGAAAAAAAGACAGGGGAAAGCAACGGATAACATATTTGAAGGACTTAATTAGGTGGATGATGGAACAAGGGTTGCATGGTGCAACAGGAGAAGGCGTGCTAAGAGCCACCAGGGATAGGGAGACATGGAAAGCCATGATCGCCTACGTCCTGAAGGGACAAGGCACATAGAAGAAGAAGAATGGCAATAATGAAATTTGCTGTTTACTTATAAGGAAGCATCAACATTCAAAGACCAAACTACTATTATTGTTAGATGAAATTTATAAAATCTTTTTCGTAAAACAGAAAATTGAATTTCTTATGTCCACTAACTGTTATCACTCTTTCTGGTATTGATGCAGTTTTTCTTCCTAACCTTTTCTTTTTTGGAATGTTAACATCTTCATTACGTGATTATTTTTCATTCTAATTACATGAATTGCATGTTTACCAGTTATTCTTAAATGGAAATTAGTTAGTTCCCAGGGCAGCAATTTCAATCAGAAGAAAGGAATTTTAGCTAGGAATGGAAGTGAAAATTAATCAAATGAAAGTATTCAAGTGATGCTGATTTTGTTATTTGGTAAAGCTTTTTGTTTGTGATTTGGCAGTGTTGGTCAATAGGCTCCGATGAAGGATTGTAATAAGTGGTAAAAGCTGTTACTTCCACTGTCAGTCTTGACAGAGTCTCATTATCCCATTAATAGTCTTTTCTTGCTAGCTCTTAAATCTTTGATAACAGAAACAAAATATTAGTATTGGTTTGAAACTGAACACCTGCTGGTATCACCTGCCTTGAATGTAAGGAAATGATATAGGCCCTAAAAACTCAGAAAAGCTGAATACGACATAGGTTATAGTCAAATGGAATGTACACAAAAGAAGCAAAACAAAGCTACAAACGGAATACAATAAAGATTATAAAACACGTTTCTCTAAAGTCATTATGAACTATAAAACATATTCCTCTGAAGTAATTATAAGCTATAAAGCATGTTTCTCTAAAGTCATTATCTAAACTTATTTATAAATGGAACATTGTCTGTGCACATGTGTGTGTGTGTCTGTGTGTGTCCATTATCTATAGACTCTGAAACAGCTGAACCGATTTTCTTGAAAATTTACACAGTTGTACTATAAGCATCTGTGAGTGTTCTTAGCTAGGTTTTGTGTCAAGGTACAACCGATAAATATCAAAAATCGATAATCGAATAAATCGGGTTATAAAAGGAATGGTCCGATTTTAATCAAATTTGATACACTCATAGACAAAGACATAAGAAATGATATTCAGAAGTTTCAAGGTTGCAGTTCTTACAATAGTGCAGAAAATCGATAATATATATAAAAGGCAAGATGTTTGTGTGCGTGTCTGTTTATCTGCCTGTATGTCTGTATTTTTTCAGCCATTTTATTTTAGTTTTTGCTACAGGTTTGGCTCTAAGTAGGTATAATTGTAGTTCTTAGTCTCAGCCATGATACCATTTACTCAGAGGACTTATTTAGCCTTCAAAATTCAGTTTGCGATGAAAAAAACTTATTTGATATTGATACCAGGAAATCAAAATTTGACTTACATCCATTCATTCTTCTTTCAGTCTACAGTTTCGCTTTAACTGGAAACAACTATTGCTTTTTAGTCTTTCGTGCCAACATCCAAAGAGTCTGAGCTCCAGGACCATGGATTAGTTTTAAAGCTTTCGTTACACCTGAACAACAACGAGGGGCTATACTGCTCGTAAGCTATAAAAACTGTTTCTCTGAACTCATTATAGACTATAAAACATATTCCTCTGAAATCATTATAAGCTATAAAACATGTTTCTCTAAACTCATTATGGACTATAAAACATATTCCTCTGAAGTCATTATAAGCTATAAAGCATGTTCCTCTAAACCCATTATAGGTCATGAAACATGTTCCTGTAAATTCTTTATAGGCTATAAATTATGTTTTTTTTTTAATTTCTTTATATTCTATAAAGCATGTTTCTCTAAATGCATCATATTAAACATTTCTTTCTTAGCTGGATATTGAAACTGGTCAGCGTATACTGTTTGGCAAATGATTTGTATAAAGTAAAAAGAGGGTTGAACTGAGAATCAAACCTTGGGGTATGTCTCTGTTAATTGCTTGTGTCTAGGGTGACTGGACATAACAACTACCATCCTGCTCTGTTGTATCAAGTTGTTCCTTCATCTACCATAAAGGGTGACTGCTACTATGATTTTCAAATTTTAGATCTGATACAAATTGTGCATCAGGAAGGCATGAACTCTTCCTGTCTGCTGCATCTTTTGCCAAATATTTTGACAATTTGTTTTGTTGCTGGCATGCTACAATGATTGAGTTGATAAACTACTGCTCTCATATAATTTTGCCTTTGAGAATTTTTGGTTGCTGGCCTATCTTAATAGTTACAGTTGTGATCAATGATTCAGTCCTGACCTACTCATGGGGGTCAACAAACTCTCCTTTGGATAGTTTCAATGTTGCCAACCATATCTTGTGAGTTTGAGATAGGCAGAGAGTTGGTAAGAAAAATAGAGGAAGGAAAGAGCTGATCTGTTAGACAGATATGGCAGTTGTCCCAACCATCACCTATTGGTCCACCCAAACTGAACAGGGGTGAAACCCTAAATAAAACATTTGAATATACTGGAATTTTTTTTTATAATCATATTGCTCCAAGCAAGGTGTTTTACTACCACTGATTTGCAGGGGGTTACATAGGAGGAAAGTTATGAGAAATGGTGACAGGTCATAGTGTGTGTCAGGAAGTGGGTAAGAGAAGGATGAGAATACTGATGAGAGTGGCATGGAAGGAGAAAGGAGCATGAAAGAAAGGATGCAAGTTAGTGAGATAGGAGACGACTGTTTACATGACGGAAAGTGTGAGAAAAGAAGATTCTGGAATAAAATTTGCATTTACATTTTATTAGTTTCAGAGTAAAAGGGTGGGACCTAGTTGCTAATCTGGTGGCTTGAGGAAATTCATATATAGAAGTCACCAGGGACCTAATTTCATCGGTTCTGCCAAGATAATGTCGGTAATGTTGGTAACATTCATGAATATAGAGTATCCTCTTGGCATCTGTTTGGAGGAACTGCCTAGATAATGTCGGTAATGTTGGTAACATTCATGAATATAGAGTATCCTCTGGGCATATGTTTGGAGGTTCTGCCATGATAATGTTGGTAATGTTGGTAATGTGCATGAATATAGAGTATACTCTTGACATCTGTTTGGAGGTTCTGCCAAGATAATGTTGGTAATGTTGGTAATGTTCATGAATATAGAGTATCCTCTTGGCATATGTTTGGAGGTTCTGCCAAGATAATGTTGGTAATGTTGGTAATGATCATGAATATAGAGTATACTCTTGGCATTTGTTTGGAGGAACTGCCAAGATATTGTTGGTAATGTTGGTAATGATCATGAATATAGAGTAGCCTCTTGGCATATGTTTGGAGGTTCTGCCAAGATAATGTTGGTAATGTTGGTAATGATAATGAATATAGAGTATCCTCTTGGCATCTGTTTGGAGGAACTGCCAAGATATTGTTGGTAATGTACATGAATATAGAGTATCCTCTTGGCATCTGTTTGGAGGAACTGCCAAGATATTGTTGGTAATGTTCATGAATATAGAGTATACTCTTGGCATTTGTTTGGAGGTTCTGCCATGATAATGTTGGTAATGTTGGTAATGTTCATGAATATAGAGTCTCCTCTTGGCATTTGTTTGGAGGTTCTGCCAAGGTAATGTTGGTAATGTTGGTAATGTTCATGAATATAGAGTATCCTCTTGGCATCTGTTTGGAGGTTCTGCCAAGATAATGTTGGTAACGTTGGTAATGTTCATGAATATAGAGAATACTCTTGACATATATTTGGAGGAACTGCCAAGATAATGTTGGCAATATTGGTAATGTTCATGAATATAGAGTATCCTCTTGGCATCTGTTTGGAGGAACTGCCAAGATATTGTTGGTAATGTTCATGAATATAGAGTATCCTCTTGGCATCTGTTTGGAGGTTCTGCCATGATAATGTTGGTAATGTTGGTAATGTTCATGAATATAGAGTATACTCTTGGCATTTGTTTGGAGGTTCTGCCAAGGTAATGTTGGTAATGTTGGTAATGTTCATGAATATAGAGTATCCTCTTGGCATCTGTTTGGAGGTTCTGCCAAGATAATGTTGGTAACGTTGGTAATGTTCATGAATATAGAGAATACTCTTGACATATATTTGGAGGAACTGCCAAGATAATGTTGGCAATATTGGTAATGTTCATGAATATAGAGTATCCTCTTGGCATCTGTTTGGAGGAACTGCCAAGATATTGTTGGTAATGTTCATGAATATAGAGTATCCTCTTGGCATCTGTTTGGAGGTTCTGACATGATAATGTTGGTAATGTTGGTAATGTTCATGAATATAGAGTATCCTCTTGGCATCTGTTTGGAGGTTCTGCCAAGGTAATGTTGGTAATGTTGGTAATGTTCATGAATATAGAGTATCCTCTTGGCATCTGTTTGGAGGTTCTGCCAAGATAATGTTGGTAATGTTGGTAATGTTCATGAATATAGAGTATCCTCTTGGCATCTGTTTGGAGGTTCTGCCAAGATAATGTTGGTAATGTTGGTAATGTTCATGAATATAGAGTATCCTCTTGGCATCTGTTTGGAGGTTCTGCCAAGATAATGTTGGTAATGTTGGTAATGTTCATGAATATAGAGTATACTCTTGACATATATTTGGTGAAACTGCCAAGATAATGTTGGCAATATTGGTAATGTTCATGAATATAGAGTATCCTCTTGGCATCTGTTTGGAGGAACTGCCATGATAATGTTGGTAATGTTGGTAATGTTCATGAATATAGAGTATCCTCTTGGCATCTGTTTGGAGGTTCTGCCAAGGTAATGTTGGTAATGTTGGTAATGTTCATGAATATAGAGTATCCGCTTGGCATCTGTTTGGAGGTTCTGCCAAGATAATGTTGGTAATGTTGGTAATGTTCATGAATATAGAGTATCCTCTTGGCATCTGTTTGGAGGTTCTGCCAAGATAATGTTGGTAATGTTGGTAATGTTCATGAATATAGAGTATCCTCTTGACATATATTTGGAGAAACTGCCAAGATAATGTTGGCAATATTGGTAATGTTCATGAATATAGAGTATCCTCTTGGCATCTGTTTGGAGGAACTGCCATGATAATGTTGGTAATGTTGGTAATGTTCATGAATATAGAGTATCCTCTTGGCATCTGTTTGGAGGTTCTGCCAAGATAATGTTGGTAATGTTGGTAATGTTCATGAATATAGAGTATCCTCTTGGCATCTGTTTGGAGTTTCTGCCAAGATAATGTTGGTAATGTTGGTAATGTTCATGAATATAGAGTATACTCTTGACATATATTTGGAGAAACTGCCAAGATAATGTTGGCAATATTGGTAATGTTCATGAATATAGAGTATCCTCTTGGCATCTGTTTGGAGGAACTGCCATGATAATGTTGGTAATGTTGGTAATGTTCATGAATATAGAGTATCCTCTTGGCATCTGTTTGGAGGTTCTGCCAAGATAATGTTGGTAATGTTGGTAATGTTCATGAATATAGAGTATCCTCTTGGCATCTGTTTGGAGGTTCTGCCAAGATAATGTTGGTAATGTTGGTAATGTTCATGAATATAGAGTATCCTCTTGGCATCTGTTTGGAGGTTCTGCCAAGATAATGTTGGTAATGTTGGTAATGTTCATGAATATAGAGTATCCTCTTGGCATCTGTTTGGAGGTTCTGCCAAGATAATGTTGGTAATGTTGGTAATGTTCATGAATATAGAGTATCCTCTTGGCATCTGTTTGGAGGTTCTGCCAAGATAATGTTGGTAATGTTGGTAATGTTCATGAATATAGAGTATACTCTTGACATATATTTGGTGAAACTGCCAAGATAATGTTGGCAATATTGGTAATGTTCATGAATATAGAGTATCCTCTTGGCATCTGTTTGGAGGTTCTGCCAAGATAATGTTGGTAATGTTGGTAATGTTCATGAATATAGAGTATCCTCTTGGCATCTGTTTGGAGGTTCTGCCAAGATAATGTTGGTAATGTTGGTAATGTTCATGAATATAGAGTATCCTCTTGGCATCTGTTTGGAGGTTCTGCCATGATAATGTTGGTAATGTTGGTAATGTTCATGAATATAGAGTATCCTCTTGGCATCTGTTTGGAGGTTCTGCCAAGATAATGTTGGTAATGTTGGTAATGTTCATGAATATAGAGTAGACTCTTGTCATCTGTTTGGAGGTTCTGCCAAGATAATGTTGGTAATGTTGGTAATGTTCATGAATATAGAGTATCCTCTTGGCATCTGTTTGGAGGTTCTGCCAAGATAATGTTGGTAATGTTGGTAATGTTCATGAATATAGAGTATCCTCTTGGCATCTGTTTGGAGGTTCTGCCAAGATAATGTTGGCAATATTGGTAATGTTCATGAATATAGAGTATCCTCTTGTCATTTGTTTGGAGGAACTGCCAAGATATTGTTGGTAATGTTGGTAACATTCATGAATATTGAGTATCCTCTTGGCATCTATTTGGAGGTTCTGACATGATAATGTTGGTAATGTTGGTAATGTTCATGAATATAGAGTATCCTCTTGGCATCTGTTTGGAGGTTCTGCCAAGATAATGTTGGTAATGTTGGTAATGTTCATGAATATTGAGTATCCTCTTGGCATCTATTTGGAGGTTCTGCCAAGATAATGTTGGTAATGTTGGTAATGTTCATGAATATAGAGTATCCTCTGGGCATCTATTTGGAGTTTCTGCCAAGATAATGTTGGTAATGTTGGTAATGTTCATGCATATAGAGTATCCTCTTGGCATCTATTTGGAGTTTCTGCCAAGATAATGTTGGTAATGTTGGTAATGTTCATGAATATAGAGTATCCGCTTGGCATCTGTTTGGAGGTTCTGCTGAGATAATATCAGTAATGTTGGTAATGTTCATGAATATTGAGTATCCTCTTGGCATCTATTTGGAGGTTCTGCCAAGATAATGTTGGTAATGTTGGTAATGTTCATGAATATAGAGTATCCTCTTGGCATCTGTTTGGAGGTTCTGCTGAGATAATATCAGTAATGTTGGTAACGTTCATGAATATTAAATATCCTCTTCCTCAGCTGTTGACCATGTCTGTCATAGGTTATGTATATAGAGTATCCTCACAGCATATAATCTGTTCAATGAAACAACATCAAAGATTAAAACTCCCAAATCAGGCACTCTCCCGACCCAGTTTAGATTGGCAATACTCAGAAAAATATGGCCACCTTTTATACATGTCGCATTGAATATTTTGAACTTCTTGATTGGTTAAGCCTTCTATTGGTGAACTACAAAATGGGTTTGCCCAGAGGTGTCTCACCATTATATATATATATATATATATATATATATATATGTATCCAAAAAAGTTCAACAGCTGCTGCTCTTCAAAAGGACCTCCAATCTGTGATTGAATGGGATAAAAAATGGCTCGTAAATTTTAATAGCTCCAAAATGAAGAAGCTCTCCTTTAACCACCATAGAGAATCTTTCCCGCCTACCATCAGAATTAAATGACACTAGACTCCTAGAGAGCAACACACTGTACCTCCTTGGCTTCACTCTCTCAAATGACCTCAAGTGGAATGGCTACATCAAATCTATAGCTGCTTCTACTGCTAGGAATTTTAGGTCACTGCATTGGCCAAAGAGATTTTCTTGTCAGAGTCCATTTCGCACATTTATAAATCTACAATTTGTCCATGCATTGAATATGTTGTAAAGTTGTTGTGGTGAAACTTTACCACAGAGTTATAGTGACCGGTTCAGCTGGAAGTAAGACATGGAACACAAAAGGTAGGTTCAAAACAGTGTATTAGTATAACAAAAACACATGTACAAGGTAAGTGTTAGTAATAAGTTAATAGAAATAAGTAAGTCCAAACGGTACATTTACACTGCTTTTTGCCTGACTAGTAGCTGGCTTTAACTGTGTACTTGCTGTCGTGCTTAAGTTCTTTTCACTGCCTCGGAAGTCATGCGGGTAATTATAAATAGTAAGAGGAAGAGTTCATTCCTTATAGGAGGGCATCATAACAGAATACTACTGCCTTATCTAGTTGAGTGCTCCTGCTATTGATCTTGAGGTTCTTAACAAAATCCAAAGAAGTATCTACAATATACTTCATCCTTACTTGGTAGCCCACCTTTAGTAATTTTCTCACCAACGTGATGGGGCTTCCCTCTGTCTCTTCTATGAGTATTTTCATGGTAACTTCTCTGACAAGCTTTTTTCCCAGGTTCCCCAACCCTATGTATTTATGTGTGCTACAAGATTGGCACCAAGATCCCACCCTTTTACTATTGAAATAGTTAAATATAATCTCCTCTTCTACTCTAACAGTTTCTTTTCTTGCACTTCCCATTTGTGAAACTCCTATTTACTTGCTTTCCTGATAGCTACAACATTCAAAAGTTTAAATGCAATGTCAGTTGCCATCTTCTCTCTACTTGATTCCCATCCATCTCTTATTCTTTCTTTGACATCCCATGTATCATGTTTTTTTCTTACGGTAACCCTCCCCACTGCACACCAGTTGTAGTCCTGCCTTTCTTGGGGTGAAAAAAAAAAACAGGGTACGAGTTGGCATTATTAGAGATTTCTTTTCTTTTCATCTTTTTCTTCTTTGTCAATGTTCAGTAGCCCTTAACCAGTTTTGTTACACACTGACATGAACGAGAATGAAGATACAATGTGGAGTTGTCAGTGGCTTGTCAGTTGAATGCTGGGTGATAGCTCTGTTTTATGTTTACAACCCAACGAACCTATATGATCCCCAAAATTAAGTGATATCAAGCCTGGACATCTACTTAGGAATACCAGGTGCTGTAAGCTTGGATGTGCAGATGTAACGGATAATGACTTGGAATTATTAATTAGAGAGCTGAGTTCCAATTTCAGCCAGGTGTGCCATATTGCTCTTGAAAAAGGTTTGAATCTACTTCTCCTCTCCAGCTATAGGTTAATTAATAAGACTGTAATTATCTAAGAAAAAAATTGTACACAAAATATTTAGAGTTTCACATTAAATAATCCATAGATGTTGATATGATGTGAGGCAAAAAACAACTAACCACTAGTCCTGCGTAGCCTGAAGCCTTGTTGAATTACAAAGATTATATCATTTGTTTTGTCAAAGGTAACATAATATTTCCAGTCAGAGATATTTTTTTATGTTTAAATATTTTTTCTTCTCTATTAAAGGAGAAAAATTTACTTAGAACAATTTTAGACAGGAAGTTGTGGAGAACCATGATCACATTAAAAAAATGAAAGAAAACTATTTCTGTCATATTCTGGGGTGGAGCTGCCCAGTAACCACTTCCCAGCCTCGACAAAGTTCAAATGTATCTGTATGGTCTTTTGAATTATTTTTCACCCAAAACCCTTTTTGCCACAGACAAATCTTTGCTAGTCACTCACTATCACTATTTTCATAGCGAACTACAATCCTTGGTTCCACCAGTTCAGACATTCACAGCTAAGACCCACCAGTCCATATACACTGTTCAGCTCATAATAATTTCCTTCATATTCAGTTGGTAAGGAGTAAGTTCCACATAGGCAGCTTCTTCCCCAGAACTGTTGCCTTTTGTAATGGACTCTTGAGAGGATGCTTCTCTAGTCACTACAAATCGTCTATCCTAGATATCTGCATATGTACATATTGCTCCTTACCTATATGCTCTTAAGACAGCCTCATTTAATAACCCTTTATTTTGAGTGATTCTTGGGGCCTTGTATTAGGTGAATAATAGTAAAACGAAATGCTCAGTATCCCTACCATGGTAATTTCTTTAGGGACTGGCACCTTATTAGGCCTTAAAAGACAAAGAATTGACACTGGTAAAACCAGGATCTTTGAACTTTATTTCTGGGTGCTCAAAAAAGAATCATTTTACAAAATCAGGAATCAGCAAAAATTAATTTGGAAATATCTCACTCTTGTATTAATAGCTTCTAAAACAGAAATCACCAAAAGCCCAGTTATTGATGAGTACAGAAAAAAAGTCCTTACAGTCTTTTCTCATGCTAATTCTACTAACATGAAGCCTTAACACATAGTCCTGTGATTCTGTTAGATTGTGGTGTTGTAGATGAGTAATCAGAAAAGGAAGAAGAAAAAAAAAAGAATTAAACCACTTCCAAAGACAACCATATACAAGACACCATTGAAGAAAGTTAGCAAACATTAATTAACATGGAATAAGTTACAGAGAATTAAAGAGAATATGGATGCTGAGAATACCATAAACTGAATATGTGATTAATGAGGAAGTTTTAAGGTAAGTAAAAAGAAAAAAAGACAATTTCTTTAATCATTTCACCCGAAACAAGGCTGGAATGTCACTAGTATGGAGGGCATTAGTGGGAGTGAAAGTGAAGATTGAGGAAAGGACAAAAGATGAACGGAATTCAAGAAGATAAAAAATGGAGATTAATGTTGTATTTAAATTTTTGAAGATCATAATTATCAGAGAAGCAAGTAAACAGAAGGGAGTTCGACAGGCAGGAAGTGCAAGAAAAGAAACTGTTGGATTAGAAGCTGCAGTTGCATTCAGGTATTTCAACAGTAAAAAAGAGTTGGACATAGATGCCAATCTCATCAGGTCAGTTAAATTCATGTAATCCTGGCATCAGGGTAAAAAGCTAATTAGAGCAGTTGCCACAGAAAATATTTGTAGAAAAGACAGAGGGAAGCCATGTCACTGGTGAGAAAGTAACTGAAGTTGAGATGACAGGTCAGGATTGATAACATTACAAATTCTTCCAACAATTCTACTCCATCACTTCTTTTCTGACGGCTACATTCTCCAGGAATTTAAATGCAATGTCAATTATCTACTTGACTCCAGTTCTTTCTACATCACCCCATATATCTTGTTCTTTTCCTTTCTCTCTACCTTCGCGCCTGTCTTCACATCTGTGTTCCCATCCTTCTTTTGCCCTTTCTCTGACACTCCCTGTAACTGGTTCATCTTTCTCTTCACTCTCCTCCTGCCTAAATGTTTACTCTTATGTACATCAGTGGTGGTACCGCCTTGCTTGGGGTGAAATGATTAAAACAAAACAAAAATAATTTTTAGCACCAGAATAGATATGGAAGCAGTCTTCAATTCATAGATGAATGGTAGATTTCCAAATGAACAAATTGCATTCTGACAAGTATAATTTTCTCGTACGCTACAGTGACCCAATTTTCCTTACAATACATGCAGCTATTGATTTGTAATTGCACTTATTCAAGTCAGTTGAAAATGTGAGACCAAGAAGGTTCAGAGTGTTACTCTCCAAGAGTCTAACATTGACCATACTGATGGCAGGCATCAAAGGTTCTCTATAATGGTTAAATGAGAGCAGTTTTGTTTGGGAGGCATTACACTTTACAAGCCATTTCTTGCCCCAGTTAACAACTGATTGTAGGTATTTTTGAAGGACAGCTGATTTTTAGGACTTTTTCAGCTCTTGCAGATTTTCTATTGAAGCAGGAGTAAATGGTAGTGTAATCTGCATAAATACCTAGTTGGGCTTATATTTAGAATAAAAAGGAGATAGTTAAAACTTCCATGACGCATAATAAGAAAAGAAGACTAAGAGAATTTGAAACTCATAGGGAATGTAAGAGAAGCAGAGGGAAACAGTGAGTCACTTACCTAATGAGTTTCTGTAAATGATCTGTAGAACAGGGAATTGGGGAGGAAATGATAAAAAGACAAACACTGGAAGTCGTGGAGAGTCATGATCCCCTACCTAGTGATCTTGGGTAAATGAATGACAGAACAGAAATTGGGAGAGACAATAAAAAGATAAACATTACTAAGAGCTACAAAGGATAGGAAGTAGCGGAGAGACATAATAATAAGATTTTACAATTAAAAAAATTATTAAGGCCTTAAAATGTAGCAGATATTTAAGCCAAGAAGAATTTCCTTAACAAACAATGGTGACCTTTTTTTAAGGAGATAACCTCGGTGGTGGGTAGTTATCTTAAAGAACATATGTATTTGTGAAAACTACAGATAACCGCATATAACACTTTGATAACACAGAAAGACAACAAATTTGTTGTGTTTATGGAGATCGATGCTGAGCAGCCTACTGTAATGCTATTACATTTGTCAATGTAGTGGGAAAATATATTAATGGATAGCCTGGATTTAAAATAAATTTTTCTCTTTAATAAGGAGAGAAAAAAGCAGGAAAAAAGAGAAGAATTCTGAAAGCAAGGAAACGCGTGTGCTTGAGCCACATGGTTTGAAACTGAGAACAAGCACAACAACAACAACAACAACAACGGTGACTAACTTACAAAGTAGGAGTTTAATGCTCTTTACCGACTATTAAAAGATGCTGTTGCTATGGCAACAGAGAGGCCCGTATATTTTTTCTGTAACTTCGCAGCAACAGATAATAAGAGAACTGAAGAGGAAGAAAAATAAAAAATAAAATTAATTCTGCAGGTGGTTAAGTATTCTAATATAAGAAAAAGGATACATTGAAAGAGTGGGAAAGAGAAGGGGAGACAGTGGAGGGAGACAGAAACAGAAGGGACATGGGGAGAGATGGAGGAGAGTAATGTGGCTTCGAAGAAACCAGAGAAGGTGTAAACAACAAAGATGAAAGAGTAAAACGAAGAAGAGGAGGAGGAAGATAAAAGAGAGGAAGATAAAAAAGAGGAAGATAAAGGGCGACAGAGGCGAAAGAATGGATGGCTAAGAAGACAATATATATATATATATATATATATATATATATATATATATATATATATATATATATATATATATATATATATATATATATATATATATAAGGCTGCCTTCTTCTACCGAACGCCCATAGCCCAGAGGTAGAATCGCCGACTGACGCCAATTTGGTCAGGTTTCAATCCTGGGTTAAAAGCAATGGGAGTCTAACCGTACTGATGTGCTGTGATACAGCGAAACAGATCTGTCTGCGGATGACTATATATATATATATATATATATATATATAGAGAGAGAGAGAGAGAGGGGGGGGGAATAAAATTGGGTGTGAGGATAGTTGGAAAGTGGCGGAATGAAAAATGAAGTTTTAAAGAAAAGAAGAAGAAGAGAGAAAAATAAAAGAAGAAAGAAAAAGAGAAGGAATAAAAATTAGAATAGTTGAAAAAGAATTAAAAAAATATTTTCTTTACTGAGCTTTGTTGAGTGTGTAGGCCGGTAGACATAATTTTTTTTTATTTTTTATAAGCGTTTCACCCCGAGCAAGGCATGTCACTGCCACTACTGCGCAGAGGGCTACATAGAGTGGAGAAAGGGTGATTAAATATAGGAAATGTCATAGGGTGGGTGATAGGCGGGTAGAGATACTGAGAATAGTTAAATATAGGAAATGTCAGAGGGTGGGTGATAGGCGGGTAAGGATACCGAGAATGAGGGTTGGGTAGATGAGAGTGTTCTGAGAATAATTGGGAGTTAGACTGATAGGAGGTGTCTATTGACCCTACATTTAAACACCTGGAGATTGTAGCTGTCGGGAAAGCAGACTTATAGAAGGGAGTTCCACAGGCGGGAAGCGCGAGAAAAGAAGCTGTTGGAGTAGAATTTACGGTTACATCTTATCTGTTTAATTGTATAATCTTATCTGTTTAATTGTAAACCTAGTTGCTAATCTAGTATCTCGTGTAAATTCGTGCTTAGGCGGCACCATTGCTCTAAGTTCATCGGAGCAGAAGCCATGAAAGTACTTGTAGAAGAGGCACAGGGAAGCCACATCACGCCGGTGAGAGAGTGGTTGCAGCCGGTCTGCCAAGTCAGTATCAACCATGTTTCAGATCCTCTTTTGTATTTTGTCAAGAAGCCCAAGGAGAGCAGCAGGGGCACCCGACCAGATATGGCAGCAATATTCAATACACGGGCGGATGGTAGATTTGTATATGTGCAGAATAGATTCAGGTGGGAAAAACTACACACAGTTTATAGTAAAACTGAAAATGGGGTGTTTATTTCAAATAAGTGTTTTTACAGAGGATGGAAAATGCGACATGGAGATCCAAAGACGCATTGGCATGGCCAAAGTCGCATTTCAGAAGCTAACCAGAGTACTGAGAAACAGGAAAATCTCATTAGAAACAAAGAAAAGAGTGCTGGATTGCGATGTGATATCTGTCCCTCTGTATGGAAGTGCATGCTAGACGATCTCATCAAGGATGAAGGAGAGGCTTGAGGCAGCAGAAATGTGATTTTATAGGAGGATGCTAAGGATACCATGGACGGAGCACGCGTGCAACGATGAGGTGTTGGAGATGATGCAAACGAGAAGAAAACTGATTATAAATATCAGGAAGATATAAATGAGGTTCCTGGGACACGTAATGAGGAAGGAAGGCCCGGAGAACTTGATGCTCACAGGTCGGATAAATGGAAGAAGAAACAGGAGAAAACAGTGCGAGATGTACTTGTTAGGTCTGAGCAGGTGGTTGATGGGGCGGAGTTTAGAAGAGATATCTAGAGAAAAATTATTGAGAGCAACAAGAGACAGAGCCAAGTAGAAGTCTATGATCGCCTACGTCCTGAAGGGACACGGCACATAAAGAAGAAAAAGAATATAATAACGTTACATGTCAATACGAAAGTATTGGCAAATATAGCAGAATTATTTCTTATTTCCTTATTGGATATTAAGAATAGTATTTCTCCTAGGCTGGCTGTCATCCAAGTTATTTTAATTCATACCTAAGAGAAAAAGATTCGTTTTTTTACGGCTTATCAACTCTTTGAAGGTTATTTAAAGCCATAAAATATTTTTAGATTGTTAGAATTTTTTGAGATAATAATGATTTAGTAATAAATGTCTCACTAATTAGCTCATAGCTAGGGGAGAAGTGGTGGATTCATATAATTCAAGAGGGTATTTGTGCGGAAGTAAATATACCAAACCCTATGGAAATTTGAACTTGGCTCTCCATTTAACAATTCTGGCCCATTATCCATTTGACACCCGCACATCAAAGCTTACAGCACGTGATATTCCCAAGCGGTCACTAATCTAGGCTGACAAGGCTTGGCGTTGGTTAACTTCGGTGACAGTACGATCATATGTGCAAAAGCGAAAGAAAAAGATTAAGTCAGAATTTGAAATCAGATCGCTGGTTTCACTAGTCATGCCAAGAAGCATTTGCAGCTCGAAAATATTTTTTATACAAAAAGAAATTATTACTCTTAATTTAGTGACGTTGTGGTGATACCGACCGAGCATAACGAGGGACCGGATGTTTGCACTCTCACGACCAAAAAGCAAATGACCAAAATTCGTCGGAGCGCATCCGGCTTCGCGCAGATGTTCCGGTTGAAAACTAAAAATTAATTAAATATTAAATTCCAGTTCGCGAGCCTAGGAGAATTTTATTTATCAGCCAACGGGAATCCCAGAATCAAATACAAGTGTGAATTCCCAAATGATCTGCTGCGATCCAAAAAGAAGATATAAAAAGCCGATACAGACAGACCCAGATAGAGAGACCCAGACAGACACACACGGACTACTCGAGAGAGACGAGAGTAATTAGTATCTCCCTTGACTAAGTCAAGTGGCTTACTACGCCCGTCGCCCTTCCTCTCTTTTCCTTCTTCGCTGTCTCAAAACCACTTACTGACCAAAGGAGCTGATACAGCAAAGACATTCCTTACTTACAACGCTCCCACATACCTAAGCATTAATTCTCTTTTCAGCATTTATTGCCATGAACATTTTAACATCCATTGGACCCATACTTAAAAGATTACTCTAATTGTAAAAACCTTAATTGATATGTATATATATAAAATATTATTTCTCAACTCAATTTGCTTGTCTTATTTTATAACCCCTTTTATGACTTATAGTGGGCTATTTACAACGAGGCCAAATTCTGTTAATCTGCAACAACATACAACTACTCTCCACTAGAACGGATGACCCACTATAACGTAAGCCTCAGCTAAAACCGATTTGAAAATCCAATCGAATGTGAGAAAAAGAGAAAAATAGATAATTCAGGCTTATACATAATGAAAATGGTAAAACAGTTTAGGTTCAGTGTGTCTTCTGCATAGAATCAAAATATCATTTCTCGGCCTTTTGGCCGGGGAAGGTAATAATTAATATTAGTCCAAGCCCCAGGAGACCTACATACAAGCATTATCTCTCCTTCAAGAGGGAGCTGGGTTCATTGTACAGCGCTTGAGGTGTCCACAAAAAGGGGAAACACTGAGGGTGGGTGGCTTTGGCAATTTTTTGTGATATTGTCGTTAAACCCACTTTAAACATCAAACATGTGTAATTTCCGGTAGCAACGTGGGCGCTCTAGTAAATAAAGTCGCTCTTCTGCCTTCGTGCCGAGATCAATACGTTGTAAATGATGTTTTAATTAGTAAAGAAAACGCACGGCGTCGAAGATTTCAATTTAACAGCAGCACCTCCCTCAGTGCATGAGTCGACGGAATATCACTGCCAGAGTAACTGTGGCTGCGAGGGCTGGGCGTAATTTGGGAATGAGGGTCGATGGCGGTCCTACGTTATGAAAATGACCTTTTTTAAACCCTGCCACCGTGGTGAGACGAAAAAATATCATCATTCGTCGTTTCTTTGCCTGTTAAATTTATAGATATTTCTGCTTTAATACAGCACAACGTACGAAGAAACAAACTAAGAATCGTACACACAGTTTTGAGTTTATTATTATACTAGCAGTATAGCCCGGCGTTGCTCGGGTGTAATGAAAGCTTTAAAACTAATCCATGGTTCTGGAGCTCAGACTCTTTGGACTTTGGCACTAAAGACTAAAAAGCAATAGTTGTTTCCGGTTAAAGCGAAACCATAGACTGAAAGAAAAATGAATGGATGTAAGTCAAATTTTGATTTCCTGGTATCGATATCAAATAGGTTTTTATGTCGTAAACTGAATTTTGAAGGCTAAATAAGTCCTCTGAGTAAATAGTATTATGGCTGAGATTAAGTACTACAATTATACCTACTTAGAGTCAAACCCGAAGCAAAAACTAAAATAAAATGGCTGAAAAAATGCAG
Source organism: Ascarosepion bandense (assembly GCA_037127315.1). NCBI lineage: Eukaryota > Metazoa > Mollusca > Cephalopoda > Sepiida > Sepiidae > Ascarosepion > Ascarosepion bandense. Next base: position 2,269,660 of record JBBBDQ010000175.1, on the reverse strand, counting down.
ACATACAGGCAGATAAACAGACACGCACACAAACATCTTGCCTTTTATATATATATATATTATCGATTTTCTGCACTATTGTAAGAACTGCAACCTTGAAACTTCTGAATATCGTTTCTTATGTCTTTGTCTATGAGTGTATCAAATTTGATTAAAATCGGACCACTTCTTCTATAACCCGATTTTTTCGATTATCGATTTTCGATATTTATCGGTGGTACCTCAACACAAAACCTATCTAAGAACACTCGCAGACGCTTATAGTACAACTGTGTAAATTTTCAAGAAAATCGGTTCAGCCGTTTCGCAGTCTATATGTAACGCGCGAGCGCGCACGCACACACACACACACACACACACACACACACACACACACAGAGACAAAGTTCCATTTATAAATAAGTTTAGATATTATATAACTGCCGAGGAAAGATTCGGTTAATATTGTGATAAAAAATCAAGTAATTTATCAAATAAACCTGAACCCTCTTTTATTTGATATTCTTCATCGTTTGATGACACTCACAAACCTAACGCCAAGAAGTTGCCGTTTAGCCACCTGTGTATAAAAGATCTTCTTACATAAACACGTGCACATGTATACTTATGAAGCCATGCTCTCATAAGCAAACAAAAACATGCTTATATATTCAAGAGCTTACTCTCAATAGCATAAAAGACATTCTTTATGCTTCTTCTTTTCATGTTACCCGCAAACGTCTCAGATTACTTCCTTCCGCATTGCGAAGGCGCTTTCTACGGCGTCTCTCTCATCTGGAGATTTTAATCACAATCAAGCAGCTAATGAATGCATATGTTGCATTTCAGGTAAAATATTTAGCACCTGGTATATTTCATAATATATGGATGTGCGTTGTGGTGCAGTGGATATCGACTCCGAACGAGAGATCGTTGAGCCGAGTTCGAATTCCTTGCATTCACTTACGCACAAATACCTTTGGGAAAGGTATTAATTCGTCTCTCCCCTCCAGTTATGGGTTAAATAATAAGACAGATTGGATTCTATAGCCTTGGCTGGCAACTAGTCTATCGCAGAAAGCAATGGCAACCTACCTTGGGATAATTTTCTGCCCAGTCAGTCATGTCTCTTTCGAGACATGATTGCCCAAAGCGTGTATCACGTATGGTACTTAACTGACTGATATTTCATAAAATGTTACAGTTTTTATTTTAGTGCCATGTCCCTTCAGGACGTAGGCAAGTGTGGCTCTGAAGAAATATCTTTGCCATCTATGAAATTCTATGACGTTTTGGTAGAGATAGTGGATCTGTTTCTCGTTGACTTCCCCACAATTTTAAATTCAGTGCTGATAGCAGAAACAAAAAGAAAACTACAAGACCTCCTACAGATGGTAGTGAGGGAAAGCAAGTAGAAAGGACTAAGTATCAACTGCAAGAAGACAAAATGTACGGATGTCAGCAAAAGGAACAAAATCAAACAAATACAAAAATTTAAATATAGCATTTTAACAGAGGATGGAAAGTGTGACACTGAAATCCGAAGTTGCAGTTGGATAGTGAAAGATGCTTTTCAAAATTTAAACATAGTATTAAGAATTAGGAAATTTTCTTTAGAAACAACGAAAAGAGTATTGAATTTATATGTAATGTCAGTCCTCCTATAAATTAGTGAATACTGGACAATCTCCCCACAGATAAGGAACAGACTTTCAGCCACAGAAGTGTGGTTCTACAGGAGAATACTGAGAATACCACAGACCAAACATGAACAATTACGAATTTCTAGAGAAAGGAACACTTATACTTAACATCAAGAAGAAACATTTGAAATTTCCGGTGTACATAAGGAGGAAAATGTCCTTGGGAAATTTGATACTCACTGGATAGATTAAAGATAAAAGGGTTAGGAGGAAGCACCGCTTAAACTACCTGGCGAGATTGGACGAGCGGATAGCGGAGAAGGTTTTGGGAGTGATGGCAGAAAGACAAATTAAAGGAAGGAAAGAAATTTAGCTGCATAAGCTTTCTCATTTTGCAGGTAAAACGATAGCAAAACAATATGATGCGAGTTGAACTACTTTAGGAGAGATGTAGCGTGTGTCTTCGAGTCTGTTTCGTAGGGTATGGCCGATATACACTACCGGCCATAATTATTAGGCCACCCCAGTGTTTTAAAAAAATAATGTATTTCATACTGTTTTAGTATTATTGCCAAGTGAATACTTGTAAATGAAAGCAGAATGGTTCTTTTGTTAATACTGCACAATAATTTGTTAATATTTCACAGCAGCATGTGCATCAAATGAATTTATAAATATTTATAATTACCTATACTGCAGTTTCATCAATGAAAGAATGAAGAAAATTTAGGGTGATTCGGACGAGTTCATCATTGCTTCCTTGCAAAATTTTGCAAAGTAATAATAACAAAAGAACCATTCATTCATTTGGTAATAAATATTAAAATTGTATGAAATACATTATTTCTTAAAAAAAACAACTGGGGTGGCCTAATAATTATGGCCGGTCGTGTAATTATTTACGAAACTAGGATCAAGAAAGCAGTTCTTCAAAAGACACGAGAATATAGACATATATACTTACAGATAAGGTATTATCACTAGGTTTCTAATATAATTTTTCAGATGTTCTTATGGTTGTTTCGTTTTCAGAACTGAAATTATATAAGAATTGTCCAAAGGTTTTCTATTTTCGAGCGCTTTTGGCTATACTTTTCGCCATTATCAAGAATTAATTTTGTTTTACTTGTAAATAAATGTGTAATGTTTATGCATATAGTGTCATGTGTATGTTAAGTTCCGAACACATTGATATCGGGTTCATGTTTGACATTATTAAGTTTAGGATTTCTTTGTTTTATTAGTAAAGACTCCATTACTTTTTAATCTTCTTTTGCATGTGGATGATGCTATTATGCATGTATTGTCAACAAGTATATATATATATATATATATATATATGTGTGTGTGTGTGTGTGTGTGTGTGTGTGTGTGTGTGTGTGTGTGTGTTTTCTCTAAACACAAACATGCGTTAATAGACAAACTCTTACGTAAGCACATAAGCATTTAGATTCATAATGACATGACTGGTTATGTTTACAGATGATTATGTTTCCAAATAAAAAAAACTTTTTTAAATACTGTTTGTGCTCCCAGCACCTTGCCTTCACTCAATTAAAAAAAGCAAACAAATATCCAAGATCGTCTATATATATATATATATATATATATATATATATATGACTATTTACGCTCTCACACCCTGATTGAGCATTCTGGAAGAAAAAACAGTAGCTACTCTAGCATCTACGTATCGTTCATTCAGTAATGAATTAGAACACTCTTAGCTACTGGCGTATGTTTACATGGTATATCACACGCTAAAAGCCTTCCTGATCCTACCACGCGTCCATAGCTCAGAGGTAGAATCGCCAAATGATGTCACTTCAATCCTGGCTAAAAGCAATCGGATATCTAACCGTACTAATGAGCTGTGATATAGCGAAACGGGTCTGTCTGCAGATGACTATATATATATATACGAACACAATTTTTTCATTATTTAGTTTTTGGTCATAATTAAATTAGACCAGTACACAGTTGTATTAAAAAGTGTTCAATACAATTATATTGTAGAATTTTTGAATATTTTTCATTTGTAAACGAGTTGTAATCGATTATAAATCGCCTGAAAATGAAGAAAACCTGTCTTGTGTTAACAACTCGTTTACAAATATATATATACTAGCAGTATAGCCCGAGGTTACTCGGGTGTAATGAAAGCTTTAAAACTAATCCATGGTCATGGAGTTCAGACTCAGCCTAAAGAATATTTGTGTGAAGTTTGGTGAGAATCGGATAAAAATTGTGGATTTGTATAAAGGGCAAACAGACAGATAAACGGACACACTCAAACATCTTGTCTTTTATATATATATATATATATATATATATATATATCAAGGTTGCAGATAATATATATATATATATATAAATGTCAAGGTTGCAGATAATATATATATATATATATATATATATATATATATATATATATATATATATTATCTGCAACCTTGACATTTCTGAATATCGTTTCTTATGTCCTTTTCTATGAGTGTATCAAATTTGATTAAAATCGGATCACTCCTTCTATAACCCGATTTTTTTCGATTATCGATTTTCGATATTTATCGGGGTTACTTCGACACAAAACTTATCTAAGAACACTCGCAGACGCTTATAGTACAACTGTGTAAATTTTCAAGAAATTCGGTTCAGCCGTTTTGGAGTCCATAGGTAACGGATGCACACACACACACACACACACACACACACAATGTTCCATTTATAAATAAGTTTAGATTAGATACACTACAGACCATAAGTTTGGGACCACCCAAATTTTATTCACAAAGTTTATAAAATTTAATTTTTAGCAGAATCGAATTCGCCGAGTTTGTATTTTTTGTTATTCTTATGCAGATGTCAAGTAAAAAAAAATATTCTTATCAACTTTAAAGTAAACATTTGAACTTGACTTGAAAGCTACTTGACTTCTTTTATTGTGATCAAGTTTTTGCCGAAAATTCAGATTTATTTAAGAATGGACTTTAGATGATTGGAAAAAAGTATTATGGACAGATGAATCAAAATTTGAACTGTTTGGAAGCAAGCGAAGAGTGTTTGTCAGAGGAACTTCTTCTGAACGAATGAGTGAAAATTGCATTGTTCCAACTGTAAAGCATGAAGGTTGATCTGTAATGGTTTGGAGATGCTTTGGAGGAGAGATAGCTGGAGACCTTATAGAGATCAAGGGCATAATGCGAAAGGAAGGATATCATTCAATACTGCAGAGGCACGCAATCCCTTCTGATTGACGCATTATTGGACAAAATTTTGTTTTCCAACAGGATAACGATCCGAAGCACTGCTCAAAATTATGCCAAAATTATTGGAAATCAAAGGAAAACAATGGAATTTTGAAAATTACGACTTGGCCCCCTCAATCTCCGGATCTTTCTCCAACTGAACTAGTGGGGGATGAAATTGATCGTACAGTTCAAAATAAACTTCCTAAAAATGAACAAATGTTGTTTAAATGCTTGCAGGATGTTTGGAAATCACTTTCACCAACGTATTTTTATAAGTTATTAGAAAGAATGCCATGGATTTCCTCTGCAGTAATAAAGGCTCGTGGTGGTTTCTTTGATGAAAAGAAAATATGAATTAACTATATAGATATATTTCATTATTGCTCACAATTGTACAATAATTAAAACCAAAATTAACATAGAGTAATTTCAAATTTAATCAAAGTTATTTACTATAAAAAGTCCATCCTCCTCGTCAACTAAGAGCTGAATCCCTCAAAAAGAGTACCGAAAAGTTCTCTAATCTACCAAGGATTCCCTGTTTGGACATTTGGCCAGATTCAGAGAGGTGGGTCATACCGAGAACTTTTCAACATCCCTCGCATATACTAAGGATAGCTTCGTATGGCAAAGATGAAGAAGAAGTATACGAGGCTAGATTTCTAAACAAGGGGGATGCTGTCTGAATTGGAAATTGTTATTCAAAATCCTTGAAAAACAAAGGAATGGGTAATGGTGACATGATCCGTTTCCTTATAAAGAAACATTCAGCATTTATTAACTGAGCAGTCAGTGCTACTGTCGGTTTAAAGCTATCTTTCTGTTGAAAGCATTTTTAAATGGGTTTCTCGAGTTCACTGTTATCAATCTCTCCAGTATTGATGGGAAATTCTTTTCGTTTGATGCAATGTGGAACGATACCATCTTCATTATGGCATTCTTTTCTCTTCTCGTTACCTCTGCCATCCATTTTAGTTTCTGCTGTTGTTGAAAATCCTCGCGAAATGTGGCTACCCTTATTTGGTACAGTTTTTTTTTTGTTTTGTTTCTTTTTTAATCATTTCACCCCAAGCAAGACCGTAACGCCAGTGATGCGCAGGGGGCTACATAAGAGTGATTCTGTAGAGCCGGTCTGTAAGGTTCGAAAAATTATAAAAAAAAGAAGAGACGCGAGTGCAAAAGAAAGTGAGGAAAGAAAAGAAAGGAAACGAATGCGAAAACAAAAGAAAACAAAGACAAGCTACTTCCATAGAGAGTGCTCGGACTAACTGCATTCCTTTTAGTATTTGTCTAATTTCTGAAATGACGTAGTATTTACAGTATTTACATTATTCGCACTATTGTCCTCATCTTTGTTGCGAAACCTTTATTACAATCACTGGAATACATAATCTTCGTTCCTTGCGCAAAGCTTCGATTGGAAGTCATGAGTTATCTCCCTCTAGCCCTGCAATTTACTTGTTCACCACTGTTGTAGCCTGGTATTGAAGTCACAACTCTTTGAGTCAAGTCACAGGAACTAACCAACGTCTATATCCAAGGACAAGAACAACTGATTTTTTTTTTTGACTTATAAGCCTAATGTCCAGTAACACTTTTTTACCAGAGCTCATATTGCATTTTTTGATGTTAATGGTTTTCTCTAGCATTTTTTATCAGAGTTCCTATTGCAATTTTTGACACTAATGGTTTTCTCTGGTACTCCGTATTACTGGTTCCCATATTGTGTTCATCTCTACGCTTGGTCGGCTTAGGAAATTTTTGAAGCCTAGCATATGTGCTGATTCCTTATGTTTACGTAGTTTCCAGTGGCATTCTCTATTATTTCAACTTCATCCCATAGTGGGGGGGGGGGTGATCCCTTTACTCTCTCCATATGAGGATGATATACCGCAGTGATTGTAATAAAGGGTTTGGTTCGAAATTCTTAGCACCAGAAGAAGGCCGGAGCGTACAACGGTCGAAACGTAATACAGATCGCAACAAAGTCCGAATAATGTAAATACTGCAGTCCTTTTATTCCCCCAGTTCTAAATTTCAAGATTAGGACCCACCATGCCACTTACATTGTAGCAAAACACCCACGTTGCCCTCGTATTCTATTGGTGAGAAGTAAGTTTCACTCGAACAGCTTCTTCCCGTGAACTACTGCTCTGTGGAACCGACTTCCAAGGGTATGCTTCCAGGATTGCTACAATCTTAACCTGTTCAAGTCTAGGATTAACAGTTATCTCTTGCACATATCCGCCTCTTACTTTCGAACTGTCCACTTCGAGTTTTCCCAGGGTTTTCTACAGGGTGAAAAAAAAAAACTAACCAAAACTAACTAAATCATAAATCAGGACGCTTCATAGCATATACATGCTTTTTTCCAGTGTGCATATATTGGGACAGGGGTCGACAACCTTTTGCTATGTCCGACTTAGGGTTTTAAAATCGTTCATCGTACCAACAGCATAAATATTTTTATACAAATCAAGATCAATATATCTGTTCTACAATATATTTTATATAGTAATATATACAATATGTAAACCGCATTACTAGAAATAAACAGTTTTTAATTTTTTTAAAGTTTTTATTATTAATGGGAGCCTTGCTCTGGCATCATCATTTATCCATCACACCCAATGGTGCACAGGGCAGCAACTTCTTGTTGCTGTTTCTGTAACAAACTGTTTTTTACGGGGCAGGGTTGTTAGCCCTGCACCCAACCCCCAAACCTGGAGGACCGGTGAACCATTCTTGGTCCTTACGTTTACAGCATCTGGTATTCCCAAATGGTCACCCATTTAAGTACTGACCAGGCTCGATGTTGCTTAACTTCGGTGATCGGACGGGAACCGGTGTATTCACCATGATATAGCTGTAGACTTGCTCTGGCATAGCCTTAGCCAATTGCTCAATATAGGCAACATCCTTTGTTACTTTGAGTTTGTTATGGTGCCTTATCTATAGGAATGGACTCTTCCTCCTTGCATAAATACTAACCTGCGTGACTTCGAAGGGGGGACAGTCAAGAGGCAGTCGTGAGGACAGTCGTAAAGCAGTCGAGACGCAACGTAACTATACAGTTCGGACGTACACATCTATCTGCTGACTACTAACACTCTTACTTTGTATATATGTTCTGTTTTTCTAATACACTAGTTAAACCTACCTTCTTGCTTCCGTGTCTTTCTTCCTGGCCCTAACTGTCCACAAAAGAATTGTAGTAATTAATTATTGGTGATGTCATTTGCGGCTGCGTGACATTGGACATTATTTGGTGTGCTACGTATTCTGACACGGAATATTTAGACCTTAGCTATTGCTCAGTAAAAAGGAGTTTTTCTATGACACCATTGCAGTGCAATGCCAAATCTGGTCTGTTAAATTTTGCCATTGACCACACCCAATATACAAATGTGTGAATACACACTTCACCGTAATCATGGCAGAAGTGGCTTTCATATGCAATGCAACATTTGATTTTATTGGTACAGTTTTGAATTCAGTTTTCTTCTTCTAGGCACCAAATGGTTACCTATTTAACCCATAGCTGGAGGGAGAAGTGATAGATTCATACTTATCCCAGGGGTATTTGAACGTAAGGAAATACAACAACCTCGACTGGAATTTAAACTTGGCTCCGACTTCTCATTCCGAGACACTATACATTACACCACACGCACATTCAGAGGAAAACAAAGAAATGGTGAAAAAAAAGAACAAAGATAAAACGCGAAAGGAAAAAAAGAGAGAAAAGAATTGGAAAAATGAAAACTGAAAAGACAAAATCGGTTCTCGAAGAGATTTAGAAAGAAGAAAAAATATTTGCGAGTAAAGAACAATGAAGGAAAATAATCAAGAGTTGCTACTGAAAATGTCCGCACTACTTCATCTGATTGTTTGTAATCGCGGAAGAAGCTAGTAATAGTAACAACAATATTTATGATGTTATCTAAATAAGTAACATTGCGTTGGATGGTTATTTTGGTAGGAGGAGGAAGACATCTTGCAAAGAAAATTGGTTTCTGTGCAAATTGTGGTTGTCTCGAATATCATGATGCCATTTATGGCAGGCGAACAGCATTTTGGTTGTGCGTTGTGGTGCAGTAGATATCGACTCGGAACGACAAATCGTTGAGCCGAGTTTGAATTCCAGTTGAATTCCTTGCATTCACTTACGCACAAATAACCTTGGGAAAGGTATTAATCCGTTTTTCCCTCCAGTTATGGGTTAAATAATTAGACAGATTGGGTTTTATAGCCTTAGTCAGCAACCAGTCTACCGCAGAAAGCAATAGCAACATACCTAGGGATAATCTTCTGCCCAGTCAGTCATGTCTCTTTCAAGACATGATCGCCCAAAGCGTGTATCACGTATGGCACTTAACTGACTGAAACAGCATTTTACTGACTTCTTATATTCGTATGAGAAACTTGTCTTTTTACTCGCCCGTTGAAATAAATCATAATTTATAACCATACAATATATATCAAATTATTATCAGTATTAAAATAGTGGTTTTGTGATTCATTTACTACAAGAATTCATTTAATTTATTAAAATCATGTTTAGTATGTTTATTTTCCTAATTGTTATGATAATATATTTATTATACTCGATATATTTTCATAGATAAGAATAAATAAATGATTTGTGCGTAACGAAGATTGTGTGAATGACGGGGACAAACAGTTTGAACATTTGGATGATTGACTTTTGATTATTGATATGTTTGTCTAATCAGTACTATTACATTACATTATGGACCCACATTTTGCTTTTCTTCATTACTTTATATCTAATTATGCACCCCTTTATATATATATATATATATATATATATATATATATACTAGCAGTATAGCCCGGCGTTACTCGGGTGTAATGAAAGCTTTAAAACTAATCCATGGTCCTGGAGCTCAGACTCTTTGGACGTTGGCACGAAAGACTAAAATGCAATAGTTGTTTCCAATTAAAGCGAAACCGTAGACTGAAAGAAAAATGAATGGATGTAAGTCAAGTTTTGATTTCCTGGTATCGATATCAAAAAGGCTTTTGAATTTTGAAGGTTAAATAAGTTCTCTGAGTAAATGGTATCATGGCTGAGACTAAGAAATGCAATTATGCCTACTTAGAGCCAAACCCGAAGCAAAAAGTAAAATAAAAGGGCTGAAAAAAATACAGACATACAGGCAGATAAACAGACACACACAGAAACATCTTGCCTTTTTTATATATATTATCGATTTTCTGCACTATTGTAAAAACTGCAGCCTTGACAATTCTGAATATCGTTTCTTATGTCTTTGTCTATGAGTGTATCAAATTTGATTAAAATCGGACCACTCCTTCTATAACCCGATTTTTTCGATTATCGATTTTCGCTATTTATCGGGGGTACCTCGACTTAAACCCTAGCTAAGAACACCCGCAGACGCTTATAGTACAACTGTGTCAATTTTCAAGAAAATCGGTTCAGCCGTTTCGGAGTCTATAGGTAACGGATACACACACAGACACACACACACACAGACAAAGTTCCATTTATAAATAAGTTTAGAGATAGATAGATAGATAGATAGATAGATAGATAGATAGATAGATAGATAGATAGATACGAACAGGTTGAGATAGATAGATAGATAGATAGATAGATAGATAGATAGATAGATAGATAGATAGATAGATAGATACGAACAGGTTGAGATAGATAGATAGATAGATAGATAGATAGATAGATAGATAGATAGATAGATAGATCGCCGAGGTGTATTGATATACAGAAGAAAATGTGCTGCGGTATTACTCAGCACAATATCCAGTATTAAACAGAACAGTACAATAGTTATAATAACAGACAATACAGAACTTACAACACAGAATGACAGGATACAGATCGTAATTAGTCACCGAATAAATCAGTCCGAATATTACTCAAATGACACTCGAATATTCGTCTCAAATGCTAGTAAATTTTACTTAAATACACCGTTTCAGCCATGGGCCATTCCATCATTGAGAGTGCAGCGGGGTTGTCAGCCACTCTACAGTAGATAGATAGATAGATAGATAGATAGATAGATAGATAGATATGATCAATAAATATATCTATAGAAAGAGAGGTGTGAAAACACACACACACACACACATATAAGCGGTTAATATTAGAGGAAGTATATTCTACAGTTAGATATTTACTTTTAAAAAGTGATCAGTACACAAGTAGAGCAGAGATATACAGTTATTATTATTATTATTATTATTATTATTATTATTATTGCATACTGCAACTTAATAGCTATAAAGTTTCAATATTAAATACACCATCATCAAGCAGTGAAATGTGGTTTTATTTTGGTTATATATAGAGAGATACGAAGATCTTAAAACAACAAAATTAAACTAAAAATAAAGAAGACCATCAAATAAGCTGAATAAAGTGGGATGGGAGTGTATTACATTTTAAAAGAATAGTGTGTACTCATACAAAAACGTATCAATATGTTGCCAAAGAAGACTAAATCCGGAAAAAAAAATAACCGGAAAAAAATACGACGGTAAAAACTATCCGGTTTAAATTTTGCTATAATAATAATAATACATACATACATACATTCATACATACATACATACATACATACATAGAAACAACAAAGGATTGGATGATACAATTAGTAAGGCAACATAAAGAAAGAAAGAAAAAATATTCAATAATAAAAGACGGCAGTAATTTAATAAAAACAAAAAGTTTTCCATAAGGTGTTCTAGTCGTCTAAAGTAACAACTTAGGCTGTCTTTTGTTAGGTGCTGACGTTTTGAAGCGGTTTTGGTCTGTCTTGAGCATCTGGGCGTTGAGCACTTGACTCAATTTTGTCGGTAAGTGTTTACGTTTTGGCCTTTCTTTTTTATTTCATTGTTCGGGATTTTTTCTTGTCTAAGGTCTTCTGACAAGTTGTCTGTTGGTCACATCAATATAATAACTTTTGCTTTTAAGTTTTGTACTACTAATTAGATGTGCATTTTTTTCAAACAAGATTTCTCGAATATTCAAACCGGTAAAAACATGCTGTTTAAGAATAAAACCAATGCATTTACTCAATTATGCGTATCCATTAAAAAAAGAACATTTAAGCATTTTATATATATATATATATATATATATATATATATATATATATATATATATATAAGATTTTTGATTGATTACAATGGGTAATAATTTCACCGTATCGTGATGTTATTGATGTTATTATTCATTTTAACTGAATTTTTAAAATTAATGTGAATTTTTAAAATAATAGTAAGAGTAGTTATTTTTTCAAATTGTATTAAAATTATGATGTACAATTTATTTTTGTACCGTAGAAATATCCCATTATATTTGAAACTAGATTTCGGTGTTAAATTTTCCACGTCATGTTTTTGAATTTTTCTAAGAAAGCAGACGGGCGTTTGAGACGCTATTTCGATACATGGAGTTAACGTTTATTTTTCTGGATACTGTTTTTTTTCTTTTTATTGTATTTCTTTGTCCTTTCTTTTTCTCTTTTTTCCTTTCATTTTAGCTGTTTTTTCTCTCTTTTTTTTCTCTTGTTTCTCTTCTTTCCATTAATCAATCGTCTACTTTTTCTTTATACTTGCTTTTTTCTATTCTTTGGGGTTCTTTTTTAAATGAGCGAGAAAATTTTCGTAAATAACCGTTACAAATGTTTATTCTAAATATGGTCATGTGAGCGTCTGTGTAAAATATTTTTTTTTTTTTTTTTTTAGTGGGGGATATTTTGAGTCTTGTTGCCAGACATAGGATCTTCCAGCAGCCACCCTCTTGACACAGGGCAGCATTACCTCCTCAAGGCACTTGATGTATACCTAGATGTTGAGGCCCTCATCAACAAATTCAAGTGTTCTTTTATTATCAGAATGACTAGAGTAAGTTTTCTGACCTATCAAACCTAAGTAATCATTATTAGACTTGTAGTGGACGAAGCGTCCATTACTAATTTAGATTTTATGAGTCGACTCAACGTAACTGGGTGTCATGAATAAAACAGGCAATAAGAAAGAACGAGTAGGCAAAAGTAACAAGAAAAACAATATATTAACAAAGGTTACATAGGGTTGACTGCATGCATAAAATTAAGGAAAGAGAAGTTCTTTCCCTGGTGAGAAATAAAAAATTGCGTCCCTAATTGCTACCCGCAATTAGTGCGCGTGTGTTTTTGTGAGTTAGAGAAACATGTCTGCTCTTGTCCGGGACAAAATCCTAACTAGCGTACCACGTGACGTTCCCCGTTTTTATTGGCATTGTTTACGCGGGAAACTAAGTTATCACATGAACGCTGAATCACCATGTATGTGTGTGTGTGTGTGTGTGTGTGTGGGTGTCAATGTATCAAACCCCACAGACTCATCCAACTGTTTCTAAATTATGTGCATTGTCCTCAGATTGACATCCAAACACTCTGAAATGTTTGTATTGACGCTTCCAGCAGGAATGCCAAGCAGTACAGCATGCAGTTTCCAAATTTCTGGCAAGTGAATTGTGTCATTGTACTCTTTTTCTTGCAGATAGTGCCCAACTGACCCTACTATACTGTGCAGTCAACAAAATCAAAAACAACATGCATGCATTAAATTAACAATATAAAATGGCAACAATTTATCGACTGCACCCTGTATTTGCAATTGTGTAGCTGCTATAGAATAGCTATTATAGAAAATAATATAACTGTGTTGCTATCAGTGCTGCTATTGTGAATAGAAAATCAGAAAGTAACATGATGTCATAGTGTACCTATGTTGCTATTGGTGTTGCTATTTTAATAAATAGAAAAATTAAGAAGCAACATATTGTTATAATGTAGCGGTGTTGCTATTGGTAATGCAATTGATTTTGCTATTCTCCAAAGCTTTTGACAGGGTTTGGCATGCTGGCCTTCTACGCAAGCTACAGGGCTATGGTATCACCAGACTCTTGCTTGATCTGATTCAATCTTTCCTATCTAACCGCATAATGGAAATCATCTTCAACGGGCATGCCTCCACAACCTACTGCACGAACGATGGTGGCCCCAGGGCTCTATCCTAGGCCCGACACTCTTCCTGATCTTCATAAATGATCTCCCAGGCGTGATCAAGTCCCAAGTAGGCATCTACGCAGATGACACCACAATTTACTACCACATCAGTAAGAACAGTGTCTCGAGGCTGCGCCGCTCCATTGCACCAGAGGGGTGGACCAAGTGCTCATCACTGGGGTCAGCAGGACTGGTGGTTGTGGGGACTTGGTAATTTCTGTACCTTGCCTGCTTGTATGCAGTCAGGCTCCCCACATTAAAACTCAACCTTGTATCCCATCCACTTCCTAGTGCAGGGAAGAGGTAAATATCTATTCAACCAACACTTTCATCCACTGAGCCATGTGTCTTTAGCCACTCAGTGGATAAAAGCATTGGTTCAGTAATCTAATAATGCAGGAAATAAATGGCAATAAAGATGAGGACAATATTCCAAATTATATAAATAGGGTAAATTGTATAAATTAATTGTTTATTCATAGCTATAATTGCTGACATATGGAATAGTAATAATAGTATGCACCCATCAGTCTCTAGTTTGGCTAGTTGATCCCTATTGCAGATGTCTGCTCAGGCATAGTTGTGTTTCTTTAATACCCATCAAGCCAATCTATGCTGACTGGACCATAGTTAGAGTTTCTGAGAAAAGAGCACACAATCTGTTATGATCAATGTTTAAACAAGGTCAGTCCATGCAAACCCTCGACCATGATGACTTGTGTCTTTGTGTGAGTGCAAATATTCACAGTTTCTGCACAGTTTTGTTAACCCAATTTCACTCATAAGATTTGAGTCAATCTGTAGTGTGATTTTCAAGAACTTCCCAGTAGTGCTACTCATTTGCAAGAAACTGGTATAAACATAACCCAGACCTGGCTATAGTGAATTGGACCTGTAATAATTTATGGGACATTACAATACACGCAGACAGAACAATCCAAATCAATCAACCTAACATCATGATCAAAGAGCACAAAAACAAAATGTCCCTTCTTATTGACATGGCCATCCCTACAGATTGTCATGTATCTTTATAGACTTTCAAAAAAAAAGTACAAGGATCTTGATTTGGAAACCTCAAAAAAGTGGCACATGAGGACATCAATAATCCCAGTTGTAGTTGGAGCCCTCGGATGGATTGGAAAAGATCCCAATAGACACAATGAAAGGACTCCTGCTAGGCCATGTCTTAAAGAAATGCAAAAAAAAATGTATTCATAAGTACAGCTCTTACATTACAAGGAGCTTTATCTATGAAAAGTGTATGAGATCTTATGTTTTTTGCAAAAAAATGTCTACTGTAAAATGTCATGAAGCTAATTCTGAACTTAGATCTCTGGCTGGGACCCTGGAAGAAATGTGTATACAACAGATATCAAAAGAAATAATAATAATAATCTATATCTATAAAAGTGACGAGCGTGGACACTGTGTAAGTATTTGTTTGTTTGATAGATTTGACTTAGTGTCTGCATTTTGTGGTCTAGCTCGATGGAAGTTGTGCTCAGATGTAGATCAAAATTTTAGAACACTAACGACACCTTGATATTTTTCAGAAAGCCAAAATTAGGGGTAGAAAAATATATATTATCACCCCACAAAGTCAGGGACCAGTTTATGTGTTGATTATAATATAGAATCGATCACACCACTTTATATTATCTATATCTATATATGTTGCCCCACTCCCACCCTAATCCAATAGAGACATTCTACATTGTTATCTATATCTATAAAAGTGACGAGGGTGGACGTTGTGTAAGTATTTGCTATGTACATTCATCATATGTTTTTTATTCTTATTATTCTTTAAACTACCCTAGTGAAACTGGGCTAAACTGCTAGTATATATATATATAATGTAACTTTGTTATTACACTATTTATAAAAGCATTATATGTAACATAAAAATTATTGTGTAGTGATATTATGCTTTTATAAACCATTGTAATAACAAAATTACAATATTAAGCTCTACTCTGTATTGATCACTCTTTATAAAAGTAAATGCTTGAACAGTGGTTTTTTAATCTACATCTTCTTTCACTTTTTTGTAATATATATAAACAATAAAATGACTACTGTAAAATGTCATGAAGCCAATTCTGAACTTAGATCTCTGGTTGGGACCCTGAAAGTAATGTGTATAAAACAAAAATGAAAAGAAATAATAATAATAATTATTATTATTATTATGTCATTTTTCATCATATTTCGATTTCTGCTATGGTCGCACTACCAACCAAGTCTGCGGGAAGACCTAGGGCAAGTCGTGGCATGTTGTTATGGCTCCATTTCATGTTTTTTTTTTCTATCTTCCCTATCATCCCTAGCGTTACATAGACAAAGTTTTCCTTAGTGTGTGGGCTGTACTTGATAAGACAATTTTTTGTATATCTCTTAAGCTGGGGTTTCCAGGGATTCTTTCAATGTGTTGTTTATTATTATTATTATTATTATTATTATTACAGTTTGGCAATCTGCAGTAGAGAACACTTAAAAGTCACTAGATAATGTTCATATTTGATGTTAATTACTTAAACTTCTGTGGGGGACACTTAATGTTTCCCTTCCAAAAGCAGCAACAACAAAAATGGGTTGTACATTCATATAGAAGAGAAAATAAGGATGTAATAAACTTTCCAAACTAACAAAAACAAAATCAAAATTAGAATGAACTATAACAGAGAACTAATTTCATGAAAAACTGTTATAAATTTCATAAATGCTGTTCAGTGAATGAATATAAAATGTTTCCTAGAGAAATGGCTAATTTCCCAATTGCAATTATCCATGTGTAGCTCTAACATGTTGAAAACTGCTGGCTTAAACTTTTGAACCCAAATGGTGGGTATACCCAGGGCTGGTCCAAGGGTCTTGTGGGCCTAACTAAATCTATGAGCTCCTCCCCAAATTTGCCCCAAATCTTTAATCCAGGGCCCCCACACTACTGCTGCATCTCAATTTTCATGAGATAGTATTCATATAAAATACAATTTTTTTTTATAATCTAATTATGCACATTATTAGATCATACACAATATACGTGAACAATTCAAACGGAAAAATTGAAAATAAATAAAATAAGAGACAACTGAAGTTCCTTGGACATGCAATAAGGAAGGAGAGCTTGGAGGACCTGATATTGACAGGCCAGATAGAAGGAAAAAGAGACAATGAAGGCAGCAGATAACGTATTTGCAGGGCCTTATCAGGTGGATGATGGAACGGGGCTTGCGAGGTATAACAGGAGCAAACATACTAAGTGCCGCAAGGGATAGGGAGACGTGGAGAACCATGATCGCCTATGTCCTGAAGGGACAGGGCACATAGAAGAAAAAGAAATAAAAATTAGAGACATGTCATAATAGATGATTCCATCTTAAATAAATCAACAATGTTTTGTGTCAATTTTTGACATCAACTTGAGATTTTTTTTCTTCTTAAAATGTTGACTAGTTTTAACGCATTCAAATTATGGATGAAAAATAGTGAATTTTACATGGTGGTTTTAGCCAAAAAACATAAAAATTCACAGATTTGGACAAAACGAAAAGACTGCAAAATTATGCCAAAATCCTCCAAATATTTTCATCCTTTAATAGTCAGGATGTGCATTGTGGTGCAGTGGATATCAACTTGGAACGAGAAATCGGGGAGCCAAGTTCAAATTCCAGTTGAATTCATTGCATTCACTTATGCACAAATACCCTTGGGAAAGGTATTAATCTGTCTCTTCCTTCCAGTTTTGGGTTAAATAACAGGACAGATTGGGTTCTATAGCCTTGGCTGGCAACCAATCTACCACAGAAAGCAATGGCAACCTACTGCGGGATAATCTTCTGCCCAGTCAGTCATGTCTCTTTCGAGACATGATCACCCAAGCGTGTTTCACGTATGGAACTTAACTGACTGAATAGTCAGTTGTGCTTAGATGTATGATTGACCAGATGCATGCACTTTCACACAGAAGTCGGTAATGTGATAGGTACCGACTTGGCAGCTCGACTCCAGCCACTTTCTCACTGACAGGATGTGGCTTCCCTCTGTCTGTTCTATCAATATTTTCATGGCTTCTGCTTTGACAAACTTAAGTCACTGATGCCCCTGCCACATGAATTTAGTCATGCAACCAGACTGGCAACTGAATCCCACCTATTCTCAGTTAGATCAACCAAATGCAGCCGACAATTCTGCTCCAGTGGCTTCTTTTCTCACACTTCCCACCTGTAGAACTCTCTTCCATATTCTTGCTTTCCTGATGGCTACAACCTCCAGGAATTTAAATGCAATGTCAATACCTATCTCTTAACCGCTTGACTCCAGTTCTTTCTACATTACCCTGTATATCTTTTCCTTTCTCTCTACGTTTGCAACTGTTATCACACCTGTGTTCCCATCTTTCTCTTGCCCCCTTCACTGACACCCCCTGTAACTGGTTTGTCTTTCTCTTTACTCTCCTCCTATCTAATCTTTTTCTATTATGTAGCCCCTGCACATAAGTGGCATTACTGCCTTGCTTGGGGTGAAACGATTAAAAAAAAGAAAAAAAAAGTACCAGCCAGAGCCATGAACAGCAGCAATGGATAGCAGTGATGGACAGCCGGAACTCAAGGTGAGTGATCTGTACTCATCAGTAGAGTTGGTATTCAAAGGGTTAAATATGTGTATAAACAAATTAGAAATGAAAAGACTGCACTTTCTTTGTGAGAATAAAGAATAAGAAAATCTCACAATCAAAATTTGTTTACAAGACAAAGAACCAAAGGAAATACCAAAGTGTGAGTGTGTTAACTGGTTTTATTACTTAATTTTTATTTAATTTTATTCTATTTATTTTTGTTTTTATCACAGCAAGACAAAGACGAACATTCTTTATTGGAGATAATCAAGAATACTCGACCATGCTGGGTTAAAGTTCACCTGCTTCAGAATACAGAAAAAGTCAATGCAGGCAATTCTTTAAGGTTTCCCAAAGTCAGCCATTCTTCAGGTCATTCTTTTTTTACTTTCTTCTGTTTGATTGTAAATTGTTTTTCCTTCTTCACACACACACACAAGCACAGATGCACAAACACACATACACACACACACACACACACTTGTACATAAAAGCTTTCTTTCTTTGGGAAGCACACATGCATCACACTTCTTTGCCATTCTCTGCTGTTCTTGAGGTTCTCTACCAGAAGAGCAAAACAATTGTAGCAGAGGCCGTGCTGAGCTTTTCGAATAACTTGACCCCCATTTATGGGGATGAGATGTAAATCTACAAGACATTTTGAAAAACCTTTTCCCACCTCCACACTTCAAACTGAAATGTTATCCATAAAAACATTCTTACACCCACTCACAAAAGCAGACACACACACAAATGCACACACACACATACACATAATCATATGCATAGGCATATACACCCACATGCTATGTACTAATCCATACACACAGACACTGTTATATCAATATCTTGGCAATGTACGTAAAACACAGATTGAACCATTTTCCATTCATTTTTTCTGATATTTTTAATAATTTATCATTTCTTAATTCTTTTCATTCTTTTCTTTTAATTATTCAATTTCTTTCATTTTACGTTTTTACATTTTTCATTGTTTATTCATAGTTTTAATTGAGATCATTTCAGTCTTTCTTTATTCTTCAGTTTGTGAATCATTCCGTTACAATGTTATTTCGGGCTTTTTCTTTTATTGTTATGCTTCTATCTTCCTTTCTTTCTGTTTATTCAAAACCTTTTTCTTTCTTTCTTTCTTTCTTTCTTTCTTTCTTTCAATATCTACTCTTATTCCTTTTTGCAAATATTTCTTTCTCTTTCATTCCTTGATTTTTCTTTCTTTCAATATCTGCTCCTATACCTTTTATTCAAATATTTCTTTCTTTCTTTTTCTTTCTTTTTCTTTTATTTTCAATAGCTGTGCCTTTTCTTTTTTCTCAAATATTTCTTTCTTTCTTTCTTTTTTCTTCAATATCACTTTTTAAATTTTATTTGTTTCTTTTTCTTTTCCTTTTTCTTATATTTTTCTGTTAACTTATTTAACCTTTTTCCTCTTTTTAAATTCCTTTCCTTCCTTCCTTCCTTCTTTCCTTTAATTTCCTAACTTGTTTCCTTCCTTGTTTTTTTAATTCTTCCTTCCTTCCGTCCTTCCTTCCTTTTATTTCATAATTTGTTTCCTTCCTTTCTTTCTTCTTTCTTTTCTTTTACCTTTCCTTTTCTAACTTTTATTTTTTCCTTCCTTCCTTCCTTTTATTTCATAATTTGTTTCCTTCCTTCCTTCCTTCCTTCCTTCCTTCCTGCCTTTTACCTTTTCTTTTCTAACTTTTATTTTTTCCTTCCTTCCTTCCTTCCTTCCTTCCTTCCTTCCTTCCTTCCTTCCTGCCTTTTACCTTTTCTTTTCTAACTTTTATTTTTTCCTTCCTTCCTTCCTTCCTTCTTTCCTTTTAACTTTTATTTTCTAACTTTTATTTTTTCCTTCCTTCCTTCCTTCCTTTCTTCCTTCCTTCCTGCCTTTCTTTCTTTTATTTCATAATTTGTTTCCTTCCTTCCTTCCTTTTACCTTTTATTTTCTAACTTTTATTTATTTCCTTCCTTCCTTCCTTCCTTCCTTCCTTCCTTCCTTCCTTCCTTCCTTTCCCACCTACTCTTGCAAGGGTCATTATTTGTGGCATCTGTATACTGTTTTGGTGGCTGGTTTAACAGATAACATTTAAACACCCAAACAAAAAGAACAGACATGGGTGTGTAGAAAAGGGGCATACAGAAAATAATGCATGTGTTTGAGGTAAGGATTACCTCCAGATTTTGAATCCCATAACTGGTATCCAAGATCACGTTGTTATAGTCATTTCCTGGCTTGGCACAGATTTTCTACTTTGAAAATATTTCTTCATATATTTCTAAAATCATTTTATAAAGTTATAAAAAGAAACATTATTCATGACAAATCAATAACAATAAAAAAACAATATCTCAATAAGTAAAGCAAAATCATTATTTAATTTGAAATTAATACATAACAAGAAATCAATCAATAATCATTTCTGCATCAATAATCAGTTATTGATTACCAACTGATTCAGTATATAGAATCAATTACATATACTGAATCAGTTGGTAATCAATAACCAATGCCAAATCAATATAATCAGTAGTAATTCAAGAAACAAGATTGATTAAAATGTAAGATTCCTTCCAAAAGCAACACAAAGTTTTAAGCGAGTAAAAATTTAATAAGAAACAAAGAAAAACTTCTGAACTGTTAATATTATAATATGAGTCCTCTGAGATGGAATGCTGGATAATTTCCTCACAGATGAAGAAGAAACTTGAAGCAATAGAAACAAAGAAAGGAATTCTGAACTGTTATGCTATATCAATGATCATATATGGCAGTGAATTCTGGATAATCTCCTCAGCAATGAAGACGAGACTTGAAGCAACAGAAACAAAGAAAAAGTTCTCAACTGTTATGTAATATGAGTCCTCCGATATGACAGTGAATGCTGGACAATCTCCTCATAGATGAAGAAGAGACTTGAAGCAACAGAAACAAAGAAGAATTCTGAACTGTTATGAAATAGCAGTCCTCTGTTAATGCTGGACAATCTTCTCATAGATGAAGAAGAGACTTGAAGCAACAGAAACAAAGAAGAATTCTGAATTGCTATGTAATATCAGTCCTCCTATATGGCAGTGAATTCTGGATAATCTCCTCAGCGATGAAGACGAGACTTGAAGCAACAGAAACAAAGAAAAAGTTCTCAACTGTTATGTAATATGAGTCCTCCGATATGACAGTGAATGCTGGACAATCTCCTCATAGATGAAGAAGAGACTTGAAGCAACAGAAACAAAGAAGAATTCTGAATTGCTATGTAATATCAGTCCTCCTATATGGCAGTGAATTCTGGATAATCTCCTCAGCGATGAAGACGAGACTTGAAGCAACAGAAACAAAGAAAAAGTTCTCAACTGTTATGTAATATGAGTCCTCCGATATGACAGTGAATGCTGGACAATCTCCTCATAGATGAAGAAGAGACTTGAAGCAACAGAAACAAAGAAGAATTCTGAATTGCTATGTAATATCAGTCCTCCTATATGGCAGTGAATTCTGGATAATCTCCTCAGCGATGAAGATGAGACTTGAAGCAACAGAAACAAAGAAAAAGTTCTCAACTGTTATGTAATATGAGTCTTCCGATTTGACAGTGAATGCTGGACAATCTTCTCATAGATGAAGAAGAGACTTGAAGCAACAGAAACAAAGAAGAATTCTGAATTGCTATGTAATATCAGTCCTCCTATATGGCAGTGAATTCTGGATAATCTCCTCAGCGATGAAGATGAGACTTGAAGCAACAGAAACAAAGAAAATGTTCTCAACTGTTATGTAATATGAGTCCTCTGATATGACAGTGAATGCTGGACAATCTCCTCAGAGATGAAGAAGAGACTTGAAGCAACAGAAACAAAGAAGAATTCTGAATTGCTATGTAATATCAGTCCTCCTATATGGCAGTGAATTCTGGATAATCTCCTCAGCGATGAAGACGAGACTTGAAGCAACAGAAACAAAGAAAAAGTTCTCAACTGTTATGTAATATGAGTCCTCCGATATGACAGTGAATGCTGGACAATCTCCTCATAGATGAAGAAGAGATTTGAAGCAACAGAAACAAAGAAGAATTCTGAACTGTTATGAAATAGCAGTCCTCTGTTAATGCTGGACAATCTCCTCACAGATGAAAACTAGACTTGCAACAACAAAAACAAAGAAAAGAGTACTGAACTGTTATTTAACATTAGTTCTCCTATATGGCAGTGAATGCTTTTCAATCCCAGAGAAGCAGAAGAAAGGGTGACTAAACAACTTGAAAACTTTAAGGAGCAACTACCATATAAAGTAATTGGTGTTATTAAAAAAAAAGACAATATTTCTTGGGAAATTGTGGAGAGTTATAATCCCTCATGTCTCATGATGACACAGATTTTCATTTTTTGCTTTTAATATGCTTTTGTTAAAATGTTCTTCAGCTTCTATTATGGGTATATTGCATCTGGAGGTCTTTAGGATTTGCATAGCTTTGAGTTCTTGAGAATATAAGAAAAAAGATAAACAGGATGAAGATATTAGTACCATGTTGTGACTTTTATTTATAGTTCTGTAGGCTACAACAATTTTTTTCCATGAGAGTGGCCAAAATGTACCTACTCTACCTGCTAGGCATAATTTGATATTTTGAGTAAGTTTTTTTTTTAATCATTTCACCCCAAGCAAGGCATTCCACTGCCACTATAGCATAGGGGGTTACATAGGGGAAGGTGCTGAGAGAGCGATTGGATATAGGAAATGTCAGAAGGAGGGTGATAGACGAGTAAGAAGGTACATAGGAAGTGTGTTTGAGAGAATGGGTGCGAGTTAGTGTGTTAGGAGGTGTCTATTGACCTTACATTTAAACTCCTGGAGATTGTAGCTGTCGGGGAAGCAAGTATGTCTTAGGGTTATACAACCAAGGAGCTGGTTTGGGGTATCACCAAACCTCTGTATGTCACTGCTTTTTATAGATCCTTTTAGTCTTGGAATCATGAGAGTGAATGAAAGTTTTTACATCTTTCTCTAATAAATCACACCAGTAAAATAGTTGCTGGTTGGACCAGCAGGCAATCGAACAAACGAGTATTCAATGCACAATCAAAACAAATAAACTGAATACGCAGAGCTAACAATATATCAAAGAATAAAACACACACCACTTACTTTCTACCTAGAATTTGACCATGCCAAGCTCTTCAGGCAAAGAAGTCTTCTTTACCTAAAGAGACCAGTATGGTTGAAACCTAGGTAGCAAGTAAGTGGTGTGTGTTTCTTTAATAAAGATACAATGGAAATATATCAAAGAATAAAACACACACCACTTACTTTCTACCTAGAATTTGACCATGCCAGTCTCTTCAGGCAAAGAAGTCTTCTTTACCTAAAGAGACCAGGTATGGTTGAAACCTAGGTAGCAAGTAAGTGGTGTGTGTTTCTTTAATAAAGATACAATGGAAATATATCAAAGAATAAAACACACACCACTTACTTTCTACCTAGAATTTGACCATGCCAAGCTCTTCAGGCAAAGAAGTCTTCTTTACCTAAAGAGACCAGTATGGTTAAAACCTAGAGTAGCAAGTAAGTGGTGTGTGTTTCTTTAATAAAGATACAATGGAAATATATCAAGAATAAAGAAACACACACCATACTTTCTACACAGAATTTGACCATGCCAAGCTCTTCAGGCAAAGAAGTCTTCTTTACCTAAAGAGACCAGTATAGTTGAAACCTAGGTAGCAAGTAAACGTAGTGTGTGTTTAATAAGATACAATGGAAATATATCAAAGAATAAAACACACACCACTTACTTTCTACCTAGAATTTGACCATGCCAAGCTCTTCAGGCAAAAGTCTTCTTTACCTAAAGAGACCAGTATGGTTGAAACCTGAAGTAACTTAGTAAGTGGTGTGTGTTTCTTTAATAAAGATACAATGGAAATATATCAAAGAATAAAACACACACCACTTACTTTCTACCTAGAATTTGACCATGCCAAGCTCTTCGAGAACGAAAGTCTTCTTTACCTAAAGAGACCAGGCCATAGTTGAAACCTAGGTAGCAAGTAAGTGGTGTGTGTTTCTTTAATAAAGATACAATGGAAATATATCAAGGAGAATAAAACACACACCACTTACTTTCTACCTAGAATTTGACCATGCCAAGCTCTTCAGGCAAAGAAGTCTTCTTTACCTAAAAGAGACCAGTATGGTTGAAACCTAGGTAACAAAGTGGTGTGTTTAATAAAGATACAATGGAAATATATCAAAGAATAAAACACACACCACTTACTTTCTACCACAAATTTGACCATGCCAAGCTCTTCAGGCTTGAAAAGTCTTCTTTACCTAAAGAGACCAGTATGGTTGAAACCTAGGTAGCAAGTAAGTGGTGTGTGTTTCTTTAATAAAGATACAATGGAAATATATCAAAGAATAAAACACACACCACTTACTTTCTACCCCAAATTTGACCATGCCAAGCTCTTCAGGCAAAGAAGTCTTCTTTACCTAAAGAGACCAGTATGGTTGAAACCTAGGTAACGGAAGTAAGTGGTGTGTGTTTCTTTAATAAAGATACAATGGAAATATATCAAAGAATAAAACACACACCACCTAGGGTGACCATGCCAAGCTCTTCAGGCAAGAAGTCTTCTTTACCTAAAGAGACCAGTATGGTTGAAACCTAGGTAGCAAGTAAGTGGTGTGTGTTTCTTTAATAAAGATACAATGGAAATATATCAAGAAAGGATAAAACACACACCACTTACTTTCTACCTAGAATTTGACCATGCAAACTCTTCAGGCAAAGAAGTCTTCTTTACCTAAAGAGACCAGTATGGTTAAGCCTAGGTAGCAAGTAAGTGGTGTGTGTTTCTTTTAACTCTACAATGGAAATATATCAAAGAATAAAACACACACCACTTACTTTCTACCTAGGAATTGTCTGCAAGCTCTTCAGGCAAAGAAGTCTTCTTTACCTAAGAGAACCAGTATAGTTGAAACCTAGGTAACAGAAGTAAGTGGTGTGTATTTCTTTAATAAAGATACAATGGAAATATATCAAAGAATAAAACACACACCACTTACTTTCTACCTAGAATTTGACCATGCCAAGCTCTTCAGGCAAAGAAGTCTTCTTTACCTAAAAGAGACCAGTATGGTTGAAACCTAGGTAGCAAGTAAATGGTGTGTGTTTCTTTAATAGAATACAATGGAAATTTTGACTTCTGCTTACTTCTTATTAATATTTTTTTAATATTTGCAGCTGTATTTCAATATGGAATCATGATTGACTGATTTGTTTTCTTTTACAGTTTATCAACCCTTTGTGGGTTATTTAAAGCCAAAACATTTGCTGATGGGGATTGTAAGAATAATTATTTTTTGTAAGTGAATAATACAGAGAAAACCTCTTTATAATTTATAACTAATCTTCTATACTAAATGATACTTATTCTTATTTAAATGGCCAAATAGTAATAGCCAGCCAGTAGATGAGTTTTGTTTTGAAATTAAGACCTAAAACCTCTTTATAATTTATAACTAATCTTCTATACTAAATGATACTTATTCTTATTTAAATGGCCAAATAGTAATAGCCAGCCAGTAGATGAGTTTTGTTTTGAAATTAAGACCTAAAACCTCTTTATAATTTATAACTAATCTTCTATACTAAATGATACTTATTCTTATTTAAATGGCCAAATAGTAATAGCCAGCCAGTAGATGAGTTTTGTTTTGAAATTAAGACCTAAAACCTCTTTATAATTTATAACTAATCTTCTATACTAAATGATACTTATTCTTATTTAAATGGCCAAATAGTAATAGCCAGCCAGTAGATGAGTTTTGTTTTGAAATTAAGACCTAAAACCTCTTTATAATTTATAACTAATCTTCTATACTAAATGATACTTATTTTTATTTAAATGGCCAAATAGTAATAGCCAGCCAGTAGATGAGTTTTGTTTTGAAATTAAGACCTAAAACAAATGTTTAGCATCATTCTATACTAGAAAAATCACCATGAATTAAAAACAAGGCAACAAAATACTACTGGAAAGTGAAAACCTTAATCTCAAGTTAGGAATCAAGTTCAATATAATCAAGTTAGAAACAATATAATCAAGAACCAATATAATCAAGAATATAATATTGTATTAATGATATAATATAATATAATATTAATAATATAATATAATATTATATAATATTAATACATTTTTATTAATATATATAATAATTTTAATTTTAAAAATCTTTTAATTTTATATAATTATATACATATATTATATATATATAATATATTTATATATATATAATGTATATTAATATATATATAATATATATTAATATATTCATATATATAATATATAATATATTAATATATATAATATATATTAATATATAATATATATTTATATATATTAATATATATATATATATTAATATATATATGTATATTATTTAATAATATATATAATAATTTTATTAATATTTTTATTAACATAATATTATATAATATTAATAATAATAATATAATATGATATTAATAATATAATATATATATATAATATTCAATATAATCAAGAATCAATATAATCAAGCTAGGAATGCTTTCTCCATTTAAATATCCATACCAGTGTGGGAATGACAGATCCATGCAGATATAAACTCTGCTTAATCTTTGAGCTTCTTGAAATTTTTCTCCTCTTCTGTTCTAGACATGCCAGTCTTTTAGATATATTTAGTTAAATGTATGTAGTGCTGTGAAAAACACAACAGGAGTCACTTTCAGACATAAGTTTCTGAAAATGATATGTATTACATTTCACGTTGCATTTTATTCTTTACATAAAGAGTATGGCAGGCATTAAAGAACATGTCTTAATGTAATGTGGTAGGAACCAATTTTTACCATTCTCATTTCTCTTGTAGATGTTTCATATGTACATCGTTTTATGTATATATTTAAATATAAATTTTCTAAGGTCTGAGTACTTTTGTTTACTGTTAGCCATTAACAAAGACGTGTCTATATTTCTGAGATGAGGCATTGTAACTATTTACACTATTTACATTGTTTGGACTGTTGTCCTCATATTTGTTGGCATATTCATGATGTTTCGGCCGTTGTACACTTCAGCTTTCTTTGCACTGTTTTCATGGCTATTGAAATATATTTCTTCCTTAATTTGATATAATTTTATTCATGGTGAGTTGTTTGTTTTTATGGTTAATAAAAAACATCAGCACACACACGCACACACACACACACACACACGCACACACATGCACGCACATACACACACACACACATGCACACACACACACACACACATACAGTTGCTAGCTACTTGTTTCCAAGCTCACTACTATGATGGTTAGCAAATCCCAGTTGCAGACACCTGCCCAGGCATATTTGTATTTATTAAAACTGACAGAACCCACTCTAGTTTATACTGCCAACATAGTGAGTGATGTGGCCTCCCTCTGTCTTTACTACAAACATTTCCATGGCAACTGCTTTGACAAGCTTTTTTCCCTGGTAGAAAATCTCCAAAAATTTAAATGCAACGTCAATTACTATTTTCTATCATCATGGCTAATGTTCATCTTTTATCCTTTCTTTAATACCCACTGTTTGCTGTCTTTTCTCTCACTGTAACCCCCTGTGCACTAGTGGTGGTCCCACCTTGCTCAGGGTGAAATGATTAAAAAAACAAAAAAAACCTTTGTGGAAGTTTCTGAGGAAAATACATGATCTTTCATGAATAGCAATTTGAATAAGTTCAGTTTGCTCAAACCTTTTGGCCACGATGACTTCTGATTTTGGGCTGTCACAACTGTCAATCACGTTTTACCCCTTGTGCCAACCTATGATATGTTTTTTTCAGGCAACCTCCAATGATGCACATACATGGCCTGATGATTCTGTTTAAGCATGAAAATGAACTGTAATCCACTCGGTGTTGACCTCAGTGTTAACTCTTTTATTTACAGAATTATTACCCACTAGCAGTATAGCCCGGCGTTGCTCAGGTGCAATGAAAGCTTTAAAACTAATCCATGGTCCTGGAGCTCAGACTCTTTGGACGTTGGCACGAAAGACTAAAAAGCAATAGTTGTTTCCAGTTAAAGCGAAACTGTAGACTGAAAGAAAAATGAATGGGTGTAAGTCAAATTTTGATTTCCTGGTATCAATATCAAATAAGTTTTTTTTGTCATAAACTGAATTTTGAAGGCTAAATAAGTTCTCTGAGTAAATGGTATCATGGCTGAGACTAAGAGCTACAATTATATCTACTTAGAGCCAAACCTGAAGCAAAAACTAAAATAAAATGGCTGAAAAAATACAGACATACAGGCAGATAAACAGACACACACAAAAACATCATGTCTTTTATATATATATATATTATCGATTTTCTGCACTATTGTAAGAACTGCAACCTTGAAACTTCTGAATATCATTTCTTATGTCTTTGTTTATGAGTGTATCAAATTTGATCAAAATCGGACAACTCCTTCTATAACCCGATGTTTTCGATTATCGATTTTCGATGTTTATCGGGGGTACCTTGACACAAAACCTAGCGAAGAACACTCGCAGACATTTATAGTACAACTGTGTAAATTTTCAAGAAAATCAGTTCATCCGTTTCAGAGTCTATAGGTAATGGACACACACACACACACACAGACAAAGTACCATTTATAAATAAGTTTAGATATCAATTATGAATCAAGCTGTAATCCCTCAAATTTACATAGAAATCTTATGTATATTTTTTCACATATAATAAAATAATGGATTTCAAATAATGATATTTTTTTTTTTTTAATCGTGTCACCCCAAGAAAGGCATTCCACTGCCACTATAGCGCAGGGAGTTACTTAGAGGGATTGGGTATAGGAAATGTCAGAAGAAGGGTGATAGACGACTTAGGATGTACATAGGGAGAGAGTTGGAGAGAGTGGGTGTGAGTTAGTGTGTTAGGAGGTGTCTATTGACCTTACATTTAAACTCCTGGAGGTTGTAGCCATCGGGGAAGCAAGCATGCGGTAGGGAATTATACAGGCGGGAAGTGCGAGGAAAGAAGCTGTTGGAGTAGAAATTACGGTTACATTTCATCGGTTTCACTGTAAAAGGGTGGGACCTAGTTGCCAATCTAGTATCTCATGCAAATTCACATCTGGGAGGCACCAGTGATTTAAGTTTGTCAGAGCAGAAGCTATGAAAGTATTTATAGAAGAGGCACAGGGAAGCCACATCATGCCGATGAGAGAGATACTGCAGGCGGTCAGCCAAGTCGGTATCAATCACATTACAGATTCTTCGCTGTATTTTGTCAAGAACCCCGAGGAGAATAGAAGGGGCACCCGACCAGATGTGGCAGCAGTACTCAATGCACAGGTGGATGGTGGATTTATATAATTGCAGGATAGATTCAGGTGGAAAGAATTTCTGGGCCCTGCACAGAGAGCTGACTTTCATAGCTGTGCATTTAGCAATGGATTCAACGTAGTCATTCCACTTGAGGTCCACTGAGAGTGTCAGGCCAAGCAGGCGTAGTGATTTACTCTCTGGGAGGCAAGCCTGTTCCATGCTAATGGGAGGGAGGTGTGGTTGTCTGTGGTGGTTAATTGACAGCAGCTTCATTTTGGAAGAATTGAATTTAACGAGCCATTTCTTACCCCAATCCACCACGGATTGGAGATCC
Organism: Ascarosepion bandense; assembly: GCA_037127315.1. NCBI lineage: Eukaryota > Metazoa > Mollusca > Cephalopoda > Sepiida > Sepiidae > Ascarosepion > Ascarosepion bandense. The sequence goes on along the minus strand of JBBBDQ010000175.1, from coordinate 2,239,377 downwards.
TTCTCAAGCTCGGCACCTACACCAGATTTTTGATCGAGGTGAGAGTAAACTGTGGTAACATTGGCGTACATGCCTTCTTGTGATCTTATGGTATCGGGAAGATCATTGATATAGATTAGAAAGAGCGTAGGACCTAGGATAGAGCTTTGGGGTACACCCGTGTTTGTAGGGTAGTTCTGGGAGGCATGTCCATTTAATACCACCTTCAGTGTGCGGTTAGAGAGGAATGACCAGATTAAGTCCAACAAAAGTCCAGTTATGCCATAGCTTCGCAGTTTCTGTAGAAGGCTGGCATGCCATACTCTGTCGAATGCTTTTGAGATATCCAAGGCTACGGTTAGGGCTTCACCATTCTTGTCGAGAGCCTGGTATATATACTCAGTGATGGTCATTAGCATGTCAGCAGTGGACCTGGTAAAGTGGAAGCCATACTGTTTGTCCAAGAGGAGCCCGTGGGCTGTGAGATGCTGAACAACTTCGGCATTGATAATGGCTTCGAACACTTTGCTGAAGATCGGAAGATGGCTGATGGGGCGGTAATTTGCGGGGTCCGATAGTTCACCAGTGTTCTTGAATATTGGAACCAAAGAAGAAGACTTTCAACAGGCAGGAAAGCAGGAGGAAGATAGGCAGAGGTTGTAGAGCTTAGACAGGATAGAGGAGAGTTCAGGGGCAAATTCTTCAAAAATATGACTGGGATTCCATCCCCACCACTCGCTTTGTGAGGGTCCAGTTTTGAGATTATGCTAGAAATCAGCTAGGGCGTCATGTGGACATCATTCAATTGGGCCTCAGTTCTAGATGGGAAATCGGGTGTATGGTTTCCAGACAAATTGGTCGAGAATCTATGGGCAAAGCATTCAGCCTTGTCTGCTGAGGAGGTGAGGACCTCAAACTCGTTTATTAGTGGGGGTATTGAGGACTTACTCTTGCTAAGCACGCGTTTGCAGAGGTGCCAGTAGTCTTTGGTACCGAACATGGAGGATGCTATGCGCTGCTTCATCCTGGCAGCAAACAGCATCTTAACTTTGTTAAGTGTCTTTTTACACTTATTATGAGCTGAGGCGAAAAGGTGCCTGTTTTGGTCTGACATGTGGCTACGATAAAGCCGGAAGAAATGATTCCGGTGGGCAATGGCGGCCGAGCAAGCGGGCATGAACCAGGGAGACGAATGGGATTTAAGCTGAAATTTCCTGGCAGGTATGAATGCATCGATGCCAGCCTTAACCCAGGAGGAGACCTCTGATGCACATTCTTCGATGGGAAGATTAAAAACATTGCTCCAAGGGACGTCGCAGAGGAAGTTACGGAACGAATCCCAGTTTGCTCTTTGATAGCAGTAGGATATTCTGTTCGTTTGGGTTTCTTGGGTAGGGGTGGAGTGGAACGAGATGTTGACAGAAACTACGGCGTGGTCAGAATTTCCGAGAGGGCAGAGCTGTCTGGTGGAGCAAGAATTTGGGGTGGAAGTGAAGCAGAGGTCTATAACAAAATTTTATTTTAATGTTAAACAATAATACCAAAAAACATCAAATAAACATTTAACATGGGATAAAATGATAGGCACTCTTGACTCAATAATTATTTGTGTAACTTTCTTTTTTAATTATTGCCATTAATCATATTTTGATAGTTACTTAGAAGATCATTACTTACTGATGGATATTTTGCTCAATTCTTTCCTGTAAATAGCTTCTAGTTCTTTCAAATTAAAAAGATTTCTGTCTATGACATGTTTTTTCATATATACCTATAAATTTTCAACAGGATGTTTTTTTTACAATAAGGTTCACCCTATCCAAGGCCCAGGGCCACTTAAAGTAGAGAGTTACATTGAGGTAGATTATATGGGTAGGAGAGGAAGATAGTGGTGAGCCCTAAACTTGAACAGGTTAAGATTATAGCATCCACTTAGGAGTCAATTCCATAGAGCAGTGGTTTGCAGAAATAAGCTGCTCAAATAAAATTTACTTCTCACCAATGGAATATAGAAGGAATGTGGGTGATTTGGTACAATGTCAGTGGCATGGTGTGATGGTTAGAACTGGTAGAACCAAGAAATGTAGTTCGTCCAAGCATTTTCCATGGAAGGAATTACTGATAAAGTAGTGAGGGGCTTGTCACACCCCTTCTATGAGAGAGAGGTTGGAGGATGGAAAATAGTTTGTCACCTGCAAGGATTGGGAGACACTTTTGGAAAATTGGGGATGGAAAATGAGGACTGGGCAGCTCCCATCCAAATATAACAACAGTACACCATTGGTGCAGTGGATATCAACTTGGAATGACAAATCAGGGAGCAGAGTTCAAATTCCAGTTGAATTCCTTGCATTCACTTACACACAAATACTCTTGGGAAAGGTATTAATCCATCTCTTTCCTCCAGTTATGTGTTAAATAATAGGACAGATCAGGTTCTATAGCCTTGGCTGGCAACCAGTCTACCGCAGAAAGCAACGGCAACCTACTGTGAGATAGTCTTCTATCCAGTCAGCCATGTCTCTTTTGAGACATGATTGCCTAAGCATGTATAACGTATGACACTCAACTGACTGACTGACTGATACCTGCACTGACCACTGGCACCCAAGAGGACTGGCTATTATTAGCTACCTTTTAGAACTACCTATTAGGAAGGACTTTATACGTGAGACAGCTCTTCGAGTAGCTGTAGAGCTTGAGTTACAAACCTTTGTGCCACACCCTGTCAAAGGCCTTAGGCTAGGACTTTGTGCTGGGTATGCCAGTTGCTTAATTTTGCTGTCATCTAAGTATTTTGTAACAGGTGTATGGTTAGGTCTTGAAGGCTGTCACAATACGTTTAGTAAAATAAAGGAAGGTAAAGAAGTTGTTGGGTATTACCTATTTATTATACATTAATATTTCGAGATCAAAATCTCATTTTCAGAATGGTATGAGAGCTTGTGCTTGAGTTCGTGCCTTTCAACGATTGGTCATTCCTGGCTGCTGCTGCTGTCGTTAATTGTAGTGAGTGCATTGTGTAAGTGTGTTAGAGCATGTGTGTGTGTGTTTATGGTATATATATGTGTGATTGATAGTTGGGGTCTTTTTACAGTCTGATGTGTTTTATCTAAGTATGCATTGACCTGACTGTTAGTTTGACTTTTGCCAAATTGGAAGAGGGCTTTGTTTTATGACTGTTATCAATCTGCTTTAATTGGCATATTTATTGCTACTTTTTTTTTGTCACCCTGTATTCTTCTCGTGTGTGCTGTGCGTTTGTGTGAGTGTGTCATGTGTACATGTTTATGTGTGTATACTTCTTGTATTTTATTTTACTTTATTTTATATATATATTTTATTATTATTTTGTTTTATTTATTTATTTATTTACTTATTTTATTTTTTATTTATTTATCTTCTTTTTTTCCTTTTGTGATTATTTTATACATATGTACCTTCATACCTTTTATGATATCATGTGTGCATGTGCGAGTGCGTATATAGATATGTGTGTGTGTGTGTAAGTTTATTTGGTGAATATTTTGAGGTCTGTGAGTTCAAATTTATTTTTCTCTATACATACTGGGAGTTCATGTAACAAAATAATTCTAGTTTGATCTCATTTAACTATAAAATATATTTCCGATATTGATTTCTATATTCTTGATGGCTTCTAGCATAAGCTAATCTGCTTTACAGATATTTAGCTTTAAACAAGAGAGTTTTTCTTGAATGATAAGCTCAAAGTGCTCATGTTGGTGAGAAAGTGACTACAGACGAGATACCTGGTCAGGATTAATTGCATTGCAGACCCTTCTCTGGATTTTGTTAAGAATTTTGAAATGTACAGGAGGAACACCAGAATAGATATGGCAACAGTATTTAATGCACATACAAATGGTGGAAAATATTTGTAGAACAAGCAAAGGGAATGCACCTTACATTGGTGAGAAAGGGACTAGAGATAAGATGCTTGGGTAGAATTCATTATTTTTGCTGACCCTTTTCTGGATTTTGTCAAGAATTTTGAAATGTACAGGAGGAACACCAGAATAGATATGGCAACAGAATTCAATGCATGGAAGAATAGTAGATTTGTTAATGTGCAAGACGGATACTGACAAGAAAATTTACAAATATTTGGTGTGGGTGAATAATCCTGATACTGACTGTGTATAGCCCAGTGTTGCAATTCCAGAGGCAATCATTGCTTAATATTTTGAAAAACAGTTGGTTTCTTTTGCTCATGAAAGCTGTCCTGTTTTTGCAGAATGCTGGCACTTGCCAAACAGAAAGAATGGTTTCTCATTGCATTATGGAAATAACTGTCTTTTAGTAATGTTTCAAAACCTTGGGTAATCTGGCAGCCTGACAGCTATGGGCAAAGTGAATATTCTATCAGTGGCTTCTTAAATTCTAACAAAAAAAAAACTATTAAAAATAATTTATATGTATAAACAAACATAGCAGTGGCTATAATGTAACTGATATAGTGTTTGCTAGTGAGAGTTCTTATTGCTTGGCCTTGAGCCAAGTGTTAGAGTCATACACATGATCACACATGCATGTTCAAATAGATACATACATATACAAACATCTCTCCCCGCACTCAATAGAGTTTATGGGCAATGATCTTTTTTTAATACTTTTTTTGCAAAATGTTACTTTACTTTCATTATTTTCATTTCTTAAATTAATCATTCGTGCATTTTTTTTACCTTTTTTGTTTTTTATTGCTTTTCTTCTTTCTTTCTTTCCTTCTTTCTTTCATTCTTTCTTTCATTCTTCCCTTCTTTTGTTATTTCTTTCCTTCTTTCTTTCATTCTTTCTTTTGTTCTATCCTTTTTCTTTTTTTGTTTTTGTTTTTTCATTCTTTCTTTTGTCCTTTCCTTCATTCATTCATTCTTTCTTTTCCTCTTTCTTTTTTCTTTCATCCTTTCTTTTGTTTTTTTCTTACATTTTCTTTCTTTTTTCATTTGTTTTCTTTTTGCACTCTTTACTTCTTTCCTTGCAGTTTTTTCTTTCTGTTACTTTTTCCTTCCTTCTTTTTTTCATGTATTTTTCTTTCATTTTTGATGTATCTGTTATGGTTTATAAAATGGCAAGTGTTCTAAAAATAGAAAAAGATAGACACACTGATGCCAAGAATTCAAAATTGGGCAGCAAAATAAGAAACCGTTTCTTTTGGGTAGGAGTAGGAGTAAGAGTAGGAGTAAGAAGTAGGCGTTAAGGACAGTAGTTTTGTGTAGGAGATTTGAAAAGAGGAGGACGCTAGTCAGTTGACCACTAGAGTCCAGAAGGGATAGTCTCGTTTACTACTAGCGTCCCACAGTGAAGAGAATTTAGCTAGTTTGCTCCTGTATTCACACAAAATTTAAAGGTTGTAACTTGATGTAAAAACCTAAAGTTTTATACCAAAAATAAACATCCTTAATTCAAGTTTGTGTTATCTTCTAATTATACCAAAATGAAGCAACACAACATATCCTTTCCTTCTCTATTTTTCTTTCTTTCACCTTCTTTTACTCTCTCTCTCCCACCACTTAATTTATAAATATTTTCATATTCTTCAAATTAACATTTTTAACCAAAACTACAAAACCAGAAAATCATGATTTCTCACAGACATTTTCTCTTTTCTTTGTTATTTCTTTTAATTTGAATATAGATTTACATATTCCTTCATTTCTGGTAAAACAACAAATTTTGAGAAACTGACCAAAAACAAAATTAATTTTACAAAAATTCAAGGAATATCTTCAACTTATTTTTATTTTTTCGCTTATTTTGTTTTTATTCATTTATTAAACTTATTATTGTTAAAACCACATTTCATATCCATTAGTAATAGTGTAAAGTCATTTTCTATTTATAGAATCTCTAATGATTTGTAAATAAATAAGGGGAGATTACTTTTTAATTTGATGCCAAATTTATATTAGGTTTTCTGGAAAGCTCACGTCGGGCTTTTAGTTGTTCATGTTCCAACACATTAGAACACATCAAATTTATTGACAGATATAATATGCTTACATTTCTGATTAAAGCACACTTCAAACTCTCTCTTGAGAAAGAAAGTTTAAAATTACTTAATTCCTGTTAATTTTGCATCTATATAAAAATAGAAGATTTTGACGGGCATTTTAGACACTTGATGCTTTTCTTATTACTGTAAAAGTGAAAATACCTTGCATTCAACAAAAAAGGTAAATGCTGTGAATGGTGAAGGTGCTTTAGCTGACAGAATTGTATGGAAGGGGTTTAGTAAGCACTCTCACCACTAAATAAAAACATTGATTGAAAATAACCCACATTACAAAATGCAGGAATTGGTAGAAATATTAGATTTATCAAAATCCAGCATCTATGAGCATTTAGTGAAGCTTGAGTACTCAAATTATTGCAATGTTTGAGTACCACATGATCTGAGTGAAAAGAATCTTTTGGCTTGCATTTCCATGTGATAACCACAATGAAAACACACGCTTTTTTAAGCAAATTGTTATGGGTGATGAGAAATGGATTGTTCAGTGAAAAAGATCTTGGGCTAAGCAACATGAGCAAACTTTAGCCACCCCAAAAGCAGATTTTCATCCTAAGAGAGACATACAGTACATCTAGTGGGATGGGAAAGAAATTCTGCAGTTTGAGCTTCTCCCAAGTCAGTCAGTTGAGTGCCATATGTGATACATGCTTGGGCGATCATGTCTTGAAAGAGATATGACTGACTGGGCAGAAGATTATCCTGCAGTAGGTTGCCATTACTTTCTATGGTAGACTGGTTGCCAGCCAAGGCTATAGAACACAATCTGTTCTATTATTTAACCCATAACTGGAGGCAAGAGGTGGATTAATAACATTCTCAAGGGTATTTGCACATAAGTGAATGCAAGGAATTCAACTAAAATTTGAACTCAGCTACTAGATTTCTAGTTCTAAGCTGATATCCACTGCACCACAATGCACATCCTATTTCTCCAAATAGTCAATTAACTCTGGAAAGTACTGCTTGCAACTGGGCAATTTAAAGGCAGCAATTCAAGAAAAATCCCCAGAATTGGCGAACAAGAAAGATGATGTTTTTCCACCAGGATAATGCCAAACCTCACCTTTTTTTTGGTGACCAGGTAAAAACAGTTGAAGCTGGGCTGGGTTGTGTTACCCTACACATCATATTCACCAGATATTGATCCTTCAGATTTTCATTAGCCAAATAATCTCAATGCTAAAAATTTTAGTTCTTTGGATAACATAAAAATCACCAGAGTGAGTTCTTTGTCTAGAAACAACTAAAATTTTGGGAAGAGAGAATCTTTAAGTTGAAGAAAAAATGGAGAAAAGTTGCGTCACAAAATGGTTCATATTTAGTGGAATAAATATTTAATGGCATAATTTTATATTGTACTTTAATTTCATTTAAAAATAGGTATTAACTTTCCAGATATATTGCTTCCAGATGCCCACAGACTTGATCCAAAAACTTACCAAAACCTTCTATCATGCTCTATCTTTGCAAAAGCCAGATTATATAAAAAATGGAGCATAGCTGTCATATCAGGGCTAAATCAGCACAATCCTCACTTTTCAGTTTTGATAAAGTTAAAAAACGTTTATATGTCCTTGTAGGTGATGAATTATTTTCAACCCCATTACCATAGATAAAACATTGTCAGCCTAACTCTACTTTATCTCTATTCCCATGGCAAATGTTTAGATGAACTACATTCCTTAGTTTCACCAGCTCGGGCATTCACACCTACATAAACAAACCATCCTTAGTTCCCTTCATATTCCAATACTAAAGAAAAAGTTTTATTCAACCAACAACTTCTCCAGAAATTTTGCATCATGGAACACGTCCAAGAGGATATTTCTTCAATCACTACATTCTTAACGTTTTGAAGTTTAAGTTCAACTATTATCTATACTATATATCTTAATAAACTGCACTTTTTAAAACTGTCATTTCAACCTTTACAAGAATCTCACTTGGAAATATATAATTCTGTTCATACATACTTATATATCTGTCTGTTGCTATCTATCTATCTATCTATCTATCTATCTATCTATCTATCTATTAGTCTGTTCATATTTATCAATCTAAAGTAGTTTTAACTACATACCTATCAGTCTGTTCATATCCATTTATTTATCAATTTCTCTATCAGTCTGTTCATATCTTGCTATCTATGAGCCATTTTATAACTGCCTATCTATTAATCTATCAGTTTGTTTATCTATCAGTCTGTCATATCTACCTATTTATGTATCAGTCTGTTCATATCTATCTATCTATCAATCTATCTATCTATCTATCTATCTATCTGTCACATTGTTTGTATGTATCTATATTAGTCTGTTCATCTCTATTTATCTATTTATCTATCTGTCAGTTTAAATGTATCTACATTTCCATCTGTTTATATCTACCTATTAATCCATCTCTCAGTCTGTTCATATCTATCTATCTATCTATCTATCTATCTATCTATCTATCTATATCAAAATGTTCATATCTATCTATCTGTCTATCTATGTCAAAATGTTCATATCTATCTATCTATCTGTCTATCTATGTCAAAATGTTCATATCTATCTATCTATCTGTCTATCTATGTCAAAATGTTCATATCTATCTATCTATCTATCTATCTATCTATCTATCTATCTATCTAAATCTGTTCATATCTATCTATCTATCTATCTATCTAAATCTGTTCATATCTATCTATCTATCTATCTATCTATCTATCTAAATCTGTTCATATCTATCTATCTATCTATCTATCTAAATCTGTTCATATCTATCTATCTATCTATCTATCTATCTATCTATCTAAATCTGTTCATATCTATCTATCTATCTATCTATCTATCTATCTATCTATCTATCTATCTATCTCAAATGGTTCATATTTATCTATTTATATTTGTCTACTTGTAAGGAGGGCCTGGAGAACTTGATACTCACAGGTCGGATAAATGGAAGCAGAGACAGGGGAATGCAGCACAAGACATACTTTTTAGGTCTTAGCAAATGGTTGGCAGAGCGAGGCTTAGAAGAGATATGAAGAGAAAAAATATCGAGAGTGACAAGAAATAGAGCCAAGTGGAAGTCCATGAATGCCTATGTTCTTAAGGGACACGGCACATGAAGAAGAAGATCTATCAGACTTTTTATATCTAGCTATTTATCTATTAGTATGTTTATATCTCTATATCTATCTTAGTCTGTTCATATCTATCTGTCTATTTATTTATCTATCTATCTATCTATCTATCTATCTATCTATCTATCTATCTATCTATCTCAAACTGTTCTGTCTATATCTATCTATCTATCTAGCTATCTATCTATCTCAAACTGTTCTGTCCATATCTATCTATCTATCTATCTCAAACTGTTCTGTCCATATCTATCTATCTATCTATCTATCTATCTATCTATCTATCTATCTATCTATCACAAACTGTTCTGTTCATATCTATCTATCTATCTATCTATCTATCTATCTATCTATCTATCTCAAACTTTCTGTTCATATCTATCTGTCCATGTATCTATCTCAAACTGTTCATATCTATCTATCTATCTATCTATCTATCTATCTATCTATCTATCTCAAACTGTTCTGTCCATATCTATCTATCTATCTATCTATCTATCTATCTATCTATCTATCTCAAACTGTTCTGTTCATATCTATCTATCTGTCTATCTATCTCAATTTATCTATCTATCTATCTATCTATCTCAAACTTTCTGTTCAAATCTATCTGTCCATGTATCTATCTCAAACTGTTCATATCTATCTATCTATCTATCTATCTATCTATCTATCTATCTATCTATCAGTGTGTTCACATCTAAATATCTCTCTTTGTTCATATCTACCTATTTATTTATCTTGAATTATTTCTGAATTTCTGGGATGATGCTTTATGTTATCCAATTTTTACTGCTACTTTCATGACATTTTTGCCATTACGCTCTCCAACCATCATCAAGCGCTTGTCAATCTGTGTTCTTCTCAGATAAATTCAACTAGAAACATTTATTTAATATAAACTATTCTCTCATGAAACAGTAACCTATCTGATGATGGATTTGGTTTGTGAATGTGATGTGTTCAATCCCTGTGCTAGGTAGTGTATACCTAGACTCAATGGAAGAGTGGAAAGTAATAACTGAGTGGTACTAAATAAGAACTAGACGAGATATCCCTTGACATGATCAGTGTAATTAGAACGATCTGCTCTTAAAGATTAAATAGATTTCAGTTAGAAATTCTTTGATGGTTACCTGGAGTGACAAGCCCCTGATGAAGGTAAGAGTGCAAAACAGCTGAAGCATTGTGATGATAATATCAAAAATTATGACAAAAGTTCACATGTAAATCATATAAATAATCAATATTTTTATTTTCAGGTCTTAAGGTGAATTTGGTTAAAACTAATGTGATGATGAGTGACATAAACTGAGGTCTGACTTTTCCCCAGGAAAGATCTCATGTGGAGTTTGTTTGTAAGGGTGTTGGTTCAAACTCCATTTTTTTCAATTACTGTGCTCACTGGGTGCATAAGCAATGTAGTGGACTCAATGGTAGATTAGAGAATGAGGTGAATTTCAAATGCAGAACTTCCCTGTACCCACCAGGCACAATTGGTCAGTTGAGCTTGATAATGTTGAGTATGAGGTTGTTGGATCAGTTTTGCCATCTTGGTAACATGTTAAGGGCATATAGAAGTGCAAAAGAAAGTTCAATATCCCATATAAGATCAGATCGGGAAAAAAGTTTAGGAATTTTTTCCTTTTCAAACATCTCGAATATTTTCACATATGATGAAAGGAAAGTTATGTACAGTTTACGTTAGGACGGTTATGCTATATTGTCGTGAAACCTGGCAAGTTGATATTAGCAGAATTATTCAAACCAACATGCAAATGGTACAGTGGATGTGCAATGTCAGTCTTAGGGATAGAAAATTATCAGAGGAGTTTTTTTTTTTTTTTTTTAATCATTTCACCCCGAGCAAGGCGGAAATGCCACTGACGTGCAGGGGGCTACATAAATGTAAAAAGATTAATTAGAAAAGAGTGAGGAGTACAAACTAGTTAGAAAGGAACAATAGAAAGCTGAGAAAGCAGGTGCGATGACAGATACATAGGTGGAGAGAAAGGGAAGGTTATACAGGGGTGGGGCGAGAGCTAGAGTCCAGTGGTTAGTAGATGAGTATTGACTTTGCATTTAAATTTCTAGAGGTTGTAGCCGTCAGGAAAGCAAGAATATGGGAGCGAGTTCCACAGGCGGGAAGTGCGAGAGAAGAAGCTGCAGGAATAGAATAGATACATAGGTGGAGAGAAAGGGAAGGTTATACAGGGGTGGGGAGAGTTAAGAAATAGACTGGGTATTAACAATATAATAGATGTTATATGCCAAACAAGACTAAGATGGTTTGAGCACATTGAATGGACATAAAAAATATGATTAGCAATTGTATGTTTACTGAGGTCAGTGGAAAAAAAAGGGAGAGGTAGGCCATGTCAAACATGGACCCAGCTTATCAAAGAAGATTTAAAGAAGTTGAGATTACAGCCAGATGGCACACAAAATCAGACAGCCTGGAAAAGAGCCATCAAGAAAAACCCTTCCAAAAAATTCTAGCATGGAAATGAATGTTAAATGATGATCATGGTTATGATAATGATGGTGGTGGTGGTGATAATTAACTTGTTTTCTATATTTAATCAATAAAATGTTTTTCAGATTGAACCTTTTATTTTCTAATAATTATTTTTTTATATTGCAAAGCACATACCATCTTCCCTCTTGCTTATAACCATCCACTATTATAAAATAAAGGTTTTCAATGATAAAGCTGAATTAGCCAATTAAAGCTTCATAAGATTTTTCTTAGAATTGTTGCTATATTACAGAATTAAACAATTAGATTAATTAAATGTAATTTATTATCAGTTAAGCCAATTAAATTTGGATTAAAATTTATCAATTAATACTTGTCTTAATTACTGTTGTGTTAATTGTTCTGTATTTTTTTTATATATTTGTTAGCACCAGATACTGTGCTGAATAAATATATTAAGCACTCATTCTTTGCAATGATACAACCCTATCTAACAAGTTTGTATAAATGGTTGGCAGAACAAGGCCTGATAAGATTAATAAAAAGACAAATGTTCTTAAGAGATAAAAAAGTAGGTAGTTGTGGAGAGCCATGATCAGCCAAGTTCTTAAGGGATATAATGACTAGATTGGCAGCTAGGTTTCATAAATATTTATGCTTAGAATCAGAAGAAGTGAGGCTGAAATGTAAAGGACACATATTGAGGAAAGAAAGCTTAGAAAATTTGACACACACAGACCATACAGAAGGCAAAGTAGAAACTGGGTAATCTACCTAATGAGATTATTTAAATGGATATCTGAACAGAGAATAGAGGGAGAACAAAAAGATAGACATTGCTAAGAGCTGTAGGTAGTTGTGGAGAGCTATGATCACCTATGTCTTGAAAGAACACAGCGCTTAAAAAAAGAAGTTTGTTAGAAACAAAATAACTGATTATCAAAGACCAATAATTTTTTTTAAACAAATTTTCTCTGACCAACTTTCTATTAAACCATTTACTGAAACAACTTTTTCAATCAGGATCTCATTGTTAGGGATTTCATGCAAATGACAGTGTAGACAAGTAAATATTTACACTTTATAACAAAGAAGGTATAAAATAAATGAGTTGTGAAAAAGAAAGAGAGAAGAAACTTCAAAATAATGAAATCTATGGTCAGGGCATCTTAACCAAGCCTGGAAATTCTTCTGAAATCCCCAGGTAAAAACTGTCAGAGACGAGTTAAATGTTAGACATTCTTCTTATAGTTTTCTATGCAAAAAATGGTAGTTGAAGTGAAGATTTAATTACATTTTCAGATGTTACCTGGAAAAGTGATAACTCTTTAATCGGAGAAATGATAAGAAACATATTCATTTCAGTCTCAACACCTGGCAAATGAATATATACAGAAATCTCTTATTTATATATATATATATATGTGTGTGTGTGTGTGTGTGTGTGTGTGTGTGTGTGTGTGTGTGTGTGTGTGTGTGTGTAAGTAGCTTGTCTGCATTTAATGTTGAGTTCAACTGGTTTTATGATACTGGAATTTGTTTTCATTTAAAGCAGAGAATAAATTTAGAAAAATGGTTTGCATGTTTTCACCTGAAATTTGTTAAAGCAAAGAAATTAAAAGATTTAAAACCAAAGATCTTAAAGATATTGTGTGTTGTCCGTGATCTGCTAGAAGAAAAAATATCAAAAAATTAAAAAAAAAAAAATGGAAACATGGATGGTCCTTAGGTTGGAGGAATTTATATGTTTTTTATTAGTGTTTTCCAAGCCCAGATAAGACCAAAAGCAACAATAAAAACAAAATAAAAAATAAACAAACAAAAATTTTGAATGCTGTTTTTAAAGGCAAGTAGGATGATTTGGAGCAACCTAATGTTTATACAAGTATTTTCTCTAAAAAGCTTTGTACACTACTATCTTAAGTTTAGTAAATATAAAAAAAGTTTAAATATTTTGGTTGTATGACATGTTGATATTTGTTTGATTATTCAGTTTCATATGGTGCAATCAGTAATAGTCAACCACACTAGCTTCATAAACCATTACTCTGTGTCAAGTTACTTATTAGAAATGGGAGATATATAACGTCCGATCATTGCCAGAAAGAGATATGATTTCAGTGAAGTTAATTAATCAACTTTTTTTGAAAATTTCACTCTAAGCAAGGCAATAAAGCCACTAAAACTCAATTGCTGAATGTGAAAGAATATGAATAAAAGGAAAACATTATTAAAGAAAAAAAAGGAAAAAACAGCAATTAAGAAGACAAAATATAATGATTGACATTGCATTTAAATTTTTAAAGATCAAAGTTGACTGCAAAGTAAAAAAGTCAGAAGACAGCTCCACTAGTAAGAGAAGGAACTGTTACATATTACGTTACATATCGCCATTTCAGCTATAAATGGATGAGAACCAGCTACCAATCTAATCTTCTTCTTCTTCTATGTGCCCTGTCCCTTCATGACGTAGACGATCATGGTTATCCACGTCTCCCTATCCCTTGTGGCTCTTAGTATGTTTGCTCCTGTTACTCCTGGCAACCCCCATTCCATCATCCACCTGATCAGGCCCTGCAAATATGTTATCCGCTGCCTTCCTCTGTCTCTTTTTCCTTCTATCTGGCCAGTCAGTATCAGGTTCTCCAAGCTCTCCTTCCTCATTGTGTGTCCCAGGAACTTCAGTTGTCTCTTCCTAATGCACAGTATTAATTTCCTTTTCGTTACCATTCTTTCCAACACCTCATCGTTGCTTGCATGCTCAGTCCACGATATCCGCAGCATCCTTCTGTAGAACCACAGAAATGTGGTTCTACCAATCTGATACTGTACTTAAATTAATGAAGTTGAGGTACAAATAAGGAAAGCTCATCAGAATCATTACTGTGAAAGTATTTATTTAAAAAAACACAAGGAAGCTATGTTATGGCATTGGGAAAATGACTGAAATCAAAGTGCCAGAACAGGACTGATAACACTGCAGATTATTCTTTGTATTTATCAAGAATGTCTAAATACATAGCAGAGGCACCAGGCCATATGGTAGCAACATTCAATGTAAGGATGAATGACAAACTAATGAATGTGCAAGATAGATTCTGGAGAGTAAAACTCAGATGGTTGAAATGGTAATGGTAATATTAGTAATTTCCTTATAGGGAAATTCAGCGTTCATTGATTCAGCAGCCAATGATATTTTTGGTTGAAATTTATGAAATGTTCTTCTTAAAATGTTTTAAAAGGATAATAGGTTTCCCAACTCCACGAACTGTTATTACTCTTTCTAGTATTAATGAGATTTTCCTTCCTAAATTTTTGCTTGAAGTAGTGAAGAATGTCAATATCTTGATTATGTTATTTTCTCTTTGTGCTACATGCACTATCAATTTTTTAAAAGTCTTAAAGTGAAATGGTTTCTGTAATTTGGTACATTTCTTTGTTATTCTGTAGTGTCAGGCCACATGATTTAAAGACCTACAGGTGTCATTTGCTTAAAATCATTTTAACCATTGATCTTAGAAATCAGTTGTATAGAACTGACAGTTGAGATATTTCTGAACAGTCTTGGCACCATCCATGTCATCCATATACAAGTTTTGATATTTTATGTAAGGTTAATTGAAATAAATTTTTAAAAATTAATTGGTTACAAAGTTTTCTCAAGTGATAAAATTTTAATTGGTAAACCGAAAATGCTCCAAAGATTTACTAATATACTTTAACCAATTCCATATCTTGAAGCCAATGTTTGATTGATAAGTCAATCTGTGCTAATGACATAGGTATTCATAGTTCAGATAGGAATGATCTTAATCTAGGAATCAACATCTACCAAGTATTTTAAGAAACAACTCAAGATAAACCTTTTCAAAATAGAAAAATGATCTTGAATAGGAATGAAAGAAATGATGTGACCTATTCAAGATGTCAAGTTAGTAAATGTCAAACACTTCAAACAACTAATTTTATAGATCAGTTATAACAAATTCAGTATAGGAAATAAGAACATTGAACATAGTCTAGGCTGTGTAAGGGGTAGTTTCATCAAACACAGTGTAGAAATCAAATAAGTTACCTTCTAACATGGCTGCCTTCTTTTTGTTCCCTTTTTGTTTACTACATTTATAGGAGAGTATCACCCAAATAGTCATTGATGGGACATTGCTAGGTGAATAGTAGAAATGCTTCCCAACCGTCAATATAGGATTAGAGTTGCAGGATCAGGTAGAATAACCCTGCGAAATCATAGATTCCTGAGGAAACTTGAAGCACCTGGAATCAAAACCTTTATTCTGAGTGTCTTTCCTGTGTCCATTGAACCAACAGTCAGGGATGTATATAGGCCACATAATTCTGATGAGAAATCTGGAAATGGCTGCATTACTTAGCGAAGTGACATGGCATCCCAGAGCCCTACTCAATCGCTACCATCAAGAACCAGGATCCCCAGGGCGCTATCCTGATAACTCCCATACAATCAGCCAGGCAATAAGGAACTGATTCCTCCCCAGCTGCCACTACACTCCTGCAATGGGAAGAGAAGGGAGATGTAGAAATCAAATAAGTTACCTTCTAACATGGCTGCCATCTTTTTGTTCCCTTTTTCTCTACCTCATTTATAGGAGAGTATTTAATGCAGCAAATGGGTTAGTCCACTTTACTATAATGGGCCTGCCTAACACATTTGCATGAGTGGATTCTATTCACTCATATATATCTCTCCATTAGATCACTTAAAAGTTTGGCCTTTCATTTGGACTGACTACACCAATCTACTTGTGTGCCAAATCACTCACTATTAATCAATATCCAACACACAGCATTTTGCTATGAAACCAAAACATGTAAAAACTTGAGTCATGTTTTCAAATAGCCCCATCAGATCAAAAATTTTATAAAGATGTTGTGCATGGCACCAAACTTATTTAGGAATATCTAAACTTTCAACTGAATACAAACACTTTCTCAGATCAATGGTTAAAAATGAATTTGATTGAGCAAAGCATGTAGGTTTTAGTGAGGACAATATTTTATAGAAGCTTGTTGACTAGTGCTACAAAATACCAAGAACCTGTACCAAATAACAAAAATCCCATCACTTGACACACACAGCAAAAAGCAGCAACAACTCAAATGCATATAATATGTAACTCAAAGAGAAAATAATAACATAATAAAAATTTTGATGTTCCACATAACTTTTAAAATAAAGCAAAAAAGGAAACCCTTAATCAGTACAGGAATGAGCAATAACAGTTACTGAATGTGACAAACTACTTAAATGATTTACATGACACATGGGCAATCATGTCTTTTTCAATTCATAATTTACTAGACAGAAGATCTTCCCACAGTCAGTCAGTCAGTCATTTAAGTGCCATACGTGAAACACGCTTGGGCGATCATGTCTTGAAAGAGACATGACTGACTGGGCAGAAGATTATCCCGCAGTAGGTTGACATTGCTTTCTACGGTAGACTGGTTGCCAGCCAAGGCTATAGAACCCAATCTGTCCTGTTATTTAACCCATAACTGGAAGGAAGAGATGGATTAATACCTTTCCCAAGGGTATTTGCGCATAAGTGAATGCAATGAATTCAACTGGAATTCGAACACAGCTCCCTGATTTCTCGTTCTGAGCCGATATCCACTGCACCACAACGCACATCCCACAGTAGTTTGTCATTTCTTTCTGCAGTAGACTGGTTGCTCACTAAGGTTATAGAAATTAGTCTGTCCTGCTATTCAACCCATAGCTGGATGGGATCTTATTTAGGTCCCCTCTTTTCTAATTATTATATGGCAAATTTAGAAAATAAAATAATTAATGACAACAATAAACCCTCTATTAATGTAAGATACATAGATGACATCTTTGTTTTAGCTAAGAATATCAATCAAATTACACAACTTAAAAACAAATTTGAAAGTCACTCTGTCCTCAAATTTACATTAGAACTTAATATTAATAACAAAATCCCATTCCTTGATGTATTCATTGATTCTAGCAGGCATAGATTTACTACTTCTCTATATAGGAAACCAATTAGCATAAACTTGTGTCTTCTTAATTATAATAGTGAATGCCCCCAACAATATAAGTTAGCTGTTATAAAAAACTTAATTCAAAGCACACAAATGATATCTTCTTCCAAATCCATATTTTAGTAATAATCAAATTAAACTCATCATATATTATAAAAAATTCAAAACAATTGACCTCATAGTCTTTAATAACCCTACAAGCACTAAACTAAATTCTCTACAAAAAACCAATATAGTGTATCAATTTACTGCTAATTGAAAAACAAGGCTTCTCTACAAAAAACCAATATAGTGTATCAATTTACTGCTAATTGAAAAACAAGGCTTGGAAAAACAAGGCTTGGAAAAACTCTGGGAAAACCTAAAAGCAAAACACAGCGCCCTCAGCAAGGTGGAATCCGCAAGGAGGAGGAAGAGCAAGAAGAAGAAGACACAAGAGCGCTTCTTCAGAGACCCCTTCCAGTTTGCTAGAACGCTGTTTGAGCGGCCAAAATCTGGGACCCTTAGTGTGGACAAAGAAGTTCTTGAGCAGCATCTGAGGAAAACATACTCTGACTCTCAGAGCGAAGCACCACTCGACATTCAAGGTCTGGTGTGGCCAATCAACCCTGAGGAACAATTCAATAACAAACCACCAACGTTGGCTGAAATCAAGAAGGTGGTTGACAAAGCCAGAGCCAATTCGGCACCGGGGCCAAACGGAATACCTTATCAGCTGTACAAGAACTGTCCCAAGGTTCTGAAGTGGCTCCACAGACTGCTGCGATCGGCTTGGAGAAACAAGAAGATCAGCGGCCAGTGGATGACAGCAGATGGTGTGTACATCCCCAAGGAGCAAAATTCAAGTGACATCAGCCAGTTCAGGCCAATATCACTACTGAACGTCGAAGGGAAAATCTTCTTTTCTGTCATGGCAGCAAGGCTGACCAATTACCTCATAGAAAACAAGTACTTGGATGTGTCAGTCCAGAAGGGTGGTATCCCGGGAGTGGCTGGCTGTGTAGAACACGCAGCGATGATCTGGGACGCAATCCAAAGAGCAAAAACAGAGAAGAGAAACCTGGACGTGGTGTGGCTTGATCTGGCAAACGCATATGGATCTGTACCCCATCAGATGATACAGTTGGCTCTGGAGATGTACCATGTGCCAGAGAGCATTCGCAACATGCTTAAGAAGTACTTCAATGGCTTCTCAATGCGGTTCTCTACCAAGGAGTATACAACAGATTGGATCAACTTGGAGGTGGGCATTGCAATGGGCTGTGCAATTTCCCCAATACTGTTCGTGTTGGCAATGGAAGTCATCTTGAAAGCAGCAACTAGCAACGTAAGAGAAACAGACCTTGGAGATGGATACAAGATGCCCCCTCTCAAGGCCTTCATGGATGACACTACGGTTATTTCATCCAGAGAAGAGGAGACACGCCATGTGCTGGAGAGGCTGGACAACATAGTTGCCTCATTTAGAATGAAGTTTAAGCCAAAGAAATCACGGAGTCTCTTGCTGAGAAAAGGAAAAGTGGCCGAAGTTGTGGTCTTCAGTGTTGCCAACCAGGCCATTCCGGCAGTCACAGAAGAGCCAGTCAAGAGCCTTGGAAGGTGGTATGATGATACGCTGAAAGACACACAAAGAGCAAAAGAAACCAAGCAGATGTTGGAAGAAGGTTTGGAGACCATTGACCAATGTGGGCTCCCTGGCAAATACAAGGTCTGGTGTTTGCAGTTCATGCTGATACCAAAGCTCCTATGGCCCCTGATGATATACGACATCTGCACCAGCATAGTGGAGGCAATGGAAGCCAAAATCAGCAAGTTCACAAGGAAATGGCTTGGTGTCCCACCCTGTCTGACTGACATAGCGCTGTACTGTCGCCAAAGCATGCTGGAGGACTCAGGAGACAGGGTGGTAGAAGCAATCAAGCCCCAACTGAAGACAGGCAGAAAATGGAAAGTTCAAGAGGCAATGGATTCTGCTAGAGAAAGTCTCAAGATCAGAGAAATAACAGGTCACATGCAGACCAACAGACAAGGACTGGGGATGACCAAAACTGAGTGGTGGTCAAAGGCCAAAGGAAAAGCCAAAAGAGACATGATGATTCAGGAGATGAGAAAAGAAGAAGACCAAAAAAGACTCCAAAAAGCAGCCCAGCAGAGCCAGCAAGGGCAATGGACAACGTGGGAGAATGCACTCTAAAGAAGTCTCACTTGGAATGACATTTGGCACATGGCCCCTCTCAGGATCAGCTTCATTCTCAGAGCTGCATATGACCTTCTGCCCTCATATGCAAACCTGGTGAAGTGGGGAAAAACAGACGATCCTTCATGCCCCCTCTGCCATGAAAAACAAACAGTAGAGCATGTCCTAAGCTCATGTAAAGTAGCCCTGGCTCAAGGAAGGTACACATGGAGGCACAATCAAGTGCTCAAAGAGATTGTACAAGTAGTCTGGGCTAGTACCAACACCACAAAAGGGAAAATCAGGATTCCAAAAGCATCCGCAACATTCTTCACGGCAGGAGGCAGCAAATCATGGCCAAGAACAACAGTACCACTTGGAACATGCAGGCAGAGTATGCTGGACGGGGCAGATGACTGGGAGTGCACTGCAGACCTCCCAGAATGGAAGAGTCACCCAGAGATCATCAGCAAGAGTGGCATGAGACCAGACATAGTAGTCCACTCTCAGTCAACCAAGCAGCTGATTATGATAGAACTCACAGTGCCATATGAGAACAGAATGGAGGCAGCTCAAATCTACAAGACTGGAAAGTATGCTGATCTGGCAAACAGCCTGAGGAGAGAAGACTACCAGGTCAAAGTCCTCACTGCAGAAATTGGAGCTAGGGGGTTTGTAGGAGCGTCTGCATACAGCCTCATGAAACAGCTCTCAGTTGCAGGGAGGGAAAAAACCAGAGCCCTGAAAGCAATGGCAGAAGCGGCAGAGAGATGTTCAAGCTGGATCTGGTCAAGGAGGAATAAAAGTGAACTCCATAAGGCTTAACTTTCCTACAAATATCAGGTGTACCTTTGGCTAAGTGGTTAGTGCGGGAGTCTTTGAGTGAAAATGAGCATATCCAGAAGGTCACGGATCCCATCCGTGGCTCGTCCCCCCGCCAAAAAAAAGGCAGCAGAGGGACATCCGGAGTCATGAACCGGGTGTGGCCCAACCCCACTAGAGTGTCAGGAGATAAGGGCCGAAACACTTGCTTGACGGGGGCTTCTCTTCTGAGGACTCTCTGCTGCCACGCTCTCCATGAGTTTCTTTCTACTATCAATTTACATGCCCGTTCAGAGATTGTATTTCTGGTTCTAATAATAAACCCACTACATATATTAGTTTTACTACAACCACACTCTCCCAAAGACTTACCTGTCACCTTTCTGATCAGAGTACAATTAAACAACATTTCTCAAAAAAACATAACCATGTAGGTAATATCAAACAGATTTTAGTCAACAATACAATAATCCTCACTCATACACACAGTAAAAAGAATCTTCAGATATTGGAGGCCATCTACATTAAATCCAAACAACCCACACTTAATAAAATCATGTTTAAATCTGGTCATAGCACATTACATTGCATTTGAATATATGGTTCTGTTACCATTTCACGCTATCATGCAGTGTGACGTCATAGAACCGCATTGCAAATTTGAGAACTGCGTTTGTTATTTTTGGTAACTATTGCCGTTGCTTAGCGAAGTTTTATGTCAACACAAGATAAAATTATTGCTGATGGTGGATGTTTTTGTGTTACCATCCTTATAACCTCTCTGAAGATGGCTCATGTGAGCCGAAAGCTTAGAACCAAATTAATAAAAAATTATCCAAATGTTGGAGAATTTTTGTCTTTATTTTCACCTGAAATTAAAGCCAAAATACGATGTTTAGAATGGCTTATGATTAAGCATAATAGACATTCATTGTCTCTTATATTTAACAGTATATGTTTAGAATATATATATATATATATATATATATATATATATATATATAACTGTTGGACGGTACAAAACTTGTAAATTGCTTTAAAAATCACAAATGGAAACATCTCCCAAAGGATCCCCTTTTTTTGATCACTACCAATGGTTCTGTCCTGATGTGCTGTTGGTGAAAGGGTTTTCAAGAGAAATGTTTTCGTTTGTGATTTTTAAAGCAATATATATATATATATAAATATAAGAAAAATATATAGATAGAAGAAAAAGTGTGAGAAGCCGTAAACATTTTGTTTGAAATGTTGATTTATTATTATTATTAATATTAATATTACTTGCTTTTTTGAATATATTAAGTGTCCATAATGATATTTGTGTAACTACACATGTTATGAGTCCAAAGTTGACTTTCTTCGGGCAAATAAACTTGTGATTTTATCTATCAAGATCTGTTTGTCTATCTGACAGCCTAAAATACCCGTATATATAGTGGTCGGTGAGCAGGTCACAAAGTTCATATGTGTGCGTGTTTGTTTGTTGCTTTTTTTCACACTCGGTCATTAAATCTCTTTCGTTTTTGGAATCATTCATCTTTCACTGATGGCAAAATTTTTTTCATATACTTGCAAAATTTGATACTTCAAAATTGTTTTCAGCGATTTTGATTCAATTCTAGGGGTCATCTAACTCTCTTTGTTGTTTTTGAAATACTATTCTTTGCAATGGTTTGCTTTTTTCTTTTCAGCGCATTTGAATTTATGTGTGTGTCTTAGGTTTTTCATGTTGTTTTGTTGAGGGAAGGCTTGTATTTTTTTATAAATATTTCTTCCTGTATCATGAGTGTGTCATAATCTGCATTTTGGTTGATAGGCATTACTCTGAATTTACTTCCACTGAATTCTTGTAAGTGTTGAGAAATGAAAAATTTCCTGTTATTGGCTAGTCTAATGTTACTTCTGTGCACAGTTACTCTTTTATTCAAGCCTTGTATCACCCCCACGTATATTTTTGTGCATTCATTGCATTTTAGAGCATAAATTACGTTTTTAGAGTTGCAGCTCAGATTTGTTTTTATTTCATATGTACATATGTTTTCGAACTTGAAGTGTTTTCCTTCTATTATTATGTTGCATATCCCACATGTTTTTTTTTTGTATTTTGTAACCTGCTGTGTTGTGTGTTGCTCAAATTTTGATGAGGTTAGTAAGTTTTTAAATAAAAAAAATGTATGTTTTTTTAAATGTGCACATATTTAAATTTTAAATTTAAATACATGCAATTATATATATATATATATATATATATATATATATATATATATATATATATTGTTAAATGTAAGAGACAGTGAATGTCTATTATGCTTAATCATGAGTCGTTCTAAACATTGTATTTTGGCTTTAATTTCAGGTGAAAATAAAGACAAAAATTCTCCAACATTTGGAGAATTTTTGTCTTTATTTTTTAATTTCGGTATAAAACTATATATATATATATATATATATGTGAAAAGTGTATGTATATAATTATAAATATCAATATATATATATATATATATATAAATATGCAATTTGTTACATATATTATATTGTTTGCATATTATATATGCGTGGTACTTATTTAAAAGCGCTCAATATCAGTGATAGAGCAGACATATTCATATAGGTAGGTGTGAGTTTGTAACCCTGGGTTTCACGTTTTTGCGATCGTCAGACAAACAGATTAATTTTTTTTTAAAAATTGGTTATATTTGTGTATTTTTGTGGAAGTGGGGGAAAAATCTGTCGTCACGACAGATGCAATACATTTGTACACCCAACAATGCGCGCAAGGACACACACACACACACACACACACACACACACACACACACACACACGTACGTGCGTTTGGTCACTGAGGCTTGCATAAACATACACATGCGAATCGTGCAGGGTTTGGTATATATATGTATATGTGTGCCGTTGCACACATACACACTCATTCGGTTGGCATATTCGAATGGTGTGTAGTGATGTCAACGCGCGAATAGTTGTTGAGTTCTCGTAAGTACGTATGTACTTTTGATGGGTTCTGTGTGAAACTATGGTAGGTAAGAATTACTATTATTTTATTTAAGGCTGTATTGTTATTTTTTGTTTTAAAGTCGGTTATTGGCTTTTTTAAAATTTTTTATTTGCGTATATTTACATGGTGAAATTCTAATTTGTAATGCTTGTTAGTGTTTATTAATTATTAATTTTACTATGGCAGAGAGGTGTGATTTTTTTTTTATCCGTTTGGTATAAATTGTGATAATAGGTATTTATTTTCATGTCTGCATTTGGAAATTAGTTCTGATCTCGTGTTGAGTGAGTTCTTTTGTGGGGTATGTGATATAATTGCTACTTCCTCATGTAGGCAAAGTAGGCATTTTTTTGTAATGTTGTTATAAGCAGGCGCTTTTTTCAGTATTTCCCAGCTTATTGTTGGTGAAATATTTCTGTCTTTTAGACGCCATACGTATGTTGATAGTGTAGTGCTGTTCAAGTATTTTCTGTTGGAGAATGAAAGATTGTGGTTGTTATTTCTTTTCTTAAATGGTTCCTCAGTGGCACTGAAGTAATACATTGTGTTGTTGTTTGCACTTACCTTGGCTTTATATACTATATTTGTTTGCTGGCAATTTCTCTGGAGTGGGCATGTAGTTCCGTTTCTGCAGTTGCATTGAGCTTTTTCGATTGCATTATTGTAGTTTGTTAAGTTTTTGTTGTGGCTTTTGATTATTTGTGTAATATTTTTTGTGCAGGTGTAACTAATTTTGACGTTGTTTTTGTTGAATATTTTTGCTAATCGGTTTGTCACCGGGAAGTTTTTTTCTAATACATTCAGGAATGTCTTACCTATGTTTGTTTTGACGGCTTTGTTGTATGGTGGGTTGAACCAGATGATATTTCTTTTTCTATTTTTGCTTTTTTGTTGCGGGGTTGTATATTGTAGTTGTTGTTTGTATCCACATTTCTTTAGTGCTTCATCGTATGGTGTTCTTTTGTTATTGAAAATCTGTATGTTAGATGAATTTTCAGATAGTCTGTGGCTGATTGATATGGGTATTTGTTTGATGATTGAAGGTGGATGGTTGGAGGATGTGTGTACGTAAGTTGGATCGTCATTATCTTTTCTGTATGGTTCATATTTGTTTTTGTCCAAGTTGAGGGTGACATCTAAGAAGTTCACTGATTTTATCCCTGCTTTTATTTCTATTTTGAATCCAATAGATTTTAGAGCGTTTACTATTTTTTTCCTAAATCTATCTAATTTGGGACCATTGGGTTCTCTTATCAGGATAAGTCCGTCATCTCTGAATAGTCCCGTGTCCTTTTTATCCAGGATTCTGGCTAGGTGTGAGAGAATGAGTATGCCTACTAATTCGCATGTTCTGCTCCATCGTAGCTACCCATTGTTACATCGAATAAGTCGTGGTTTTGTTTTTTTTTGTCCATGATTCATTATTGTAGAATAGTAGGGATTTGTGGCAGTGCATGATTATTTTAATGTCTTCGTCTGTAATTTTTATATGTTGTTGTGCCAGTTGTATAGCCTCATTTAATATGTTTTCTGTAACGGATGAGTAGAAGTCTACGATGCCGAATTGGATGAAAGTGGCTTTGTCCTTGTTTTTTATTGTTGTAAACCACTCTATGAGAGCTTTGGTATTCTTCCATTGGCCTAATTTATTCCTTAAGTTGGTGCTGATAGATTCTAATATTTTTTTGCTGATTTTTTCTATTTCGCTTTTTGCCGGGTTTATTAGTTGGAATGTATTATAGTGTTATACCAAAATTAAAAAATAAAGACAAAAATTGAATTGGCGTCAGTCGGTCGGCAATTCTACCTCTGAACTATGGGCACTTGGTATATATATATATATATATATATATACCGAGCACCCATAGCTCAGAGGTAGAATTGCCGACTATATATATACATAGAATTGCCAACTATATATATACCGAGCGCCCATAGCTCAGAGGTAGAATTGCCGACTGATGCCAGTTCAGTCAGGTTTCAATCCTGGGTTAAAACAATCAGATATCTAACCATACAGATGAGCTGTGATACAGCAAAACAGATCTGTCTGCGGATGACTATATATATATATATATATATATATATATATATATACATATTTAGTAATATTTTGATTATAAGTGTTTATAATAAAAACATACTTGACTGCAGCACAAGAGCCGTTGCGTTTTGGTACTAGTAAATTAACCCAATACTAGTATGTTAATTCATTTGTTTGCACTACTAAGATATGTATATATATATATATATATATATATATATATATATATATATATATATATATATATATATATATATATATATACTGTTAAATATAAGAGACAATGAATGTCTATGATGTTTAATCATGAGCCATTCTAAACATTGTATTTTGGCTTTAATTTCATATGAAAATAAAAACAAAAATTCTCCACCATTTGGATACTTTTTTATTAATTTGCTTCTAAGTTTTCTGATCAGAGTAAAACTGATCAGAGTACAATTAAACAACATTTCTCTGAACAACATAAACATGTAGGTAATATCAGACAGATTTTGGTCAACAATATGGTTATCTTTACTCATACACATAGTAAGAGGAACCTTCAGATATTGGAGGCCATGTGCATCAAATCTAAACAACCAACAATTAATAAAATCACCTTTAAATCCGAACATAACATGTTACATTGCATTTCATTACATGGTTTTGTTGTCATTTCGTGCTATCATGCTGTGTTACGTCATAGTACCACATTGCAAATTTGAGAACTGCGTTTGTTATTTTTGGTAACTATTGCCGTTGCCTAACAAAGTTTTATGTCAACACAAAATAAAATCATTGGTGATGGTGGATGTTATTGTATTACCGTCTAAATGACCTCTCTGAAGATGGCTCATGTGAGCCGAAAGCTTAGAAGCAAATAATAAAAAATTATCCAAATGTTGGAGAATTTTTGTCTTTATTTTCAACTGAAATTAAATTCAAAATACGACGTTTAGAACAGCTCATGATGAAACATCATAGACATTCATTGTCTCTTATATTTAACTGATACACTAAAAAAAATATATATATATATATATATATATATATATATATATGTAAGACCTGGGTATGATCATAAACAACATCCTGCAGAAGGTTACTGATTAGGAGATTAGAGATTTTAAGAAGCATGGAATCACCTCTTAATTGCTATTGCTTCCAGCTCCATCTTGACCCAGGGTTGTAGCCCCTGTTAGGGTCCCAGCTATGAGTAAATAACAAACTGCCAGACTTAAACCAACTACTACGAAAGTATAAAATTCATTTTTATACAAAATAAATTACCATCAATGAATCTTTATATAAAAAAGAACAAAATTTCATATTTATAGAAAAATGACCAACAACACATTTTATCTGCAGTTGAAGTCATACAAATGTGTTCATAATATATTTAGTTGAAGCCATAAACATGTGTTCAAAATATTTAAATTTCAGCATTAAATAACCCATAGAGGTTGATATACCTCTAAACAAAAGTGTATATATATATAGATATATATGTTTTGGCCATACATCCATTAAATATTAACTATTAAACAATGATTTTCATGCTTTAAATCTGAAAAAGTTATGATAACCACTCTTTCTGAACAAATCAAAGAAATATATTGTCTTTACCTCTTCAGAACTGTTTTCTTGAAAAACCGAATCCAATTCCCTGGCAGCTCTGCTCATCATTCTACTAATTCCTGATATGGTTGCCATTTTTCTATTGTCATCTTTTGATCCAAACTGATCATTGGATTGACCAAGCATGCTGTTAGTAGAATCCTTATAATTCAAAGTGCGGTTTTTGTTTTTTGCTGCAGATGGAAAAGCCTCACTTTCAGCCTCATGAACTTGACATTTCTCGTCAGGTGAGTTATTGACTGATGCACAAATCTCTGACATTTGTGAAAATGACATTTTTGGGGACGGTGGTTTCAAAATGTTTGATTCTTTTGGTTGAATGGCACACTTAGCAGCAGGTTCTTTACTTTTCTGGACTTTTGATTCTGAAAAAAAGGTTTTGAGAGATCAAATTGGAGTTTTTACTACAAAAGGCTTCATACTTGTAGCCTTGTGCCAGACTAAAATAATCTTATTAATGGCAATGAAGATACAAAATTGACAATCATTCAGTTTAGGATAAAGTATCAACCACACAACCAGTGGTGAATGTATGAATCGATCTTATAAGTAGTTCAACTGCCAAAGTGAAATTCCTTCCACGCAACCCAAATTGCAAAGAACATGTCATTCACCTTTGATTTCAGTTGAACCTAAAGATACGACATGAGCCATCAAAAATAAAATAATTTTCACGCATAATCATAATTAAGTAAATTTAATAATAATAATTAACAGCAAATTATTAATGGATACATGCAAAATATCCTAAAATAATTAAAATAAAAAAGTAAAAATTAATGAAGAATCCTATCAGATACCTGGCCTTTAATTATTTCTATTGAATAACCATTAGAATAATTTAAAATAATTGTTTTCACCTATGTAATAGCAGTTAGAAAGATACAATAAACTGGAAATATTTGAACTTGCTAGTCATAATGTCCTAAAGATTAACACATATAAATAACTGTGCTACTAACCACTCAACCTGGAGATGGCATTCAAGCATGAAACAATCTTTTACTCTGCATATTGAACACCTTAACCCATAAACAAAGCATATCTATCTATCTATCTATCTATCTATCTATCTATCTATCTATCTATACTACCAGCCACAATTATTAGGCCACCCCAGTTTTTTAAAAGAAATTAGATATTTCCTACTATTTTTAGTATTTTTTTGCCAAATGAAAATAGAATGGTTCTCTTGTTATTATTACTTTACAAAACTTTACAAGGAAAGGAAGCAAAGATGAACTTGTCCGAATCACCCTAAATTTTCTTCATTCTTTCATTGATAAAACTGCAATATAGGTAATTATTAAATATTTAAAATTCATTTGATGCACAGGTTATTGTGCCATATTAACAAAAGAATCATTCTATTTTCATTTACAATTATTCACTTGGCAGTAAATACTAAAATATAGTATGAAATACATCATTTTTTTAAAAGACTGTGGTGGCATAATAATTATGGTCTGTACCAACAACATATCTTTAAATATATATATATATATATATATATATATATCTCACATATAAATAAATTCTAACTTTCAAAAAACATATGGCCATTTCAACAAGTGAGTTTAACACCTGCCTCATCAGTGATAACAAAACTTTATGTTAAGATAAAATTATTTGTTAGTGTGTGTGTAAAAAATGGAAGTAAGCGTAGTGAAAAAAAAAAAAAAAAGAAAAGAAAAACACAGAAAGTAAAAAGAAAGAAAAATATTTGGTAGATTACAGATGATGGAACTGTAAATTGCCACTTGGTGACAGAAGTGAAAAGAGATGCATTAAAATAAATTAAAAATAAAAAAATATATATAAGAATGAAATGGTTTATACAATACAACAATCTTTCAAGATTGCAAATTCAAAGGGTCCAAATAATGTTAATATCAAAATAAATTACATTAAAATTAACCTTAGGAATGAAAAAATGCGTTAAGAATGAAAAGCTATTATATAATTAAATTATATGGCTAATAAAAAGAAAAAACAACTATTTTAAGGAATTTTAATTTTAGATTAAATAATTTAATTTCCTAATAATTAATACATTTTTAGAAAATTTAAATTTTTTTGTATGTAATAAATATTGGCTGTGTAAAATAAATCATTCTAATTACATTGAGCCCTCTGGCTGGATTAGTTTTAATATTTAATTTTGAAAAATTAATATTAATAGGATCTGTTTGGGATACACTTTCAAGTCATTTCTTTTCTGATTTGTAACCTATATATATATATATATATATATATATATATATATATATATTTATTATTTACAAATGGAAAATATTCAAAAGTTTACAAATGAAAAATATTCAAAAATTCTACAATATAATTGTATTGAACACTTTTTAATACACATATGCACTGACCTAATTTTATTATGACCAAAAACTAAATAATTAAACAATCAATATATATATATATATATATATATATATATATATATATACATGTTATGGAAATTAAGGAATTTTAATGAAACTTGGTTATAAACAACCAACAACTTGAAATGAATTGTTTGAACATTATTTTTTATCGATACTTGTATTTAAGTAGATATTCTGTTTTTTAATTAAACAGTATTATATGTTTATATCTACTGGCCTGATTATTTACGATAAATTTTTATTATGAAAATGTGTGTCATTCGGCAGGATTTGAACCTGTGACCCCTATCTACATAGGGGAAGCTACCATTTGACATTGCCAGATCAAATCCTGCCAAATGACACACATTTTCATAATAAAAATTTAAATACGAGTATCGATAAAAAATAATGTTTAAACAATTCATTTCATATATATATATATATATATATGCAGGATTCATTAAAAATGACAGACAAGGTATTATGGTTAATTGTTTTATGTAATTTTTCATGTTATCTTATGATTTTTTTATTTTCAGAACATAACTTATATAAAAATTGTCCAAATGTTTTGTTTTTCCAGCTGCTTTTGGCTATACTTTCAACCATTATCAAGGATGTGTTACAGCTTGTCCAGAATTCAGATTATGAGTGTAGATAAAAAATATTTAAAATTAGAAATTTACATCAGAATTTGTTTTAGAGGGACAGGGAGCTTAATGAACATTCGTGATGAGTACTGATTGGTCAGTTTGAGACTGTACATTTTAGGAATCCAACAGTTCTTGGAATTTAAATTATCCCCGCCAGAATTTTTCCCATGACAACATGTGACGAAAACACTATTTAAACTAAAGCATGCCTAAAAATTGCCAGTGAAAAAAGATACAACAAGCAGCAAGAAGCTCCTAAGAATCTGAAGATTCATACCTAAGTGGAAAATTCTCTGCAACTGATACACACATAAAAAAAACAGTTTCCACAAGAATAAAAAACTCCCTACTCAACATCAAGCAACTTGAAGAAATACCAAAATTCTACTGATCATAGATTTTACTTACCGAGTAAGAAAGAAATTTGACAAGTCAACTTGACTGATATTTAATACAAGCAAGAAAGAAACAAGTTCATCCAAAGACAAACTCAGAAGTTAACACAAAAATATAATTCAGCCCATATTACATTTAAAGGTAGTGAACTTTTATTTTTTTTTAATCATTTCACCCTAAGCAAGACAGCCTTACCGCCACCGGTGCTCAGGGGGTTACATAGGAGGAAAGTGATGAGAAAGAGGGGCAGTTTATAGGGGGTGTCAGGAAGTGGGTTAAGAGAAGGATGAGTATACTGGTGTGATGAGAGTGGAATGGATGGAGAAAAGAGCCTGAGAGAGAGGATGCAAGTCAGTGAGATAGGAGATGACTATTGACCTTACATTTAAATTCTTGGAGATTGTAGCTGTCGGGAAAGCAAGTATATGGAAGGGAATTCCACAGGCAGGAAGTGCGAGAAAAGAAGCTGATAGAGTAGAAGTTGCAGTTAAATTTGATTGGTTTCACTGTAAAAAAGTGGGACCTAGTTGCTAGTCTAGTCAGTCAGTTAAGTGCCATACGTGATACATGCCTGGGCGATCATTTCTTGATTGACTGACTGGGCAGAAGATTATCCTGCAGTAAGTTGTCATTACTTTCTGCGGTAGACTGTTTGCCAGCCCATGCTATAGAACCCAATCTGTCCTGATATTTAACCTATAACTGGAGGGAAGAGATGGATTAATACCTTTCCCAGGGGTATTTGCATGTAAGTGAATGCAAGGAATTCAACTGGAATTTGAACTTGGCTCTCTGATTTCTCATTCCGAACCAATATCCACTGCACCACAACGTACATCCTAATAGTCTAGTAGCTCAAGTAAATTCATACATAGGGGGTACCAGTGAGCTATGTTTATCAGAGCAGAAGCTGGGAAAGTATTTGTAGAAGAGACATAGGGAAGCCATATTACGCTGGAGAGAAAGTGACTGCATCTGAGCCGCCTAGCCAGGATCAATCACATTACAGATTCCCCGTTAGATTTTGTCAAGAACCTCAAGGTGAATAGCCAACCAGATGTGGCAGCAGTATTCAATAGATTGGCAGATGGTAGATTTATATATGTGCAGGATGGATTCAGACGGGAAAAACTAGCTGGCTCTACGCAGTGAATCAACCTTCTTAGCAGCGGATTTACTAATGAATATGATATAGTCATTCCACTTGAGGTCTGCTGAGAGAGTTAACTCAAGTGTTTTGCTTTCAGATCAATGCTAATAGGGGTTAGGAGTGATTGTCTGTGATGGTTAACATATAGCAGCTTCGTTTTGGAAGCATTAAAATTTACAAGCCATTTCTTACCCCAGTCCACCACAAATTGGAAGTCTTTTTCAAGCTCAGCAGTGAGGTTTGTTTTGTCAGCCTCAGCAGATTTTTGATCGAGGCAAGAGTAAACAGTTGTGTCATCAGCATATATGCCTAGTTGGGATCTGATGACATCAAGGAGATCATTAATGAAGATCAGGAAAAGTGTAGGACCTAAAATAGGGCCTCAGGGACACCTGTGTTCATATGATAGTATTGGAAGGCATGTCTGTTCAATACTTCCTTCATTGTGAGATTTGAAAGGAATGACTAGATTAGGTCAAATAACTGTTCAGTTATACCATAGCCACACAGCTTGCATAGAAGGCTAGCATGCCAGACTCTGTCAAATGCTTTAGAGATATCCAGGGTAACAGTTCGAGCTTTGTCAAGAGCCTGGCATATATACTCAGTGATGGTTGTTAGCATATAATTCTGTACAGCACCTTTTTTGTATCCTTTATTCTAAAGAAAAACATTTAAAACAATTGTTGTAGGAACTTTGAACATTTCTCCATTGAACTCTAATTCTACACATACATTCTTGACACACAATTGTATTTTATATTTGTATAGATTTCTTTTTCTCCTACAAAAATAAATTTCGTTTGTGGAGTTAATTTGCATGCAAATTTTGCTAATCAAAAATCCTGATTTTAAAACTAAGAATATTAATACTACACAAACTCCGTAACAGATGGATTTAATTTTATATTTGACTGAATATGTGTAATGCTTATGTATGTGTGTAGGATCATGTGTTTGTTTTATATGCCACACAGTAAGCATATTGTTGTCATGTTCATAGTTGGTATTGTTAAGTGTTGGATTTATCTTTTTTATTAATAATGCTTCCATTATTTTTAGCATTTTTTTTTTTGCATGTAGATGATGCTATGATATTTGTGTTATCAACAGGATGTTGCAAATAGAGTTTGGTTGTAAAATAAAATCCATGATTTTTTTTTTTTTGCTATATTCCAGCATTTTGGAATGTTGCATTTCGTATTTAGATACATGCATATCATATTAGTGATGTCAGCTATTTAAAATAATTTATTCTCTTTTCGATGCTAGATGATGATGATGATGATGTAGTGGGTACAGTAAAGGTGTCAATGTATGGTGTCACTGCCTGGATATGAACAAAAGCTCTACAATCTAAGCTTGATGGAATCTAAACTCAGAGCTTGGAGACTTAATATCTCTTGGAAACAACACCCAACTAAATCACAGCTCTATGGGTCTATTTCTGATATTTCTACAATCTTGCACAAATATAGAAGTCCAACAGCACCTGGTATTCTTAACTGGTCACATATCTACATTCTGACAAGGCTAAATATTGCTTAACTTCAGTGATTGTATAGGAAGAGGTGTTTCAGCATGTTGTGGCCATAAGCTTTCAGGTCACATGAATGTATATCAAGTAAAATAAATAAATCACCTAACTAAAAAATAAATCTAAACTTATTTATAAATAGGACTTTGTCTGTGTGTGTGTGTGTGTGTATGTGTGTATGTGTGTGTGTGTGTGTCCATTACCTATAGACTCCGAAATGGCTGAACCGATTTTCTTCAAAATTTACACAGTTGTACTATAAGCGTCTGCGAGTGTTCTTAGCTAGGTTTTGTGTTGAGGTACCCCTGATAAATATCAAAAGTCGATAATCAAAAAAATCAGGTTATAGAAGGAGTGGTCCAATCTTAATCAAATTTGATACACTCATAGACAAAGACATAAGAAATGATATTCAGAAGTTTCAAGGTTGCAGTTCTTACAATAGTGCAGAAAATCGATAATATATATATATATATATATATATTAAAGGCAAGATATTTGTACGTGTGTCTGTTTATCTGTCTGTATGTCCTTTATGCAAATCCACAATTTTTATCCAATTCTCACCAAACTTCACACAAATATTCTTTAGGCTGAGTCTGAGCTCCAGGACCATGGATTAGTTTTAAAGCTTTCATTACACCCAAGCAATGCCGGGCTATACTGCTAGTTTGATTTATAAGAAGAAAATGTAAGTGTTCAACAGTGTACTTTCAAGAGACTGTAGTGTAGATTTTAATATTAGCACTCGTGGCTGATACAGACCTGAAATACATGCTGATGATAAGAGGAGGGTATTTTTCCTTTCTAGAAATTTCTCTTTGTTTCTTACTTTCCAGTTATTATTATCCCTTTTTTTTTTTCATAATGACAATTTTTATCTCTGATCTTCAGAGTTTGTTTAACAAATCAACTGAAATTTAAGCACATGTTGAAGGGCTTCAACATCTCTTGTAATTTTCCAAAGATAGACAAATCAGTTAAATTTTTTCTTTCTCTTAAGATCTCCAGTATTTTGAATTGAGCAAATATACAAAATTAGAACAAGGCATATGATAACATTTATGTTATCAGTAGATTTATTTAACCTACACAGCAAGGCATTCCTGCAATAACTAGACGTTCAAAAAGGATTTATAGTTGGTAGACAAAATCTGAATAACATAAGATACACAGATGGCTCTATTTTGATGTCATATGCATAAATAAAATAACAAGAAATTCAATATAATTTGTTTTTAAACACTGAATGTTTTTGATCAAAATAATCTATATTTCCCAAGTATATATATATAAGTAAATTAAGTATGCTGGGATGTGCTTTGCAGACCTCAAGTGGAATGACTATATCGAATTCATAACAAAATCCGCTGCTAAGAAGGTTGGTTCACTGTGTAGAGCCAGGAAGTTTTTTCTGTCTGAATCCATCCTGCACATATATAAATCTACGACATACCCATCTATTAAATACTGCTGCCACATTAGGTCAGCTATTCACCTTGGGGTTCTTGACAAAATTCAACAGAGAATCTGTAATGTGATCAATCCCAGCTAGGTGGCTTAGATGCAGTCACTTTCTCACCAGCATAATGTGGCTTCCCTATGTTTACAAATACTTTCACGGTTTCTGCTCTGATAAAAATAGCTCACTGGTGGCCCCTATGTATGAATTTACAGCTTGCTTTGTGGTGCAGTAGATATTTTCTTTTTAATCATTTCACCCCAAGCAAGGTGGTACTGCAATTGATGTGCAGGAGGCTACATAAGAGAGTTAAAGTTTTAGACAGGAAAAGAGTGAAGACAAAGATGAACCAGCTACAGGGGAGAATGAGAAAGGGCAAGAGAAGGATATAAACACAAGAGTGAAGACAGTTATGAAGGTAGAGGGAAAGGAAAAGAACAAGATACATGGGGTGATGTGGAAAGGGCTGGAGTTAAGTGGATAAGAGATGGGAGTTGACTTTGCATTAAATTCTTGGACGCTCTAGCTGTCAGGAAAGCAAGTATATGGAAGTGAGTTCCACAGGTGGGAAGTACGAGAAAAGAAGCTGTTGGAGTAGAATTGTCACCTGCATTTAGTTGATCTAATTGTAAAAGAGTGGGACCTTCATGCCAGTCTGGTTGCACAAGTAAATTCTTGTGGAGTGGGCATCAGTGACCTAAGTTCTTTGGAAGTCATGAAAATATTTGTAGGAAAGACAGAGGGAAGCCACATCCCGCCGTTAAGAAAGTGGCTGGAGTGGAGCTGCCAGGTTGGGACCAATCACATTACAGATTCTTCTTTGGAGCCTGTTGAGAACACTGAGATGAACAGCAGGGGTGCCTGACCAGATATGGCAAAAATATTTCATGCATGGGTGGATGGTTGATTTGCATATGTGCAAAATCAGCTTGGAGCAAAAAATCAGAGAACTGAGTTCAAATTCTAGTTGAGTTTGTTGCATTCACTTATGTGCAATACCCTTTGAAAAAGTATTAATCCATCTCTTCTCTCTCCAGCTATGGGTTGAATAGAAGAACAGATTGGGTTCTCTAGCCAGACTACTGCAGAAAGAAATGGCAACCTACTGCAAGAAAATCTGCCTAGTAAGTCATGTATCGAAAGAGACATGATCACCCAAGCATGTATCATGTATGGCACCTAACTGACTGACTGAATATAATAGTTACATAATTAAAGCTTTTACTGGGCAGAAAGTGGAGGATCGATTTTCTATTGCTATGAAGTAATAAACTTATTCCCCCACTAATTACTACTTATTAATATAATAATAGAATACAATCCATTTCTTTTCCTTCCTGCTATGGTTGAATACCAGGACATATTGGATTCTATAGCCTTGACTGTCAACCAGTCTACTGCAGAAAGAAATAGCAACCCACAGCAGGAAGTTCTTTAGCCTAGTCACTCATGCATTGAAAGAGACATGATTGTCCAAGTATGTATCAAACTGACTGAATGATTAGAGGTATGCTAGATTGCTATGTGATATTCATTCTTTTCTGTGGCAATGAATAAGGAGAGAACTAGTTACGACATAAATCTGGCTCTACAGAATGATACTGAGAATTATGTGAATGGAATGAGTAAGTAACAAGGAAGTCTTAAAGAAAATGACAAAGAAAGAACTCTCCTACTAAGAATCAGGAAGATAGAACTGAAATTCATTAGACACATAATGAGGAAGGATGGCTTGGAAAACTTAACTCTCACAGGAATTATTGAAGGGCAACGGAGAGATAGGTGAATCAATGAGCAACTTAGCTAACTGACTTGTGTGAATCGATTGTAGAACCAGGGGACAAGTACATTATCAAAGTGATAAAAACTGCTAAAAGACCGTTAATCTTTGAATTCAGCCATTTTCATTTTGTCCCCCTATTGGGTTACACACACTCTCTTTCTCTTTCTCTCTCAACACACTCTGGTTTCTTTACAGGCTGCGACTCGCCGACATATCCGATAGAAATTTTATCAACTTTTTTAGTTAACGGCACGTGGTAAGTTTGAGTTTCTGTTTAATTTATTCTACTGAATTTGTATTTTATTCACTTATAATTGTTATTTCTTGTTACTAAATTATACTAAATTGCTCAGTTGTTTAAAGGTCGTTCGATACAGATAGTTTGAAATTTTAGTTATTCTGCTAGTGACCTCTTCCAAGGAAAGAATTCCTAGGACCGTTAATCTTTGAATTCAGCCATTTTTGATTTATACTAAGTTAAAACTTAGTAATTTTATATATCCAAGTGTATAGGGAGCGAGGAGGGTGTTGGCAGCGTTCGGAGCATTGATTTGGAGCAGTGCTCAATATAGAAATAGATCTGAGTATCTATGATAAATCAGTCAGCAAATACTATTTTTTAAATAGCGTTAACTGCCTGATAAAACATCACTCCTTCAATGTAGAAACAAAAGACGACCCTCGTCGAGTTGAGAATCTTTTATTTGAAATATTGTTAAAGTAAGTCTTTTTTCTGTTTTTTTTTTTTTCCCTTTTGCCTAATTTTAAATTTTAAGCTTTTCATGTTTAATTGGTTTTCTTTCTGTAATTCTTTTCCTTTGATTTTAGCAGAAATCTCTGGACTTTTACTACCATGTTTTTTCTTTCAATTGGAGCAGCTAGATCTATCTATCGCCTGGTTCACACTCCACCCACATCTATTGAACAGGTTAAGAGGCTCATCCCTTGTTCCCTGTTTAGGATGTGGTTTCTGGCTTTCTCTTTTCCAATCTTCTCACTTTGGTTTCTTTTTTTTTTTTCAATTGGTGTAGATAGATCTATCTATTGCCCGGTTCACACTCCACCCACGTCTATTGAACAGGTTAAGAGGCTCATCCCTTCTTCCCTGTTTAGGATGTGGTTTTTGGCTTTTCTCTTTTCCAATCTTCTCACTTTGGTTTCTTTTTTTTTTTTTTTTCAATTGGAGTAGATAGATCTATCTATTGCCCGGTTCACACTCCACCCACGTCTATTGAACAGGTTAAGAGGCTCATCCCTTGTTCCCTGTTTAGGATGTGGTTTCCGGCTTTCTCTTTTCCAATCTTTTCACTATTACGTAGCCCCCTGCACATCAGTGGCGTTACCACCTTGCTTGGGGTGATATGATTAAAAAAAAAAAAAAAGTGTCACTAGGGATAGAAAGTTGTGAAGAGCTGCGATCGTCTATGTCCTGAAGGGATGCAATACATAGAAGAAGAAGCATGCTGATAATACCGTGGATGGAATATGTAAACAATGAAGAAGTTTTAAAGAAATTCGAAACAAAATGGGTACTTGGAATAAGAGACTGAGGAATGTGTGTGTGTGTGTGTGTGTGTGTGTGTGTGTGTGTGTGTGTGTGTGTGAGTTCTGATGGAGCTAAAAAAACATGCCAAAACCAAGGTGTGTTTGTGGGTATTGGTTCTCGTCTCACCACCTTCTACTTGATAAATTTGTTTCTTTACTTTGAATCTTATTTCTTTGTATCATTCACCTAAAATGTGTTTCTTTGCCAAGATTTATGAGATGGTTGCATACCTTAGTAGGTAAGGAATGTTTGCGATTTGTTATCTGTTGAAAACATGAAAATACTTGATATAATCTATTCACGGCATTGTTTATAACATTGTTTAAATCAAGATGAAACTTTTAAACTGGTTTGGCTATTAATGCTTAATTAGAAACACATTTATTTTATATATTTGGGCAAAGTAAGTAGCTTGACTTTAGCTGCAAAACTGTAATGTATGTGCCTAAAATTCTATTCCCCACACAGTGACATTGCAAAGTTATCAGAGAAGGCTGGGTGGAGACTGATATGTTAATTTTGAAATAACATTCATGAGGATATTCATCCAAATAATTCATGTAATGCATCACCTAAGAAATTTCAATCATGTCATGAAAGAGACATGATTGACTGGGCAAAAAAATTTTTCGCAGTAGGTTGCCATTAATTTCTGCAGTAAACTGGTTGCCAACCAAGGCTATATAGCCCAATATTTCCTGCCATTTGATCCATAGCTGGAGGGAGAAGTGATGGATTAATACCTTTCCCAAGGGTATTTGTGTGTAATTGAATGCAATGAATTCAACTGGAATTCAAACTCAGCTCTCAGATTTCTCATTCTAGGCCAATATCCACTGTACCACAAATGTACATAGACAAAAATATTACAATTAAAACAAAAAAAATGAGGATTTATAATTCTATAATTTTATATTATAATTCTGTATTTTCATCTCTTCACAAGTCTGTTATGTCCTGCCATTTACTTAGATAAATAATGGACCATTACATTTTCAGTGTAAGAAATTAAGAAAGAAAAAGATTTATCAAAGATATAACATGGTTTTAATGAGAAAAAATGCCTACATGATATTAAAAAGATAGAAACCATATATTGATAATAATAATTGTTAAAGATATGTTTTTAAACATTAAAAATGCCATAATGTTTCATTAATAAAATATTAAGAGTAAAATATTTATTAAATTAAATTTACAATTTATATTAAATGATGTGATATTACCTCAGATAAATCATGGACCATTCCATTTTAATTGTGGTGAAAGAGAAGAATAAATATATCAGAGACACTGTTTAGAGTTAGTAAAAAAAAAAGAAAGTATATCTAAAAAGAAAGAAAGAAAGAAGATGAAGACAGATAAAGTGATAATGTTATCAGTTGCTTTATATCTGCTTTAGTGAAATGAAAGAAAGAAAGGAGGAAAACAGAAATGGACAGAAAATAGAGAAACAATGAAGAGAGTGACAAAAAAAGGACTACAAATAAAGTGCAAGAAAACCAAATGCATGGTCATCAGCAAAAAGAGCAGCCCAAAATGCCAAATACAGGTGAGGGATATTAAAATCAAGCAGGTATAAAAATTCAAATATCTGGAAAATGTTCTAACAGAAGATGGAAAGTGCGACACAGAGATCCAAAGGCAAATTGGCATGGTGAATGACGTATTCCAGAAGCTGAGTAAAGTACTAAGACACAGGAAACTTTCACTAGAAACAAAGAAGAGAGTACTGAATTGATATGTGATGTCAGTTTTTCAATATGGCAGTGAATGTTGGGCAATATCAACAAAGATGAAAAAATACTTGATGCAGTTGAAATGTGGTTTTACAGAAGGATGCTGTGGATATCATGGACCGAGCATGTGAGCAATGACAAGGTGTTGGAAAGAATGGATATGAAAAGAAAATTAATATTGAGCATCAGGAAGAGACAACTGAAGATCATAGGACACGCAATGAGGAAGTAGGGCTTGGCAAACCTGATACTAACAGGACAGATAGAGGGAAAAAGAGACAGAGGAAAGCAGAGGGTAACATATTTGAAGGGCCTGTGCAGGTGGATGACAGAACGGGGGCTGTGAGATGTTACAGAAGAAAGGGTGGTAAGAGCCACCAGGGATAGAGAGATGTGGAAGGCTACGATTGCCTACATCCTGAAAGGACAAGGCACATAGAAGAAGAAGGAGAAGAACATTAAAATGAACATATAATATTTTCACCTTAATGTATATTTAGGCAGCAATCATACTTTTGAGTATCATTCATTGAATACAGCCAGCCTAGCATTTTTATCCATTTTTCAGGAGTTAAAGAATATAAAAAATGTCCATTGTTTATATTGTTCTAAGCACTTTTGGCCAGTGCTTTAGCCATTCTCAAGGGTGTCGTATTCAGTATATTTATTCTCCATATGTTGTACTACATAGTAGATTTAACTGTACGAAGATTATTGTAGAAAAGCAACAGTTTGCAGCAGTCACATGCTCTACATTGCTGGGTCAATGTAAAGGTCACTTCTACTTTTAGAAAACACTTAACATGCCATCTCTGCTATTGAACAGTGTCAGATTGATAGTGGAGAACAGCATTTACTCAATAAAACTCCTCTAATAATAAGATGTTGATAGTTATATGATTTAAAAAGGATTTTTGTGTTATCAACTAGAATTGTCAGTTCTTCTTGCCATATATATATATATAATGCATTTTATATAATTCTTTCACTCCTAAGCAAGCTGATAATGTCTTTTGGACACAAGGGGCTACTGGGAGTAAAAAAAAAAATTCAGAAGACTTTAGTGAGAAGAAAGGAAAATAAAAATTGAGAATTCAAAAAGACAGATGATCTTTGCATTGAAGATTGTAAATAGCAGGGAAGCAAGAAACCAGAAGAGAGTTTTATAGGCGAGAAGTACAGGAAAAGATAATATTAGAAAAAAACCAATGGTTACATCTAGCTATTTCAACAGTAAAACAATGAGGGCTACTTGCTAATCTAGTAGTTGGCTTATTACCATTAAATTTTCAGAGTAACTGCTGGTTTGTCTATACTTTTGAGATAGTATTTACATTACTTACATTGTTTAAACTGTTGTCCTCATCTTTATTGCCATATTTACAACGTTTAGGCCAGTGTATGCTCCAGCTTTTTTCATTTGCTAGGAATTTTGAATCAAACTTTTTATTTTGATCACTGGGGTATGTCATTTTCATTCAATGTGCAATGCCACTTCCAGATGCCATGTAGTTATCTTCCTTTAACACAACTCTCTAAGTTATTTGTTCACCATTGTTGTAACCAAGTATTGAACTCACAACTATTTGGATTGAGTCACTCAACACTTATTATATCCATGAGGCCATATGTCTTCCAGCTAATCTTTCTTTCTTTCTTTCTTTCTGTTTGTCTATCTCTTTTTTCCTTCTTCCTGTCTGTCTACTTTTTCTTTATTTTTTCTTTCTTTTTACTTTCTTCTTCTCTGCCTACCCTTTTTTTCTTTCATTATTTTCTTTCTCTTAATTTTTTTCTTTCATTATTTTCTTTCTCTTAATTTTTTTCTTTCTGTCTACTTTTTCTCTCTTTCTTTCTTTCTGTCTACCTATTCTTTCATTCTTCCTGTCTGTCTACTCTTTCTTTCTTTCTTTCTTTCATTCCTTTTTTTAGATTATACTTTTTTTCTCTTTTTTCGTTCTTTCTTTCTTCAGGAATTTTTCTTTTTCTTCCTGTCTGTCTACCCTTCTTTCTTTCTTTCTTTCTTTCTTTCTGTTTATTCTTTTTTGTTTTCTTTCTTCTTTATGTTTGTCTCTTTCTTTTTTGTTTTTATACAATTATTTGTTTCTTTTTTCTTTCTTTTTTCATGTTTGTTTCTTTCTTCCTGTATATGCTTTCTTTTTTCTTTCTTTCTGTATGTTTATTCTTTTTTCTTTCTGTTTACTCTTTCTTTCTTTCTTTCTTTCTTTCTTTATTTCTTTCTTTTCATCTGTCTGTTTTTCTATTTATTCTTTTCTTTTTCTTATCTGTCTACTCTTTCTTTCTTTCTTTCTTGCTTGCTTTCTCTCCTCTTTTCTTTCTTTCTTCTTGTCTGTCTACCATTTATTCATTTGTTTATTTGTTTGATTGCATGTTTCTTTCTTTCTTTCTTTCTTTCTTTCTTGCTGTCTGTTTTTCTTTTTTCTTTCTATCTAATTTTTCTTTCAGTTCTTTCTTTCCATTTATTTGTTCTTTGTTTGTTTCTTTCTGTGCTATGTTTTAGTTTTCTTCAGTGTTTGTTTCTTTATTTCTTTATGTCTGTCTGTCTATTCTTTCTTTCTTTTTTCTTTCTTTCTTTCTTTCTTTTTTCTTTCTTTCTTTCTTTACTTACTTAACAGTGTCATTATTAGCCATATACTTCAATTCCTTAAATCTGCAAAAAATCATAGCATTGTCTACGTCATTAATTTTTGACCATTCAGAAAACCTATTCAAAATCTTACTCTTGAAAATCCTTAATGTCAGAATTTAAACATTTTTTATTTCTTAATAAATTTGTTCAGTAACTCCCACAATTTTATTTTATTTTATGTTTCATATTTTACCATAAATATTACTCTTCACTCAGTTATGATTTTAATTCTAACAAAATTCAGCCTTAATGAAGAACTTGAATTAATGACTGAAATTTTATTAACAGACACTTTTTTATCACCTATAATATACTATTATTACATACCAAATGGAATAATAGTATATTATATACCAAATGGGTCGAATAAACAAAGCCAGATATACCTTCAACACTTTGAGACCTATCTGGAGAACAACAGCCCTCTCACTCCGCAACAAGATCCGGATTTTTAATACCAATGTGAAATCGGTCCTACTTTATGGCTCAGAAACGTGGGGGGTGACCAAGATCAGCATCCACAAACTTCAGACATTTACCAACAGATGTCTCAGAAACATTCTCAACATCAGATGGCCAGAGAATATCTCCAATGAACAATTATGGGCCAATATAAACCAAACCCCAGTGGGGATCGAGGTCAAGAAGAGAAAGTGGAACTGGATTGGCCACACTTTATGGAAGCCTATATCCAACATCACTAGACAGGCTCTTGACTGGAACCCTCAAGGAAAGTGAAAAGTGGGTCTCCCAAGACAGACTTGACAGAGGAGCATTGAAGCTGAGACAAGCACTGCTGGAATGGCATAGGCTGAGCTGAAGAGGACCAGCCAGAACCGAGTGCGTTGGAGGTGTGTCGTTGCGGCCCTGTGTTCCCCAAGGAATCAAGTGGCATAAGAAAGGTATACCAAATGGAAAGTTGAAATACAGGGTGTGACGTATAAGTTATTGTCATTTTATATTTCTTGTATGCACATTGTTTTTTGATTTTGTCAACTACACATTATAGTTGGGTCAGTTGGGTAGCATTTGTGGAAAAAAAGCAACATGATGCTATTCACTCCACCAGAAACGGCACTTGTACTGTTTGACATTAATGCCAGAAACACCAAGATGAACATTTCAGAGTCATCATCATTTATCCATCACACCCAGATGGTGCATTGGGCAGCAACATTTTGCTGCTGTTTCTGTAACAAACTGTTTTTTTATGGGGCAGGGTTGTTAGCCCTGCACCTAACTCCCAAACCTGGAGGACTGGTAGACCATTCTTGGTCCTTACGTTTACAGCACCTGGTATTCCCAAATGGCCACCCATTTAAGTACTGACCAGGCTCGATGTTGTTTAACTTTGGTGATTGGACGGGACCGGTGTATTCAACATGATATAGCTGTAGACATACATTTCAGAGTGCTTGGGTGTCAATCTGAGGGACAGTGCAGAGGATTCATAAAGAATTGAATGAGTCTAATAGTCACTACTTCAGAAAACTCACCCTGATCAGTCAGTCAGTCAAGTGCCATACACACTTGGGTGATCATGTCTCAAAAGAGACATGACTGAGTGGGCAGAAGATTATCCCACAGTAGGTTGTCATTTATCACTCTGATAAAAAAGGAAATTCTGAATTTGTTGGTGAGGGCCTTAGACTCAACACTAAAGCCTACATCAAGTGCCATGATGAGCTTCTACTGCCCTGGGTCAAAAAAAATGGGTGCTAGAAAAACCTATGTCTGGCAACAGGACTCTGCACTATAACACACATGCAGGGGAACCCGGTCATGTAAGACAATTTCTCTGACTACATCAACCCTTATATCTGGCAACCAAACTCCCCAGACTGC
This sequence comes from Ascarosepion bandense, assembly GCA_037127315.1. NCBI lineage: Eukaryota > Metazoa > Mollusca > Cephalopoda > Sepiida > Sepiidae > Ascarosepion > Ascarosepion bandense. Next base: position 2,194,908 of record JBBBDQ010000175.1, on the reverse strand, counting down.
AAACCTCTAATTATTATGCATGGGGAACATTTGACTAAGAAACCAACAAAGCTCTTTTTAAGACCAAAGATGAACTAAAGGCAAGGATTATGGCAGCATTCAAAAATTTAAACAAGAAGACCGCCCAGAAGAGTTGCAGGAGATTTCCAAAATTGTCTGGAGACCATTGTTGAAGCCAATCGTGATTTTATTAGATAACTTTATTATTTAGTATTTCTTTTGATTGTTTCTAGAATCTTCTAGTTATGAAACTTCATTTAAAACAAATCTAGAAGACATCAGTTGTCAATTGTACACTGCAAATCCTGCATGTTCATGTCTTGTAAATGTGAGAGATACAAGACTCACAAGTGTTTTTGCTTGTGATGAAGAGATCAAAATTTCTTATTCTGTTGCACAACATTTTTTAAATCTAGATTTACCATCAGAAGTAATTTTAACAATTTGCATGCCTCTTAGAAATAATAAAAAAGACCATCAAAATTAGTTACTGCTGTTTGTCATTGGATTCATTTTACAGGGTGTCCCTAATGTCTGTTCACTTATGAAATCTCATTAACTATTTTTTTTACCTTCATAGACTAAAAATGGTTTTGTTGAAAGAAGAAAAAATTAACTGTTTCTTGAGCATGCTACAAAAGAAAATGTACTCAGTGAAAATGACAGATTGAATGCATAAAAAGTGAATGTGCTAAAATTAACAGCAATGTAGAGTTATTGCATCAACCTTTACATCAGAAATTATGGAAATCATATCTAAACTTATTTTATAAATGGAACTTTGTCTCTGTGTGTGTGTGTATGTGTGTGTGTGTCTGTGTGTCTGTGTGTGTGTGTCCGTTACCTATAGACTCCAAAACGGCTGAACTGATTTTCTTGAAAATTTACACAGTTGTACTATAAGCATGTGCGAGTGTTCTTAGCTACGTTTTGTGTTGAGGTACCCCTGATAAATATCGAAAATCGATAATCGAAAAAATCTGGTTATAGAAGGAGTGGTCCGATTTTAATTAAATTTGATATACACATTGACAAAGACATAAGAAACAATATTCAGAAGTTTCAAGGTTGCAGTTCTTACAATAGTGCAGAAAATTGATAATATATATATATATATAAAAGGCAAGATGTTTGTGTGTGTGTGTGTCTGTTTATCTGTCTGTATGTCCGTTATACAAATCCATAATTTTTATCTGATTCTCACCAAACATCAAAATTTGACTTACATCCATTCATTTTTCTTTCAGTCTACGGTTTCACTTTAACTGGAAACATCTATTGCTTTTTAGGCTTTCATGCCAGCGTCGAAAGAGTCTGAGCTCCAGGACCATGGATTAGTTTTAAAGCTTTCATTACACCCAAGCAACGCTGGGCTATACTGCTAGTTAGTTAATATAACAATTCAATAAAATGTTGCTGAAATATGAATTTTTGCTTATGTATTCAAACATATTCAGAATATTACAATTCTGTTGGCAGCTTGTGATGCATATATTCAAGATGTGTTTATAAGTAAGACAAATACTTTGAATAAAAAAACAGCATATTTGCTTGCATCAAATAATACTTAAATTAGATTCCACTTTAGATATTGAAAGAATTTGTGTCCTCAGAGTAAGACCAACGTATTCAGGTCACATAATAAAAAGAGAGACTTCAATATTTACCCTACTAACATGCAAAATATTGTCCTCATCTGTGTCATTGTCATCACAGCATTTCAACCATTGTGCCCACATCAGGTGTATATTGATCCAGGTAACCTACAGAGAATTCTAAACTGAACTCTTTATTCAACCTTCATCACTCTGCACATGACTTTATTTGTGGTAGAAAAAGTTTATCCTGCCACTGAAGGTGACTCTGATCCCTGAACAATAGTGTGTTTGAATTTAATAGTTGTTGTCCTGGGTATGACGATGAACTACATCTGGCAGCAAGGCCTCTGTTTGTGAGATTGGAGTTTTAGAGGAGCATGGAACCACCCCTTAATTACTGTTGTTCCCAGGTTCACCCTGACCTGAGGTGGTAGCACCTGTTAGGGTCCTAGCTATGGGCAAATAGTTAATCCCCCAAACTGGTGTCACATAAGAGAAAAAGAAAATGTTAGGCTGAGTAAGAGTCTTTAGCATTGGATAGCGACTTGTCTAAGAGAAGGAAATCTCTGAAATAAAAACCTCTACACCTACTCTGTGTAGAATAGGGTAGGCTGAATTCTCTAACCTTGGTAGGTGATCTTCCTCGAGATGGTGTCTTTATAAAAACACAGTTTCCAGTCTCATAAACTGGTTGGTGTTAGTAAGGGCATACAGATGTAAAATTCGCTCCAATATTTAATGATAGTTCAATTACGAGGCCATCAAGAAAATCCCATCCAAGCCATGCTAGCATGTTAAACAATGATGATGATGATGATGATATCATATTCTTCTATGGCAACAAAATTCAACTTTGAGGGAAATTTAACAATAAGGATACTGCAATTGAGAGACCTTGGAAAAGAATGCAGTGGAAAGGGACGTAATATTAATAATGTAGAGTGCTAAAGGTTAAAGTACCTCTTGATAAGTGATGATTCTGAGGAACAATAATAATAAGAAATATATTGCATGCAATCTCATTTACACACAAATATAAGTAGAAATTTGTGGGGCATTTAACACAAAATGAAGGCTTGAAGAATTTAACATTCCTAGGGTGTATCAAAAACAGAGTAAACAGCAAGTAACTCATAATCCCTACGAGATACTAGATTAGCAACTAGGTCCCACCCTTTTACAGTTAAACAAATAAGATGTAACCGTAAATTCTACTCCAACAGCTTCTTTTCTCGCGCTTCCCGCCTGTGGAACTCCCTTCCACAAGTCTGCTTTCCCGACAGTTACAATCTCCAGGTGTTTAAATGTAGGGTCAATAGACACCTCCTATCACACTAACTCCCAACTATTCTCACAACACTCTCATCTACCCAACCCTCATTCTCGGTATCCTCACCCGCCTATCACCCACCCTCTGTTATTTCCTATATTTAACCAGCCTTTCTCCTCTCTACGTAGCCCCCTGCACAGTAGTGGCAGTGACATGCCTTGCTCGGGGTGAAACGCTTATAAAAAAAAAAAAAAAAAAAAAAAACTATTTGAAATTATTTATCATGTAAATTTCAAGGGAGATAATCGTTTGATCTTCATTCAAATATTCATTATTCTTGTCCTGAGTAGAATATTTAATTTATTCTCTTCACTAACTTTTATCATTTTGTATGTGATTTTATTTGCTGTACAAAAAGCTCATACTGCTACTGAACATGACTATGATCTCTTAGCAACAGTATGTTTGAATTTCATAGTTGTGTTGTTATATCCTGCTATGGCAACAAAATACTACTTTGAATAAAATTAACGATAAGGATCTGCAAATGAGAGACCTTGAAAAAGAATGTAGTGGAAAGGGAGATAATATTAATAATGCAGAGTGCTAAAGGTTAATGAATGAGGATAGACATATTCTCGTTATGCTACCCTGCTGTCTTACAGAACAATAGGCCAATAGACTGAAGAACTGATTCATGAATTTAGTGGCATAATAATTGTGAGTTCAATCCCTGGGCTTGGCAGTGTGTACATGGATTCAGAGGACACAGGCAAGCAATAACTGAGCAGTGCTAAAGAATTAGACAAGATATCAGTAGACATGGGCAGTGGAACAAAATCACTTTAGTTGACCCGGATCAATATATATCTGATATAGGCTGGAGAGCACAACAACTAAAACATTTTGATAAAAACAACAAAGATGATGACAACAGTCTGTCTGTAAATAGTTCAAAAAATGGTAACTCTCATGCCAGAATCCTGAATTCAGACAGAAAAGATTTAAATAGTTCTCTATACTTCTGAAACGAAGTAGTATTTAAATTATTTAAATTGTTCAAACAGTTGTTCTCATCTTTATTGCCATGTTTACAATTGACAATAACACATGGCCCAGTGGATATAGGCGTTGATTAGTTCCAGTGACTTGATCCAAAGAATCGTGAGTTCAATAGCTGGCTTCAGCAGTGGTGAATAAATAACTTAAAGAGTTAAGTTAAAGGGAGAGATAACTACATGACTACCACAGGCAGCATTGCACTTGGAATGAGAATGGTATACCCCAGTGATTGAAATAAAGGGTTTAGTTTGAAATTCCTAGCACCTGATGAAGGTGTACAATGACTGAAATGTCATAAACATAGCAATAAAGATGAGTGCAAGAGTTCAAGCAATCTAAATAAAGTAAAAGATTTCCAGTTATTAATTAAAAATTCTCATTATGCTATATGTTTATTCCAAATATTGCAATTTGTAATTTTTCAAAATTTCAATCAAACTATGCAATGATAAAAACTATACAATGATAAAAACTATACAATGATAAAAACCTAGTGTATAATATAGTTGTTAGACATCTTGCAGAAAAATAAAATTTTAAATATTGATTTACATCGAATCTATTTTTACAAGTTATACGTTACATTTAATGCTCTGTAATCAGAGATGGAAAGTTGATAATTGAAGGTTTTTTACAGATGAGAAGATGGGTTAAGTTATAATTAGCAATCATTCAAAAATGTTCTTGGTACACATGTGCATCATATTTAAAGGAAAATATAGAATTCTAAGATATTTCTATGTATTTCAGTCTGTTTCTATCTACGTCTCTCTCTATCTGTTTATCAATGTCAGTTCTTTTATCTATCTATCTATCTATCTATCTATCTATCTATCACCCTGTTCATATCTATCTATCTATCTATCTATCTATCTATCTATCTATCTATCTCACCCTGTTCATATCTATCTATCTATCTATCTATCTATCTATCTCACCCTGTTCATATCTATCTATCTATCTATCTATCTATCTATCTATCTATCTATCTATCTATCTATCTATCTATCTCACCCTGTTCATATCTATCTATCTATCTATCTATCTATCTATCTATCTATCTATCTATCTATCTATCTCACCCTGTTCATATCTATCTATCTATCTATCTATCTATCTATCTATCTATCTATCTATCTCACCCTGTTCATATCTATCTATCTATCTATCTATCTATCTATCTATCTATCTATCTATCTATCTATCTATCTCAAACTGTTCTGTCCATATCTATCTATCTATCTATCTATCTATCTATCTATCTATCTATCTCACCCTGTTCATATCTATCTATCTATCTATCTATCTATCTATCTATCTATCTATCTATCTATCTATCTCAAACTGTTCTGTCCATATCTATCTATCTATCTATCTATCTATCTATCTATCTATCTATCTATCTATCTATCTCACCCTGTTCATATCTATCTATCTATCTATCTATCTATCTATCTATCTATCTATCTATCTCACCCTGTTCATATCTATCTATCTATCTATCTATCTATCTATCTATCTATCTATCTATCTCAGTCTGTTCAGATCTATCTATTTATCTAATTTTGTACATATACATGTATGTATGTACTATCAGCCAGATCCTTCTCTATGTCTTTTATGCATTTAGAAGGCAAGTGTTGCATTTGGTGAATTGGAAAGTAGAGTTTAGTCAGATATGTTACTATCAAGACTGTTCTACTCTTTGGAAATATGGACAACATAAAAGAATGCATATAAAATGACTTGAGTGCATTCACCAAAATATCTGAGACACAATCTTAGCATTAACTGACAATCATTTATTCTATATATTGTTGTTCTTCAAAGATCTTTATGCAAAAGTACTGAAACAATAATAATCTCCAAAACAGTTGTGATGGGCAAGAAACTTTTTGAGAATGGAAGTCAACAGGCTTTCCAGACAAATTTTTGTAGGAGGAAGTGATGATAGGAAAGCACCCAAAACACAAGCCTAGGAAAAGGTTTAAAGATAATTTGAATGCATTGCACATGAATATGCAATACCGGGAAGAAATGACCTTAAATCATAAAGTGGGAAGTTACTTTAAAAGGGACGGATGCAATGACATTGAGAATGAATGTCTCAGGTAGGCTCAGCTCAAGTGTTATCTCTTATGTAATCACTCTGATTTGCCAACTAATCTGCAGTCTTCGAAGTGTGGTGTGTTGGGGCATCTGCTGTTGTTGAAAGCAGGTTACATAAACCATCTGAAAAGTCATCATAACAACAAGAAAGCTGATCTGCCTGATCGTTTTGCCAACAATACCTGTGAAGTTTGAAATAACAGATAATACATACAGAAGAGTTGTAAAGCATACAGATCTAGCCAACTCAATCAAGGATACAAAGTTTATCTATCATATACCCCTGACACTTATAAAATCAAATGCTGGTTTCAAATGTCATCTTAGGGGCTATGGATGCCAAAATGAGATGGAAGCTCTCACAGATGATGTGAGGGGGTGAGAGGACAGTTCTCATCAGAGTAAGATGTGGTAATCATTATGTATGTATAAATTCATCCCTAAAATGTTTATTTCAGAGTTATAAATCCTAGAATTGTCTTACTTCATCATGAGTCAACTTTATCAATGTCAGTGTGTTCCAATCTATCTATCTATCTATCTATCTATCTATCTATCTATCTATCTATCTATCTATCTCAGTTTCTTCATATCTATCTATCTATCTATCTATCTATCTATCTATCTATCTATCTATCTCACCCTGTTCATATCTATCTATCTATCTATCTATCTATCTATCTATCTATCTATCTATCTATCTATCTCAGTTTCTTCATATCTATCTATCTATCTATCTATCTATCTATCTATCTCAGTTTCTTCATATCTATCTATCTATCTATCTATCTATCTATCTATCTATTTCAATTTCTTCATATCTATCTATCTATCTATCTATCTATCTATCTATCTCAGTTTCTTCATATCTATCTATCTATCTATCTATCTATCTATCTCAGTTTCTTCATATCTATCTATCTATCTATCTATCTATCCATCTATTTCAATTTCTTCATATCTATCTATCTATCTATCTATCTATCTATCTATCTATCTATCTATCTATTTCAATTTCTTCATATCTATCTATCTATCTATCTATCTATCTATCTATCTATCTATCTATCTATCTATCTTTATTCTTGTCTTTGTTAGTCTGCTGCTGTCTAGGTTTGCTCCTATCTATCTATCCAGGGCCAGTGTGTACTACCTTCAAACTACCTAATAAACTAGGAGGACCAAGACTGACTGAAGGCCCCAGGCAATGCCTTATGACCCCTGATATCTTATTCACATTTGTTTTTTTCTACTAATATTTATATATGTTATAAAATAAACTAAGGAAAACCAATTATTAAAGGATGATAAATTCTTGTAGATTTTGATGTTGTCCTGGGTTTTTTTTCCCCCTATCTCTATGAATTTATTTTGCTCATGCTAAGTTTTAAAAAAAAACACCATATAAAATTCATTATTTTTATCCACAATGTTGGCTTTTTTAAATTTATGCAATTTTTTAAAAAGAAAAATCTCAAGCTGATGTTAAAAATTGCCACAAAACATGATTGATTTATTTAATTTAAGGTGGTTTAATCCATTATGATGTGTCTCTAATTTGTATTTAAATGTATGATATTTATTTTCAATTTTTCCATTTGAATCATTCACGTATATCGCATATAATCCTTTATTGTACATAATTAGGTTACAATAAAATTTGTATTTTATATGAATATTATCCCTATTCTCTACCTACAATAGAGATATAGCTAATCTGTTAGTCTCATGAATAACTTAATCCTTTTATATGTATGGCCTTGTACCAGAACTTAATAGTTAACAACTGTTGTATTTCAAAGGTGGATACAATACACAGAGAAAGTGTACTGCAGTATTATTCAGCACAACATTCGGTGTTAAATAGATGTGTTAGCCACTCTACAACAACAATCTAATCCCATGAGCTATGTTTAATGAGTTCAATCCTCACCCAGTATGCTGTTCTAGCCTTGTGGCAGATTAAGCTTATTAAATAGATATCCTGTTCTCCGTGTGATTAAAAAAAAAAAAAGAAACAAGAACAAAACAAAGCAAGTTGTGTTTCCTTCCTTTTAAAAGCTGTCACACAATTTGTTTGAGAACATTTGACTTTGGGTTGTTGTCTGGCATATTATTAAGTTATAATTGATCCTAACTTGGCATCTCAACTTCAGACACGTTCTCACTGATATGACATGGCTTTTCTATGTCTTTTCTGCATATATTTTCATGGGAACTGTTTTGACGAGCTGATAAATTTAAACGTGTTACTAGATCGGCATCTAGGTTCCACGCCCTTTTACTGTTGAAATACTTAAATATAATCCACACTTCTACTCCAACAGTTTCTTTTCTCACACTTCCTGCCTGTGGAATTCCCTTCTGTTTACTTGCTTCTCTAATAGCTACAATCTCCAAATGTTTAAATGCCATGTCAGTTGCCATCTTCTGTCTTCTTGAATCCTGTTCATCTTTTATCCTTTCCTCAATATGCCCTGTACCCTACCCTTTTTTTTGACAGTGACAGTCCCACCTTGCTTGGGATGAAATGATTAAAAAATAAATAAATAATCATGACAATAGAAATGTGGGTGAGTGAAATGTCAAAACCCTAGATTTGAATGCATAGGATAATGGCATGCTTCATCTTAATAACTTTAGGCAACACTAAGAAGCTTGGAAAATGTACAGGTTGAATGTTTTTTTGTTTTTTGTTTTTTTTTCAAAAGCCACCAGGATGATATTCATCAGAAACATAGAATAATGGAATATATTTCAGGACACTGCTTTAAACACCAGTGAGAAAAAACAACCTATACACTGACTGGGAGGATAAAAAAAACAAAGATGAAACTCATCTGAAATGTAGAATAATAGAATAATAAGAGTCAACTCTGAACCCTCAAGCAACAAAATGATAAACAAACAAATGTTTTAACCTCGACTTTTGAGCAAAAGACGTACCTTCTTCCTTCTTCCTCTTTGACTTCTTTTATATATCACTGAATATTTTCAATAGTTTTCTGAGATGATATGTTGTAATTATTTACATTGTTCAAACTGTTGTCCTCATCTTTATGGCCATATTCATGATGTTTCAACCATTGTACATGCTGACCTTCTTCAGGTGATTGGAATTTTTAACCAGATCCTTTATTTCAATCACTGGGGTAAATTGTTCTTGTTCTAACAAACAAACAAATGCTCACATGCAAATATATATAAGTTTTCTTGATAGCTGACGTATCTGTGTAAATAGTGATAGCTGGTGGTGTTCGACCTAAAGTAATATCTAGGGCAGTGTTTCTCACCCTTTTTAAGCAATGGCACACTTAGGGACAAATAAAATATCACAGAACACTTATCACAACTTTTAAATGCCACTTCCAGATATCTTAGTTATCTCCATTTAATTGAACTCTCTAAGTTTTTTGTTCATCACTGCTGTTGCTACATCTAGAAATGGCCTAGTGGATAAAAGCATTGATTGGATCCAGAGTTCAATACCTAGTGGTAGTAGTGATGAACAAAAATCTTTAAAGAGTTAAACAGAGATAACTAAGATCCACGAGTAGCACAACTCATGGAATGAAAACAATCTACCCCAGTGATCAAAATAAAGGGTTCAAAATTCCAATTACCTGAAAAGGTCGGAGCATACAACAGCCGAAACGTCGTGAATGTAGCATTAGAGATGAGGACTGTTGTCCTCATCTCTAAACAAAACAAAGATTTTCAGTGCAAATTCTACAGAAATGTTGAGAAGGAGAATGAATTTCGTTGGAGGGAGTGGTGTGTCGAGGTTTGGTAGCACCTGGGGGTGAGGATTGGGACTGGCGCTCCTTACCCTCAACCAAAACAAAATCACAATAGTATATTTAGTTTATTTTCTTTTGGACGTGGTAAGAGAAAAATACTGAGAGGGACAAGAGACAGAGCCAAATTGAAGTCCATGATTGCCTACGTCCTGAAAGGACATGGCACATCAAGAAGTAGAAGATACTTAATGAGCTGTCCAAATTGATCAATATATGTAAGTGGGGTCCATCCCCGCCACCAGACAGTGCTTTTTGTAGACATTTTTTAAAACATGCTGACGTTATTTGAACCCTATCTAAAATTTTCATCACAGGTTTCCCCAAATAACCAGCAGCCATATATAAACATTTTACAACTAAAATTAAAAACTATTTTATGTAATTTTACTATCTAATTTTAGGTGTATTTGCTAAATAAAAATAATATACTCCATTGGATGCACCGCCTCTTCAGAGAGTTCCCCCGGGGCACCTACCCTATCAGCCCTCACCCTTTGAATGCCATTTGTTGAGAAGGGTAGATTAAACTAGTTGATAATGTAAATCATATATTTAGTTTTCGTTACTTTGGAGCACTGGTATACATTCTTATGACCATATTCTAAAATTTAGACTACCGTAACCACTCGAAGCAAACATACACACACACACACACACACACACACACACACACACACACATATATACTTACAAACAAATGCTCCCATGCAAATATATATCAGTTTTCTTGATAGCTGACTTATCTGTGTAAATGGTGATAGCTGGTGGTGTTCGACCTAAAGTGGTCCTGGGCATGATGGTAAACTGCATCCGGCTGCAAGGCCTCTGATTGGGAGGTTGTGAGGAGCATGGAACCACCTCTTAATTGCTGTTGTTCCCAGGTTCACCCTGACCCAGAGTGGTAGCACCTGTTAGGGTCTCAGCTATGGGCAAATAGCTGAGATTTTCATAGTGTTTTGACTCTAAACTGGGGCCAAAAGTGGAGTCAAATACTTTCATAGTATTTTCTAAACTTGGGTCAAATACTTTCATAGTGTTTTAACCCCAGTTTAGGGTCAAAACACTATGAAAGTAGAAAAATACTTTTATAGGAAAATATAAATTTTTGAAGGAAAAAATTATCATAACACATTGTTGAAGAAAAAAATGATTGCCAATATGCATTTTTAAATACAAAACTAGAAGACATCTTCAGTTTTCTAAAATAAAAAAAATGAATTTTTCATCAAAATCTGACTAAATCAACCTTCTCATGATAATTTTATCGAACATTTAAAAAAATACATTAAAACCCCATTTGTTGGCATTAAATAACCCACAGAGTTTGATATTCCATTAAACAAAACTCACTCACTCACTCAACCTAAAGTAAGATCTAGGGCAGTGTTCCTCACCCTTTTTAAGCAATGTCACACCTAGAAGCAAATAAAATATCATGGAACATGTATCACAATTTTTAAATGGTGTAAATTTGACGTCATGAAGTAAAACCATAGTTTTATTTTTTAATACACATACAAATATGAACTTATTTTATTTTAGTGCTTCTCTTCAACTATTTGTGTAGCTTATTTAGTATGAAACCTGTGCCTGGTGCTTTATTCGTGGTTTCTTTAATTTCTTGCCGTAACAACATTTCGTGGCACAATTAAAAAGATCGCATGGCACACTAGTTTATCGCGGCATAGTGGTTGAGAATCCCTGATCTAGGGTTTTAGATCCTTATTTTTTTTTAAGAAAAACAGCCTTTAATCATTTGAAAGATTTGGATTACAGTGACGAGAATCTCGTATGCGAAGTATTTTATTAGAAGGTCGATTAAGAAATCTTTGATAGAGTGAGTTTTATTTTTACACACTTGATACATTTGTTACCTTTGTAATATTACATTTTCCATTGTAAATTCTCGTAACGATTTGGTTCCCCAATAACGAAAATAAAAACAAGATTTTTACCGAAATTTCGAACGTGTTAGAAAGGATTCAAAAATAATTAAAAAATATTTGATTTTTCCTCTTAATAATAGCATAAACATTTTGATGGAAAAAGTTCGTTTTTATTAAGTTTGGGACCTTTTTTCTTCAATGCTGGTTTTTCAGCGATTTAGTGGAGGTACCTAAAATGATTGTTTCGGATTAACATCATTACTTTCGCGATTTTTTTTCTTGCCGAATTTTGCCCGACCTGCTTAATCCTTAAAGAGAGGGTGTCATCAATTACTATTTCACTACAGATCAGTCGATATCAACAATTAAAGTTTCGTTAAAAATCAGTGGATATCAACAGTTTAAGTTTCATTGAAGAACAGTGGATATGATCGAATGATAATTTTACGTTTTCCAGCAATACAGATTAATACATAGTTCAACTCTAAATAACTGAAATTCTAGGGTTCACGGGGTTAAGTCATTTCCTGGCGTGTTTGCCTGCAAATAAAGATGGAAGAAGTCAATAAGAAGGAAGCATCTGCATGAATTCTTCTGGAAGAGAAAGGGGGGGGGGCGAAAATGATGACAACTTGGTACGAAGAACGCACAACTTCGTTCTAGATGGGATTCTTCAAGGTATGACCAGCGCGTACTACCACCGACTCTCCCCGACTGAGGTGGGGCCCAAACCTGATTGGGGGACCCGATTTTGTAACCCTTGCTATCTTGTCAACATTTGCTTTATTTTTCTACACGTTACAAATTAAACTAAGCATAATTGATTATTAAAGAATTATAAATTCTTGTAGATTTTGAATTCATTCTAGGGTCTTTTTCTTTTTCATCCAGCTCCTTGAATTTGTTTTCCTTCATGCTAAGTGATGAAAAAAATCAATGTAAAATTAATTATTTTTATCCATAATATTGGAATGCATTAAGATTATTCAACTTTCAAATCTCAAGTTGACGTTAAAAATTATTGCAAAACTGTCTATTTATTTAAGATGGAAAGATCTATTATGACAGGTCTCTAAATTCTATTTAGATACATGTATTTATTTTCAAATTTTCTAGTTGAATAGTTAACCTATATTGCATACGATTCATTATTGTACATGATTAAGTTACAATAAAATTTCTATTTTATATGAATACAATCTTATGAAACTTGAAATGTAGCAGTGTGTGTGTGTGGGGGGGGCGTATAATAGATTAACGGGGTAGGGGGTGACATGATCTTCGTACCGGCTTTGCTTCAAGGAGTATCATACTATCGAAAAATATTAAATTTAGGTAACTAGCATTTGTCAGATAACCCGTTTTTTTTTTTTTCATAATCTAAAAGAGTTTAAAATATCATTTTATAGATTTTGTCTATAATTAAAATGAAAATAAGCATGAAAAAACTACCCTTTGAAAATTAATTTTTTTCTCAACCCTTTCTTGGCGTTTAAGGGGTAAGACCTCAGACATTTAAGCTAATAACGCTGTGATAGACTGGTTGCCAATCAAGGCTATAGAACCCAATCTGTCCTGTTATTTAACCCATAACTGGAGGAAAGGGACGGATTAATACCTTTCCCAAGGGTATTAGCGCATAAGTGAATGCAAGGCATTCAACTGGGATTCGAACTCGGCTACCCGATTTCCTTTTCCGATATCCACTGCACACAACGCACATTTGTCAAGTAACGCTTACAGCACCTGGTATTCCTAAATGGTCACCCATCTAAGTACTGACCAGGCTCAACGTTGCTCAACTTCAGTGATCCAACGAGAACCGGTGTATTCAACGTGATATAACCGTAAACAAGGTCTATACAGGGTAGGACTTGAGACCCTGCCGTTAAATAAATCCCAATGAATCTTTCTCCAAACGAGGAAGCCGGCTCAACCCGACCAGAGTGAATGCCGAAACAGGTACAGGTACAGGTAGGTTTAAGGGGTAATGTTTTTTTTTTCGATGGAGGGGAGGGTATTATATAATTTTGACGCGCTCTTCTTTAACCTTTTTTCTATTTTAGAAATAATGAAAAGGGAAAACCAAAACAAAGTATTAAGAAACAAAAAATTTCATTAGAAACAAAGAGTACTAAACTGTTACGTAATATCAGTCCTTCTATATAATAGTGAATGCTAGACGGTCTCCTAACAGATAAAGAATAGACTTGAAGCAACAGAGGTGTGATTTTACAGGAGGATGCTGAGAATACCATACACAAAACATGCAATCAAAGACCAATTTCTAGAGACAATGGCAACAAAAAGGAAACTTATACTTTACATCAGGAAAATATTGTTGAAGTTTCTGTGACACATAATAAGGAAGGACGGTTTGGAAAATGTGATACTCGTAGGACAGAATGAAGGTAAGAGAGACAGAGGAAATAAACGCACAGACTACTTGGCAAGCTTGAGGGAATGGATGGCGGAGCAGGGTTTAGGAGAGATGGCAAAAAGACAAAGTCATTGAGAGCTGCAAAGGACAGGAAGATGTGGAGAACCATGGTCGCCAACGTTTTGGATAAACACAGCACATAGGAGAATCACTTTTGTATTACAGAGTGTGTCCTGTTTCTTATATCAAAATTAGTGAAACTATTTATCTTAAAAGGATTTAATTTATTGAAATGATTTATTTGATTAACATAAGCACGAACCTTCCAGTAAGATGTAAGCTGTGCACATGGAACTGCCGAAGGGATTGACTGCTCGGAATTCATAGCAACCGACATCTTCCGATTTCAAAGGGTAAATCTCCATCATGTATAAATTATCGTTGTTAGAGAGCCGAACATGGTGATTTGATTCCAGTGTTTGTCCGTTGAACTTCCAAGAAGTTTTAGGCGGGGGATTTCCTTTCGTTCGGCACTGGATACAAACTCGACAGCCAAGTTGAGCTTTCACCGATTCGAGCGGTTCGTAAATGTCAGGAGCGAAACCAAGAACTACAACAAAGACGAAAATAAATGCAAATCGGAAAACAATATTACAAAATAGCATCAAACACTATAGAAACAATTCATTGTATAATATAGCTAAGAGTTTTAATTCTCTCTCTCCCTCCCTCTTTCTCTTGAAGCGTTGGGGTGAGTGTTCCTTGAACGTCGGGAGTCACCAGCTGGTTAATTTTTCTTTGATTCGGTCTTGTGTCAGACTTAACCGAACTCTCTACAGCTTAGAGGATTTATGCAGAGTTATAATCATCGGAAGGTTTTTCATTATCAGATGGTTGGTAGTCGGCAGGTTGGAATATGTGGAATTGTGTGGAATAGCGTAAGAAGAATAAAATATACATCTTGCAATTTAAAATAGAAATTTATAAAAGGGAAAGACTAACATAAATTGTAGGAGTTAATGTGCAATTAGAAACATTATTAAGAGGTTAAGGGTAAAGTTCGTACAAAATGTTCTAGTCGTAATTGTTGAAATGGATAAAGAGAAAAAGAAAGAGGACAATGTCCAGGTCGTCTGAAGTTACATTTTAGATGTGTGTCTCTTTCGCTGCTCCCATCTCTGACTCTTGACTGACGCCGAGGTCATTTATATAGTCCTTTTGAATTTCACACTAGATCACCAAGTCTTTCCAAGTCTTGAAAGTCGCTCCCATTGGTAAAAAATCATTTTAACACCTACTTGCGAAATCCGGTTTCGACTTTTTCGTTAAGCAGATGGTCAATCGTTTTTCTATTTGGGAAAACCAGGATTTCACACGTTATTGTGAATTTTTGTAAAAGGGAAGGAGAAGGTTGATTTTGATTAATTTCTTATCCGCTACTCTCTCTCTCTCTCTCTCTCTCTCTTTATATATATATATAGATATATATATATATATATATATATATATATATATATATATATGAAATGATTTGTTTGAACATTATTTCTGATCGATACTCGTATTTAAGTAGATATTCTATTTATAATCAAACAGTATTATATATTTATTTCTACCGGCCTGATTAATTGCGATAAATTTTTGTTACGAAAATGTGTCATTTGGCAGGATTCAAACCTGCGACCCCTATCCATGTAGGGGAAGCCACTAATTGATCTGGCGCGAATTAGACCTCTCGATCACGAATGACCAACAGTCTAAACGAACTCAAATCAAGCCTATATAACACAATTTTCGATTCATCGTAATAACCGAATGACACACATTTTTCGTAACAAACATTTATCATTAAATAATCAAGCCGGTAGAAATAAATATATAATACTGTTTGATTATAAACAGAATATTTACTTAAATACGAGTATCGATCAAAAATAATGTTCAAACAAATCAATTCAAATAGTCGGTTGTTTAAAGACCATTTCATTAATCTTCGTTAATTTCCGTACTATATATATATATATATATATATATATATATATATATATGTATATATATATATATCGGAAATTAACGAAGATTAACGAAACTTGGTTATAAACAACCGACAATTTGAAATGATTTGTTTGAACATTATTTTTTTATATATCGATACTCGTATTTAAGTAGATATTCTGTTTTTAATTAAACAGTATTATATATTTATAACTGCTGGCCTGATCATTCGTGGCCCAGAGGTCTAAGACGTGCCAGATAGCTTCCCCTATGTGGATAGAGGTCGCAGGTTCGAATTCTGCCGAATGACACACGTTTTCGTAATAAAGATTTATCGTAAATAATCAGGCCAGTAGATATAAATATATAATACTGTTTAAAAACAGAATATCTACTTAAATACGAGTATCAATATATAAAAATAAAATAATGTTCAAACAAATTATTTCAAATTGACGGTTGTTTAAAGACCATTTCGTTAATTTCCATAATATATATATATATATTGTAACTAAGTTGTTGAACTCGTAGGTTTATTTACCTTTTTGTTCATGCATTTACTTTTATAAAGAGTGCTCGATACAAATGTAGAGCGTTATACTGTCATGGTTATACTGTCATAATTCTCATTTGTAAAATAATCACCTGAGGATGAAGCCAAAACATAATGGGCTGGCTTCGAAACATGAGAAAGTTTTGTGTAGTGATACTATGAATTTATAAACATTGTAACAACCATTACAGTATATATATATATATATATATATATATATATATATATATATATATAAAGATAAGAATATCAGCCGATTACACTACCATGTTTCGACCTTTTTGGTTTCATCAGGCGATTTGTATACAAGCAATACAAATCGCCTGATGAACCCTGAAAGGTCGAAACTATGGTAGCTTAATCGGCTAATCTTTCCAACTTAAATATCTAAAACTTCTCTTTTATACATATCAACCACTCAATCATCGTTACCGTTTTAACTGCAACGATTTACCCAGAGTGGATCTCAGAACTTGTATTGGGTGAAATCTAGTATTAAATTTTAAAAAAGTCATTCAAAAAGGTTACCGTATACAACAGGCACTTGAAGAAAGCTAGAGTGCACATCGGCTGAAATGTTGTGACTGCTCCGATGAACTTAGATCACTAGTGCCCCCTAAATACGTATTTGAACGAGATACTAGATTAGCAACTAGATCCCACCCTTTTACAGTGAAACCGATAAAATGTAGCCGTAACTTCTACTCCAACAAGTTTCTTTCCTCGCACTTCCCGACTGTGGAATTCTCTTCCTAACGATTGCTTCCCCGATGGCTACAATCTCCAAGAGTTTAAATGTAAGGTCAATAGACACCTCCTAACACACTAACCTGCTCCCATTCTATCAAACACTCTTCCCATCTGCCCAACCCTAATCCTCGCTATCCTTACTCATCTGTCACCTTCCTCCTGACATTCCCTATGTCTAACCACTCCTTCTCTTTACCTTCCCCTATGTAGCCCCATGCGCAATAGTGGCAGTGGAATGCCTTGCTTGGGGTGAGATGATTAAAAAAAAAAATCTTAGACATGTACAACAGTTTAAATAAATCCGTATTGTGAGAATATCTTTTTTAAATCTTTTTTTAATCAAGAAGATAGATGGCGATTAACGTTGCACTTAAATTTTCAGATATTGTAACTTATTAGGGAAGCAAGTAAATGGAAGTGAGTTCCACAGGTGAGAAAGGCGACTAGAAATGGCGGTTACATTTATCTATATAGTAGAGGCAGCCATAGATCCGATGTGGTCGTTCCACTTCAGGTCGGTTGAAAAAATGAGGCCAGGAGACTCGCATCAGCCATGAAAGGTTTCTCTACGGTAGTTAAAGGAGATCAGTTTTGTTTTGGAGGCATTAAAATTCACAAGCCATTTCCTGCCCTAGTCCGTCACTGATTGGAGATCCTTTTAAAGAGCAGCGGCCAGGTTTACTTTGTCGGTTTTGGCAAATTTTTTATTTAGACTGAAGGAAATGGTAATATAATTTGCATAGATGCCTACTTGGGAACTGATAACTTCAGGAAGACTATTGATGTAGATCGGAAACAGTGTAGGAGCGAGGATAGAGCTTTGAGAGACAACTTCGTTCGTATGAAATTATCTGGAAGCTTGCCCGTTCAAAATGGTTTCACGATTTGCTAAGAACGACTGGATTAAATCAAACAATCGTCCGGAAAAAACCATAGCTCTGGAGCTTACGCAAAAGTTGTTTTAAGAATCAGAGTGTTCTCTTGATTAGCACATATCCAAAGCCAAACTGGAGTTTGTAAAAGGAAAACAAACTCCTAACCATATATTCATTTCCAGGACTTAAGTAAGAGCTTTTATGTTTTGTTTTTTGTTTTTATTTTATTTTTTTATTTTTTGGTTTGTTTGATTATTTATTTGCTTTTTTCAGGAGAGAGGTAGTACACGTGGTTGTCGCATTTCTTCGGCCTCAATTTCGGTTTGGGATGCTAGTAAGAACTGGATGACGATTTATGAAAGAGATAAAAACAATCTCGCTCTCTTCCCTTCTCTGTCTGTCTGTCTGTCTGTCTCTCCCTCTCTCTCTGTCACTCTCTCTGTCTTATGTCCCTTCACAACATCGGTCACGGTTCTCCACGTCTTCTTTTTTTGCTCTAAAGAAGGTTTAGCTCATTTATCACCCTTTTTGTTTTTGTGTCTCTTATCACGTCATCCATTTACTTGAAATTGTCAAGTAGTTATCTTGCTGATTTCTCCTCCCCCTCTCCGCTTATTTTGCCTTCGTTGCGTCCTGTGAGTATTAACTTCTCCATGCATTCCTTTCTCTCTCTCTATATATATCCCAATATTTTCGGCTGTCACTTTCTGACTGCTTGCAGAAATATCTTTGGAGTCCCTATTCTTAAAACGTCTTTTTTTCTCAGATAATCTGTTCATCGCCATCGTATTCTCAAAATTCGAACGGTGTCTATTGCTTTAATTATTCTTCTCTTTATCAGTAATAAAACTGTCCTTAAGTCACAACCATATAAAAGATTAGATATTATATAGAAGTTCAGCGCTCTTCTCCTTGTCTATGAGGACAATAGAGGAACAAGAATATATATATATATATATATATATACACTCGTGCAGCCAGACTGGCAACTGGGTCCCACCCATTCACAGTCAGGTTAGCCAAATGCAGACGACAATTCTATTCCTGCAGCTTCTTCTCTCGCACTTCCCGCCTGTGGAACTCGCTCCCGTATTCTTGCTTTCCTGACGGCTACAACCTCCAGAAATTTAAATACAAAGTCAATACTCATCTACTAACCACTGGACTGTAACTCTCTCCCCACCCCCGTATAACCTTCCCTTTCTCTCCACCTATGTATCTGTCATTGCACCTGCTTTCTCAGCTTTCTATTGCTCCTTTCTAACTAGATTGTAGTCCTCACTCTTTTCTAATTAATCTTTTTACATTTATGTAGCCCCCTGCACATCAGTGGCATTTCTACCTTGCTCGGGGTGAAATGATTAAAAAAAAATATATATATATAATATAAGGTACCATATATACAATATATGGTATCATATGATATCATATAAAGTACTCATATATGTTTGGAGTGTGTTGTTCCGTTCATATATATACTGTTGATAAAAGGTTATTTGTGTACGTCATTTCTCTGTTTCCACAGTTCTGTTATTCATATACATATTTTTCTTCGTTATCTGCTGTTTATACTATGGCTTGATATATTATATTGCTTTGCAAGCAATTGCCGTTTAAAGGACATTTATGCTTCTCTCTGTTTCATGCTTGTACGCAATCTTCAGTTCATCTGACAATTGCGAATGAGCAGGAAACAGACTGTCGCTGTTGAGTGTTGAGTTCAATATCCACTTATATATATATATATATATATATATATATATATATATATTGTGTGTGTGTGTGTGCGTGTCTGTGTCAGTTGAATATATGGATAGGAATTCAACAAGATGATAAAATAAATAACAAATTGGAAATATACGTCAATCTATCATGTTTTACTTTTATTAAAGCTTCGTCAGAGATCGATAGAGAAATGAAGAAACAAAAATATATAGAAAAATGGTATGTTTTGAGGGTTGCTTCTTATTGGTCAAATAACTGTCACGTGTATTCAATCAAAAGATGATTTTTAAATGTATGTGCATGGAATGTTTTGGACAAAATTTTGTGTACAATTTTTTTTTATAATTGTTTCATCCCCAAGCAAGGCAGTACTGCCACTGGTGCATAAGAGGTTACATAATAGAAGAGTAAAGAGAGAGGAGAACAGCTCACAGTAGGTGTCGGAGAATGGGTAAGAGAAGCACGGGAACCTTGGTGTGAAGAGAATTTCGTGAGGGGAAAGTGTAAAGGGAGATTACGGATGGGAGTCAAAGAGATAACAGTTGACGTTGCATTTAAACTCTTGGAGATTGTAGTTATCAGGGAAGCAAGAATATGGAAGGGAGTTCCACAGGCGGGAAGTACGAAAAAAGACGCTAATGGAGTAGAAATTGTGGTTACACTTGATTGTTTTCATAATTGCTAGTCTAGTTGCTCCAGTAAATTCGTGCAGAGGGGGCACCAAGGAGCTAATCTCGTCAGAGCAGAATCCATGAAAGTATTTGTAGGAGAGACAGAGGGAAGCCACATCTCGTCGGTGAGAGAGAGAGAGAGACTGGAGTCGAGCCGCCAGATCGGGATCGACTAGACTGCAAACACTCCTTTGGATTTTTTCGAGAACCCCAAGATGAACATCAAGTGCGCACGACCAGATATGACAGCCGTATTCATTGCACGAGTGGATGGTAGATTTGTATACGTGCATGATGGATTTAAAAGAGAAAAACTTCCTGGCCTGATACAGGGACCCAAACTTCCTAGCAGTAGATTTAGCTTTTAATTCAATGTAGTCGTTCCACTTAAGGTCAGCTGAGAGAGTGAGACTGAGGAGGCGGAGTGTATTGTTTTCAGGGAGATTAGCGTGATCCATGCTGATGGCGGGTAGGAAAGATTGTCTATGGTGGTCAAAGGATAGCAGCTTCGTTTTGGAAGCATTAAAATTTACGGGCCATTTCTTACCCCAGTCCACCACTGACTAGAGGTCCTTTTGGAGAGCAATAGCAAGGTTTGTATAGGCAGATTTCATAACGAGGCGGAATTAAATAGTGGTGTCGTCAGCGTAGATGCCTACTTGGGATCTGATCAGGGGGACCGTGATGAAAATCATAAAAGAACCTAGAATAGAGCCCTGAGGGACACCCGCGTTCGTATGATAGGATCAGGAAGCATGCCCGTTCAATACGGTCTTCATTACGCGATTCGATAGGAACGATTTGATTGTCAAACAAGCGTCCAGATATACCATTGCCCTGTAGCTTGTACAGAATGCCAGTATTCCAAACTCTGTCAAATGCTTTGGAGATATCTAGGTCAACAGCTCTAGCTTAGCCGTTCTTATCAAGAGGCTGTTATAGTGCATGTGTGTGTTTGTGAAAAAACGCTTGTCTGTCGAGATGTATATAGTAACGTTCCTTCTTCTGTGTGTATGCGTGTGTCTGTGTGTGTATGTGTGTCTGGGTGTGTGAGAAATGTCTGCAGTCGCCTTTCTAATCTCCTACACACGTTTATTACTTTAAATGCTATTTTTAGTTGATACTTGGATTAGAGTTGAGAAAACAAGTATATATATATATAAAAATATCGTGTAGATATAAATAAGTGGTCGGTGATCAGGTCAGAAAGTTCATATGCCTGCATGTTGTTTTATTTTCAAACTCGCTCGATAAATCTCTTCTTTTTTTTTCGTAGACCAGAAAAAATTTTCACACTGACTTGCGAAATTTGATTTCGTCTGTATACTTCAAAATTGTTTTCAGCGATTTTCATTCAATTCTACTCTACTGGTCATCTAGTTCTTTTTGTTGTTTTTGGAATACTATTTTTTGCAATGGTTTGTGAATTTTATTTTATTTTTTTCTTAGCGCGTTTGAATTTAGTGTGTCTTTGTATGTGTCTTAGGTTTTTTATGTTGTTTTGTTGAGGGAATGCTTGTATTTTTTATAAATATTTCTTCCTGCATCCTGAGCGTGTCATAATCAGCATTTTGGTAGATAGGTATTACTCTGAATTTACCTTCACTACATTCATGGAAGTGTTTGGAAACGTATAATTTCCTGTTATTGGATAGTTTACTGTTACTTCTTTGCAAGGCCACTCTTTTATTCGGCCCTTTTGTCGCCCTACGTATATTTTTTCACATTCATCGCATTTTAGAGCATAAATTACGTTTTTAAAGTTACAGCTCAGATTCGTTTTTATTTCGAATGTAGATGTGTTTTTGAACTTGAAGTGGTTTCCTTCTATTATTAAGTTGCATAGCCCACATCTTTTTTGTAGCATTTTGTGACCTGCTGTGTTGTGTGTTGCTCGACATTTTCAGACGTCAGATAGACAAACGGATCTCGATATGTAAAGTCACTAGAAGAGAGTCAGCTTTGGACTTGAAACACGTGTAGTAACACAAATACCATTACAGACACTTAATATATTATAAAAAAGCAAATAATAATAATAATAATAATAAATCTACTCTAAACAAAACTTTCACGGCTTTTCGCATTTCTCTCTCTCTCTCTCTCTCTCTCTCTCTATATATATATATATATATATATATATATATATATATCTTAGTAAGAGTATGTACACATGGAGTAACGATCCTCAGTTCATAGCATTTACTTTTTAAAAGTACTCGCTACAAAGTAGACCAATATAATAATCATTGAAATATTTTTATTATAAGTAGTTATACAAAAACATTTTATATCACTACTCAAAAACTATCGTGTTTCAGTACTGTTAATTGTACTTCTTTAGGCAGTGGTTGGTCACCGGTGTTGGGAATGAATTTTATGGAAATTAAAAGACAATTCTTTATTCATTTTCAAACAGTTAAAACCGTTCTTACTCTCGAGAACATGCTTAATTCTGTCCTAATGTCCCCCTTAACTGTTTGGAAATGGGTAACGAATTGATTTTAAATTTCAATAAAAAATGATTTCCAACACCAGTGACCAACTATTGTAACGAAGTATAATTAACAGTACGGAAACACTATAGCTTTTGTGTAAAATGTTTTATTATAACTACTTACAAAAAATATTCCAATATATATATATATATATATATATATATATATATAGTATGCAAAAGTTCCTGCGAAAGCAATTTCCATTGATAGATTCTGTGTGTGTGGAGGGTGACCATTATTTCGTTCGTCTTACCTGTTAGATTAGCGTTCACTTCATCTTGGCCTGCCTCGTTTTGGGCTATACATGTGTAAGTACCCTCATCAGATGGTAGGAGCTCAGGCAACTGTAATATGGCCACACGGCCGTCGTACTCGTTTCCGTAGTATTCCTGTCCGTCTAAAGTAAGACCATCAAATTTCCAAGACACCTGTGGTTGTGGCCAACCAATTACTTCACACCGTAAGGTCAACGGAATTCCAGCTACGCACTCTACATCTTTTAATGCTGACAAAAATACTGGCTTTCGTGGAGAGTTGCTTTCAAGACTCAGTTTATCTTCTGAAAAATAAGAAATATGCACAAATATCAACTAGCCTCTCCTTGAATATGACTTTTGGTCTACCCTAAGGCCACCAATCCCTAAAAAGGAAGTAAAGAAAGTTAGCACCATACTTCATGTGAATTCATTGTATCAAAACTTATTTATTCCAACATATTTTTTTTAATCATATCACCCCAATCAAGGCGGTAACGCCACTGATGTGCAGGGGGATACGTAACAGTAAAAAGATAGGAAAAGAGAAAGCCGGAAACCACATCCTAACCAGGGAACAAGGGATGAGCCTCTTCACCTGTTGTTCAATAGACGTGGATAGAGTGTGAACCGGGCGATAGTTTAGTCTATCTACTCCAATATTAACAGTGTTCCTAACTATTTGTACAAAGTTGTTGTATACCTACATATATACAGGAATGGTATGTTTCTATCCTCTTGAATTGAACACTATTGGGGTAGAGTAGAGTGATCATACAGATCCAAACTCTCTCTTGATCAACTGTTTTTTTTTCCAGGCGGAGAGGAACTCAGATGAGGCTCCGTCGACGGGTTGAGTCTTGTTTGGGGTGAATAGACAAGAGCCCCATCCGGCCTTAAGCAGGGTCAACGGGATATTTTTGGCTGAGCTTAAAGGATCAGAATTCATACTTTCATTGAACTTGTGTTGCATCCACCTTTAACATCAGCTCTATTGGGGAGGTGGTAAATACCGAGTAATTATACTGACTAGCAGTTCACTAGTGGTGTATTTACATTTTCAACTCTTTATATAAACATAATTCCACCCCACCCCTATCTATCAATTCCAATATTCTTAAAAAGCTTTTACTTACCTGCACCCCTAAAGTTCCTTTTTACGACCATGGTAATATTTACACGCAAACTAATGGTGTAAGTATGGAAAACTCTCATGGTCCGTATTTTTCTAACTTTTGCATGTCCCATGTTGAAAACAGTTCTTATAAACTTACCGAAGCTAAAATATATGTTCAATACGTTGATAGATTATTTTTGATATTTTCTTTTTAGCTGACGACAAAAACAAAATTGAACATCTTAAAACTACTTTTGAAAAGAATTCTGTTCTCAACTTCACATATGAGCTTACCAAAAAAAAAAAGAAAAAAAAAAAAAAAAGAAAACTCCCATTTTTTAAAAATTTTCTTGTGGATTCTAGTAATAATACTTTCACTACTTCTGTAAATAAAAAAAATACACTAGTCAATTTATTAGTCAATTCTTAAATACTGATTGGTGCTATTAAAACTTTCTTCACGAAAGCGCACAAGATTTAATTTTCTCAGCCGTTTTTCTTCAAAGAACACCACAATTTGAAATAAACGCTTGTCAAAAACGGCTTTCCAAATTATTTACTTGAAAACCATATCAAACTTTTTCTTTGTAACGTAACCAACAGCAACTACAAACAAGCGGACAAAAACGTTAACATTAATATTTTCTACAAAAATCAAATACACAATAACTACAAACAGGATGAATCTTCACTTCGCAAAATAATCCGATATTATGCAACACTAAATAACTCAAACAAGAAAATTAAATTATTTATCTATTACAAAATATTCAAAACTGCCAACCTCAACATCAATAATAATAATTCACATGAAAAATGTAAATTGCAGAGAACTAGCGTCAATTACGAATTTATATATCCTTTGAAGAACTGTGTTCCTCAACTATCCAAATCCGTAAACAATTAGATTGGTCACACTACCACAAAATTGACGAGAAGATTGACATTTCACCTTTCCCACAACAGCTCCATCCTCATTTAAATATACACCAATATCTTCCAGGACCTATCGCGATTTACTTGTTGACAATGCATACATAATTGCATCATCCACATTAAAAAGAAGACTAAAAATAATGGAATCATTAATGATAAAAAATGGAAATCCTACACTTAATAACATCAATCATGAACACGTAACAATTTGCTTGCCGTGTCCGGAACTTAACATACACACGATACTATATACTTAAACTTCGCACAAATGTATTTACAAGTAAAGCAAAATTCATTCTTGATAATGGCTAAAAATCTAGCCGAAAGTTCAAAACCTTTGGACAATTCTTATATAATTTGAGTTCTAAAGAGAAAAAATAAGAACACATGAAAAATTATAAGAACACTGGTGAACCATCGGACCCCACAAATTACCGCCCCATCAGCCTTCTTCCGATCTTCGGCAAAGTGTTCGAAGCCATTATCAATGCCGAGGTCGTTCAGCATCTCACAGCTCACGGGCGCCTCTCGAACAAACAGTATGGCTTCCGCTTCACCAGGTCTACTGCTGATATGCTAACGACCATCACCGAGTATATATACCAGGCTCTCGACAAGAATGGTGAAGCCCGAACCGTCCCCTTGGATATCTCTAAAGCATTCGACAGAGTATGGCATGCCGGCCTTCTACGGAAACTGTGAAGCTATGGCATAACTGGACTTTTGTTGGACTTAATCCGGTCATTCCTCTCTAACCGCACACTGAAGGTGGTATTAAACGGACATGCCTCCCAGAACTACCCTACAAACGCGGGTGTCCCCCAAGGCTCTATCCTAGATCCTACGCTCTTTCTAATCTATATCAATGATCTCCCCGATGCCATAATATCACAAGTAGGCATGTACGCCGATGATACCACAGTTTACTCTCGCCTCGATCAAAAATCTGGTTTTGGTGACAAGGCGAACCTCACTGCCAAGCTTGAGAAGGACCTCCAATCCGTGGTGGATTGGGGTAAGAAATGACTCGTAAAATTCAATTCTTCTAAAACGGAGCTGCTGTCAATTAACCACCACAGACAACCGCAATTCCCTCCCATTAGCATGGAACAGGCTCGCCTCCCAGAGAGTAAAACACTACGCCTGCTCGGCCTGATACTCTCAGCGGACCTCAAGTGGAATGACTACGTCGAATCCATTGCTAAATTCGCAGCTATGAAAGTCGGCTCTCTGTGCAGGGCCCGGAAATTCTTTCCGCCTGAATCTATCCTGCACTTATATAAATCCACCATCCGCCCGTGTATTGAGTACTGCTGCCACGTCTGGTCGGGTGCCCCTTCTATTCTCCTCGGGGTTCTTGACAAAATACAGCGAAGAATCTGCAATGTGATTGATACTGACTTTGCTGACCGCCTGCAGTATCTCTCTCACCGGCGTGATGTGGCATCCCTGTGCCTCTTCTATAAATACTTTCATGGCTTCTGCTATGACGAACTTAAATCGCTGGTACCCCCTAGATGTGAATTTGCACGAGATACTAGATTGGCAACTAGGTCCCACCCTTTTACAGTGAAACCGATGAAATGTAACCGTAATTTCTACTCCAACAGCTTCTTTCCTCTCACTTCCCGCCAGTGGAATTCCCTACCGCATGCTTGCTTCCCCGACGGCTACAACCTTCAGGAGTTCAAATGTTAGGTCAATAGACACCTCCTAACACACTAACTCACACCCACTCTCTCCAACTCTCTCCCTATGTACATCCTAAGTCGTCTATCACCCTCCTTCTATGTAATCCCCTGCGCTATAGTGGCAGTGTAATGCTTGCTTGGGGTGACACGATTAAAAAAAAAACAAAAAAACTTAATGATAATACCTTGACTGCCATTTTTAATTAAACCAGCATAATATTGTTGCCGAAATACACAATATATATATATATATATATATATATATATATATATATATATATATATATATATATATATCATAAAATAAAAGTTCTTTTCCCCACTATTAATGATTATGAATTACGAACCTTTGATTTCAACTCCCTGTATTTTATTAATTTTATTTTATTTTATTTATGAATTATTCTAATTTAAAATTTTAACTTTCTTATCTTCATGTCATTTTTGTTTATTTAAAATTTACTTATGATATATTAAAAAATAGTAACCTAATATTATAAGATTTAATTCCCGTGAACATCTAGTGTACTAAATTCAAATCTCTTAAACGGTCATTTCGTAATATGCAACTGATGATGGCATAACGCATGAAACTCCAAGTCGTGCTATTGACTTATGATAATATATTAGATTTATTAATATATATAGGACGGAACGGCCGTCCAGTGCTTTCTGCATTCTGTTGAGGTCGAATATAAAGCTCGATGATTTACTTAATAATTGTTCAAATCCTCCTACTACTTGAATTATATCTTTGTGTTTCAACCACGAAACACGCTATAGATTTAGCGGCTTGGTTGGAGAAGTCATGGCTTGAGGAGGCACTATCCTATGGGCAAAGGAGCTTGGATTAGTTCCACCACGGAATTCGTGAGGAGCGGCGCACTTCATCAAGCTTAATTCGTTGCATCTTTGCCACCAGGGCTCGTGGTACAGTTGGTATGACATCAGCTAAATAACCAAACTGTCGGGTTTCGATTCCTGGTAGTGGATGCGCACTGCTGTAGAGTCCCACATATAGGACGAAACGGCCGTCCAGTGCGTTCTGTTGAGGTCGAATATAAAGCTTGATGATTTACTTAATAATGTATATATATATATATATATTAGCACCTGAATAAGGTAAGTTTGCGTTTAGGCTATTTTTCTTTGTCTTTTTGAAGTATTGTCGGTTTTATTCGAGACTTTATTTTGATAAGGGTTTTGGCTTTAGACAAGTTGTCCGTTAGTTCTATCAACGCTTTTGGTTTTTCATTAATAACGCGCGCGCGCACGCACACACACACACACACACACACACAAAATACGACAAAAGGAAGACATTTCTTTACCAACGTGTTTCATCCTCTAATAAACTTTGTAAGGAATAATTTTAT
Source organism: Ascarosepion bandense (assembly GCA_037127315.1). Classification (NCBI taxonomy): domain Eukaryota; kingdom Metazoa; phylum Mollusca; class Cephalopoda; order Sepiida; family Sepiidae; genus Ascarosepion; species Ascarosepion bandense. The sequence goes on along the minus strand of JBBBDQ010000175.1, from coordinate 2,166,362 downwards.
TCATGGGTTAAACATTATTTCTAATTCTTTCCCCTTCATAAATTAAGAGGTCAAAATCACTTACTTGATGGATCGATGGACACCTCCTTTACGGTGAGACGTGAGTTCTTTTTTATTCTACTGTCGCTTATGTTGTCCCTTCTGGCGTAAGCAGTTATTGTGTCCGTAACCAAACAACTTGTATTATCTGTTTTAGACATCCGATGTTTGCGGTCATTTTCTTCGTCGGTAATCTCGGTGTAGATCTCATTATCACGAAATTGCCTTTTAGAATCGATTTCATTTCCTATTGCACAGACGTTTGGTAGCTTTTGAATACTTAAGGTTGAAACTGAATTCACTGATGGCGGAGATTTTAGACGAACAGAAGTTTTAGGTGGACACAAATGAACGCGGATTTCCGTTGTCTTCTTAACGATCGACGCGTCTGGTTCGTCAATGTCTTTTTTTGTGGCGGAACCTGTTTCTACTTTTGATCTCCATTTTTTTGTTAAGGATTTTGAACATTTTTCTGAGTTAGTAACGTGAGCGTTGTCACGCTCTGTCTGAGAAAATTCTGCGTGAGAAGATCTCCATGGCCAAGAAATTGGTGAAGAATTTGACCCGTAAGCATCTACAGCAGGCATTTTTTCTCCAATTTCGATTATATTCAAATTTTGATCAGAAGCACGTCCCATTTCTTTCGTTTTTATAATAAATTCTTTCATTGGGAACTTTTTTTCCCAATTCTTTGATTCGTTTTCATTTCTTTCTGAGAAAAACGCTTGCTCATTGGTATGATCAAAATTCGATCTTGCCGAAATTGTATCAAAATGACTTGTCAATTTCATTTGTTCGGAATCTTCCGAACTTAATTTAGATAAGTGTGGTCGGATTTGTGCTTGTGGAAATGTCTTATACCTTCGAGGTTTATATCTTTGAGGAGTGTCACTTTGTGTCAACGTTTTATGCGATGCTATACCTGAATTAGAAAACGAATTGTTTCTTAAGATTTTCGATTCGATAGCTTGTGTCATTTGTCGCACACAGTTCGTTTCTTTTGATTGAGTTTTTCTCGCTAAATCAGTGCTAGTCATCTTTTTTATCCAATTGTCTTTGACTAATTTCGAACCCAAGTTGTAATTAGTAACTGTTTTTTCTTCTTCAATTTTCGTTTGTTGCGGCTTTGCCGCTAAAATTTCAAATCGAAGCTCCGTGTCTTGCTTTGTTTTATGGAGTTTTGATTCATCAATATCAAAGATTATTTTTGATTGCTTTTCACTCATCAATGCTGTTTCCTGGGAAGCTTGTTGAGAATAATTTATTGGTAATGTTATTGATGATTCTTGTTTGTCTTTTTTATTTGATTTTATCGAAATAACTGTCATGATAGTTCGGCCATTGTCGAGTTCAAATTCTTTCAGAGTCGGGCAGCTATCATCTTCATTTTCACCCTCAATCCACAGACATTGGTCGCTGTTAGTGTTGTTGTTGTTGTTGTCGTCGTCGTTTGCTCCATTCGGCAATTTTTCCCAGTTACCGAGTGTAAAATGAGATGAGTTTCCTTTGTTCTTAATGTCTGATAAAAAATTGAAAAAATGGGAGAGAAAAATAACGTATTAAATCTGGTGCCTTGAACACAGGAACAAAAAATATAGTATTAAAATGTTTACAATATATATATATATAATTCTAGATGGAGAGGACACAAGGTTTTACTATTTTGAGTGCTCCGGCATTTATTTTATTATGAACATTGCCCAATATAATAAATATTATAGACCTTAATATAATTATATAGTTATGAATTGTACATTGCGACACAGAAATTTCTATGTTTCGAGATAGATTCTCTTCATCAGGTAATTTTTGATGTTGGTTGTACAGATGGTTTACATTTAAATTCAAAAACCTCCGGTTTGCTGTGTATGTATGTGGGAAGATATAAAATGTACATGTGTGTTTCTATAAAACTAATCAGAGTGAAGATTCATTTTGGAATTTAGTCCCAAGGAATACATACTAACTTTTTCTCTTTTTTCCTCCTTTTTCCCTTCGCTTATCTTACTTTTCTCCTTTCTTGTTTTCCCTCCTTAACGGTGAAGATGTCAACATGCCATTAACCTAATCTTATCATTATCCTTTTTTCTCTTTAATATTTTCTCTTTAATATTTCATTGTCTTTGATGTGATGTGCCCATTTAGTACCAAGGTTGTCCTTTTTACTTTCTTATCATTTTTGGTCTCTTAATTGTAATGTTGATCTTTGATTGATAAGTAACATTTTTGATTTAGAAGTAACATTTTTGTTCATTTTTTTCTGATTTACTTCCTGCTATCCATATACCATCTTTTTAATATCTATTTATTTGTTGTAATGCCTTTTTTTTAAGTAACATTTTTTTATATAAATAATTTTATGTTTCAATTTATTTTATTTTGATAGTTCGTCAGCAAATTTTTCCTTACGCACTTGTTGGTTATATGCATGTTATTTAGATTTTTTATCCATTTTCTAATGTGGACATTTTCCAATGTCTACATATGACATTTATCTCATTGTGTTGATTTAATAGTTTTTTTTATTCTTAAGTGATTTAATAATATATATTTTTTCGTATAAACATAATGAACATAGTTCATTTAAGAACTTACATGTTTTAGCTTCTTTTCGAATTTTCCACTTTATTGATATTTCAATAGGAATGTTCTGTTTTTGTAAGTGTTGTTATTAAATGAAGAGGTATGCTGGTAAATCCGCTGTTTTAGAATATTCGTTGTACTTCCTATATGAATGTTTATATTATTTGAATTTTCCTTTGGAGATATTTCATTTTGATAGACGACTGATTCCATTAGGCACCTGTTTTCTAACAGGGTTTCTACAATTACGTTTTTTCTTGTCTAAATTGTTATTTTCCGTTATCCGGTTGTTTTTATTAATTTTTTTTTTTTTGTTTTTTGTTGAAGTTTTAAAAAATATTATTATTGTGATTTTTTAAATCATCTGTACAACCAACATCAAACATTGCCTGATGAAGAGAATCTATCTCGAAACATAGAAATTTCCGTGTCGCAATGTACAATTAATTCATAACTATAAGTTTGCCTCCTTCTACCGAGCGCCCGTAGCTCAGAGGTAGAATCGCCGACTGATGATAATTCGGTCGGGTTTCAATCCTGGGTCAAAAGGCAATCGGCTATCTAACCGTACTGATGAGCTGTGATACAGCGAAAACGATCTGTCTGTGGATGACTATATATATATATCTGTGTGTGTGTGTGTGTGTGTGTGTGTGTGTGTGTGTGTGTGTGTGTGTGTACATTTACGCTCTCATACCCTGATTAAGCACTCTGGAAGAATGGTAAACTTTGAAAAACAATAGCTACTCTGGCGTGTACGCATCGCCCATTCAGTAAAATGAATTAGAGCATTCTGGCTATTGGGCGCGTATAATGATAATATATACGCTAAAAAGTCTGCCTTCTTCCACCGAACGCCCATAGCCCAGAGATAGAATCGCCGACTGACGCCAATTCGGTCGGGTTTCAATCCTGGGTTAAAAAGCAATCGGAGTCTAATCGTGCTGATGAGCCGTGATACAGCGAAACAGATCTGTCTGCGGATGATAATATATGTATATATAAAAACAGTTTCTATTTTTATTCATCATTTTTTGTGGTACATTTTTAGACCTGATCAACAATGGATTAAATTTTTAAGTTATTGTGAAAAATATCAGAGCCTACTTTCCTCATGAAAACAATTTATGTTTGCAGAAATCAGAAAAGCGTGTTATTGTTAATGTTATTACGAAAACATTCAAACAATCAGTAGACTAGAAAAACAAGATTTTTAAAAGGCAATTCATGTAATTTCACCTTTCTTTCAAAAATATCTAATAGAATACTGTTTACAAAATCAATTCATTTATCAAAATAACTTTACAAAAGGTAATGAACAGAGAAAGAGGAATTCATAGATCAAAATATCGTAGGTTTCAAGTCAAAACCTGTTTATTTCAATCAAGTCTGAAAAGAATTCACTTGCTAAAACTAATGTAAGGGGAATAACTCTATTAATGCCATTTCCTGATTCTTTTCTTTATAGCGATAGTTGCACAGAAAAGGTTGTCTCGACTAAAATTATTTTTGAAAATATTTCTCTTTTTTTTTTTTAGTAATCTTATTATGTATAAATGCATCAGGATTATTATTATAAATTTAGGTACCTCCACTAAATTTTGATACCTAAGTTTTAAAATGATTTTTAAAAAATGAAAAAGCTTTCTTAAAGCTTTCATTTTAACTTTAATTGATGATTAAATTTACTATTTTCAAGCAAAATACTCAGTAGTGTATTTCAAATAGAAAGTATCTTGATTGGAATATCAATTTTTTAAGAGTTTTCAGATCATCGCTCATTTTTCACTTATTGACAGGTGTGTAAACAAAATAAAATAGATTTACAAAACTCATGATGTAGCCGACATAATTATGGTTTACACCATCAATTGTCCAAATTTATTCTTCTAAGGGGAAGAAACCTTGAAACACGTGACCTTTTAATGTCACATATGGAATGCTATGCTTAAAGAAAAGAACCTTTCCACACACACACACACACACACACACACACACACACACACACACACACACACACACACACACACACACACACACAAATTAAATTATTTTCCAAATTTTGGTGTATGATGATTTGTATTAAGCTTTCCAATTTTCAGTTAGTAAATATAGTCTTCACCTAATGACTTAATAACCTAATACAAACAGTGATTTGAAGAAATTTAAAAAGAATTTTGAAACTCTATAAATTATAATAATTTAAAAAGAAAAAAGAAAATTCTTGTAAAAATACATTATTCATCGAATTTTTTTTCTTCAGACTATAATATCATTAATATATTAATTAAAGCAATTTAAAGCTTATCTAATTAAATAATGTCATAGTTTCATTGCATTTTTTATTGTACTATTCGGAGCAAATTTTCGGGAAGGTAAACTCTGTTGGAAAAAAAAATGTATGATTTATATTCGACGAGGAGTCCTGCATTTAACAAATAAAACAAAGTTCCGCCTCATTTTTAAATTTCTAGAAATTTTGTGAAATTAAGTGAAAGTGGAGATTAACAAATGTAAAAAAAAATATATTTTTACCAAGATTTTCTAAAAATAAAAATTTTTACCAAGATTTTCTAAAAATAAAAATTTCAAAAATAATTTCGTTCATTTGTGTCCTGGAATTTCTGTTACAATCTGACAATTATTTTACTTTTTTAAGAATTTCCAAATTAATAAGTTTTTCACCGGAAAACATCGAGTTTCGTAATATTGCATTAATCATAGTAAACTCTGGTAAAAATGTGGTCACCCGCTGACGAGAAAAAAGATTTTTAACCAAAGTTTAGAAAGTGTTATAAATGATTAAAAATAATTAGAAAAAGAATTAAAAAACACTCTGGCCTTTTCTCTTAATAATAACGTAAATATTTCGACGATAAAACTTTGTTTTTATTAAGTTTGGGATCTTTTTATTTGATGCTATGCTGTTTTTTCAGCGAATTAGTGAAGGTACGGAGAATTATTTCCAAATTTTCTGCTTGTTACAATCTTTCCATATCAAGTCTTTTGTCTGAGATCTGAAGTTTTTCTTTGAGGGAAATTTTGTTATAATAATTTAACAAAAAAGATAATTCTTGTAAAAATACATTATTCATCGATTTTTTTTCTTCGAACTATAATGATTTGTTATTGCTATGTAAGCGCAGCTCGAAAAACATAATCTCAGATAGCGAGGGGAGGTTTTTGGAATTTACTACCTCCTCCTCTTTTTGTTGTTGTTGTCATTCTTAATATTGTTATTATTATTAATAATTAAATTTCTGTTGTGTACACATTTCCTTTCGGGTTCCAACCTGTTATGGTTCCCTATCTTTAGGAATGAACTCTTCCTCCATCAATAAACACCAACCAGCCGCAGCGTGACTTCCAGGAACGCAGTCTGGAGGCAGCTGTGAGACAGTCGAGACGCAGCGTAACTGTACCGTTCGGACTTATACTTCCATTTGCTGACTACTACAACTTTACTTTGTATATATGTTCTGTTATTCTAATACAAATGTTTGAACCTACCTTCTTGTTTCCGTGTTTTTCTTCCTGGCCCAAACAGGCCACAACAACTTGGCGACGAAGATTTCGCCACAACACAACCAGAGACCTAATATCAGAAATGGCTTCATGATATTTTCAACTGATCATTTTTGTAAAATATAAAAAAGATTTAAAAAAAAAAATTAAAAAAAAAAAGATCACTCAGATTTTAAATCGATAAAGACCTTCGTAGGGGGTGGGCTATACTTGTGAGTGCAATTTGTATTTTTTTAATGAGTCTATCATAACGTTTTTCGAATCAATCCGAGGGCACTAACTACAACTGGAATTGGTGATGTTCTCATGTGTAGCATTTCTTAAATTTTTGTTTCAAGGTTTTTTTGTTTTTTTTTTAATAGTTTTTTTTTTAAGAGTAGGTGATTAAATATTTTCTTATTTACTTAGTATCCATAGCTATTATTGTTTAGTTCTTGCGAAAGCGGGGATTAAGAACAAAAGATACAAAAGGGGAGTGGGTGGCAGACAGTTGCCTTAAAAATTGCTTCGAATTTTTCGGTGGTTGGAAGTGGCAGTGCTTTTGGTGTGATTGAGGTGGTTTTCCACATTTCCATGTTGTGTTTAAGGAAATTTTCTTTCCCCGAGGAAACTTTGTACATTTCAAAAGCTCTAAAGATCCAAGTTTGTGACACATCCATGCCGTGCTGAGATATCTACCCTTTTTCCTGCATTTTTCCAGAATTATTTTGTTTTCCAAAGCTGATCTTTGAAACCATATGAATCTCTTCGACATCCCTTCCGTTCCAAAGAAATAATGTTATTTTCATCGATAAAAGAGTAAGTACAGTTCGTTAGGATAAACGTGATCAATTTAAGTGTGGTTGTTATTGCTATAATCATTGTTATTGTTGATGATGATGAGGATGATGATGATGATGTTGCTGTTGTTTAAATGAGAGAAAGCCAGTGATATTGTTGATGATGATGAGGATGATGATGATGATGTTGCTGTTGTTTAAATGAGAGAAAGCCAGTGATATTGTTGATGATGATGAGGATGATGATGATGATGTTGCTGTTGTTTAAATGAGAGAAAGCCAGTGATATTGTTGATGATGATGAGGATGATGATGATGATGTTGCTGTTGTTTAAATGAGAGAAAGCCAGTGATATTGTTGATGATGATGAGGATGATGATGATGATGTTGCTGTTGTTTAAATGAGAGAAAGCCAGTGATATTGTTGATGATGATGAGGATGATGATGATGATGTTGCTGTTGTTTAAATGAGAGAAAGCCAGTGATATTGTTGATGATGATGAGGATGATGATGATGATGATGTTGCTGTTGTTTAAATGAGAGAAAGCCAGTGATATTGCTGATGATGATGATGATGATGATGATGTTGCTGTTGTTTAAATGAGAGAAAGCCAATGATAATAATAATCCGTAATTTTCAATCATTATTTTATCTTCACTTTAAATATTTTTTATACCTACCTTTATTATCCATCTTTTCTGTTGAAGTCATTTTCTCCTTTGAAAGATAAATATGAAGACAAAAATTACATTAGAAATCTTCAAAATCTAATAAGAAAAAAGTTAAAAAATTGGTGTCGCTATAGTATGTGGCCTACCTTTTGAATAGATAGTTACAGAATTGCTCGTTTCAATTAAAAGATGCAATTTTAGTATATTTAGTAACAAGTCATTAAAGAACTGCTGGTAACAATTAAATAAATTAAAATTAAATAAATCTAAGAAATAAATAGTTCTACTAAATAGCCAAGTACTTATATCTATAAACATATTCTTACTAAGGGTAGGAGACATTCAAACTAGGTAGGCCACATATTCTACCAGAATCAAAGAGGCAGGCCATATACTATATACCGGCACCCAAAAATTTTTCTTCATAAAAAAGTATTCTCACACTGCTGAAATTTTCTTTAAAAAAAGTAGTTAACTTATTTTTCTGCGAAAAAAAAAATACTTCGAATGTAGTGTAAAAAATAAAATTATACATTCTACTAAAATCGTATAAAATAAAATAATCAAAAATAAAAATATTGCACTATTAGATATAGAAGTTTTAAAAATAATGTATATAATGTATATTAAAAAATAAATACCAATTTCTTACTTTCCTTTTTACACTGCTGGTGTTCCGTATTTCTTTGAATTTCTTTTTTAAAAATTGCTTTTAAAGAGAAGGACGGGAAATGATATTTATAAATGACCTCTGAACACACGGCCTACTGTGAGTAAATAAACGCAATTTTCATTATGTTTTAAACAAAAAGTAAACATTACCTTAAAAAAAGACAATTATCCTTGAATTTATTGATTCATTTAAACACTTATCACTTGAACAAATATTTTAAAGCTTTTTTTTTTTTTACAGTTGTTCTCTATTTTTCGTCTGTGACAGAGGATTACACATTCACACCCGCATACATACACATAATTCAGCGTGTAAGAACATTTACTTGTTTACACCCGCGCACAAAAAGCATTACATTTTTCTCAGCAGCGATTGGTTAAATAATTGCTGTACAATTCATTACGAGACAATTTTGAAATCACAGCTGAGAATAATTCTAACAACTTCCCATAGTTGGTTCAGTACACGATATCTAATTGGTCGATTTATGACCTATCAGATCTTTTATTGCAAAGCTGTGTAAGTGTGAAATTTTCCCACGAAGCCTCCTGGAGCCTACCTGAAACGTATTTAAGATGAAAATATTCATTGCTTCTTCAGTAAGATTTACTTGCTTCTGGACTCCATGTCATTGGTTTCCATATCTTACACGGTAAAAACGCACACACAGACACATACTTACACTGTTTAAATTACCAGTGGTCACTAAGCTAAACAATCTGTTCAAGAACTATTGATCTATTCTAAACTTAAGAACACTTGTACATTTTACAACAAATTCATTAACATTGTGTATCAGTTCTTTCATTTGAAACAGACTTTATTTCATTCAACTGGAATTTAAACTTTCATTTAACAAGTGAGATTCTTTTTAAGAACATTTGATTTTCTCTGCAGTCTATGGGAGAAAACTCTTTCTTCTACTAAACTATTGTCAACATGCTTTCTCTACCAATATTTTGTACATTTGTTAATACACGTTTACTGTGGTTACATTGGCGTCATCGTCAACATTTTTTTTTTAATCATATAACCCCGAGCAAGGCGGTAACGCCACTGATGTGATGTGCAGGGTGCTACATAGGAGTGAAAAGATTGGAAAAGAGAAAACCGGAAACCGCATCCTAAACAGGAAACAAGGGATGAGCCTTTTCACCTGTTCAATAGATGTGGGTGGAGTGTGAACCAGGTGATAGTTTAGTTATTCCTTATTTTTTGAATCTGAAATTGTTTTATGTTGAACGAATCGTATTAATATAAACATTATGAGGGAATTGGAGATAATCTTGAGGCCCGATCAGCATAAGTCTAGCATTTATTATCCTTGTGCCAGACGCAATCGAAATTATTCACGAAGTCCCCTACAGAGTTTCTATAAGTCTACGAGTAATGAGTATCATAATGGCTTAAAAATGCATATTCACTTTATTTATTTACAGAAATTATTTTTCTCTTAATCCGGATTAGGTTCTTCTTCTTGTGCCATCTTCCTTTAGGACGTAGGCGATCATGGACTTCCATCTGGCTCTGTCTCTTGTCGCTCTCACTAATTTTTCTCTTGGTATCTCTTTTAAGCCCTGCTTCGTCAACCATTTGCTCAGACCTAACAAGTACGTCTCGCGCTGCTTGCCCCTATCTCTTCTTCCATTTATTCGACTTGTGAGTATCAAGTTCTCCAGGCCGTCTTTTCTCAGTACGTGCCCCAGAAACCTCATTTGTCTCTTCTTGATATTTATTATCAGTTTTCTTCTCGTTGGCATCTTTTCCAACGCCTCATCCTTGCACATGTTTCAAATGAAATAAAAATTTAAGTTAAGACTTACTTAAAATGCATTTTTAGGTTTTTATTAGTAAAACAGTTGATGTTTCTATGGCATATAATAAGGAAGGAGGACTTGGAAAATCTGATACTTACGGGACAGATTGAAGGCAAGAGAGACAGCAGAAAACAACACATAACATACTTAGTGAGCTTGAGTAAATCAATGGCGGAACAAGGCTTAAGAGAAATAGCAGAAAGTTTATTAAGAGCTACTAGAGACAGGAAATTAGGGAGAGTCATGATCGTCATTGTCCTGAAGGGTCACGGTACATAGAAGAAGAGTGAGTTTGATTAAACGGATGACGGAACAGGTATTGGGAAAAATAACAGAAAGACATAGTTTAATACGACCTGTAAAGAAGAGGAAGTTGTGGATAGCCATGATCGCCTACGTTCTGACACAGCATATAAAAAAGAAATATATCCGAAAGAAATGGCAGAGCGTTCCGCGAGGAAATCTTCTGCCTATTCCAATGTCAAAATGTATCTCAAAATATCTAAAGATACGGACTAGAGAGATGCAGATTCTCAATGAAGAAAAGCAACTCCACCCGAAATTTCTTCATTGTTTCCGTTTTTCTAGCTAATAACCAATTTTACACTAATTCTAACTGATAAGTCATTTGTGAACGTTGTAAGGGAGATAATCAAGCTATAATGAGTTATTTCCCTTGCTAATATTTCACAACCTCAAAATTATGCTGCGCTGAATGATTGATATTATTATTGTTTTTGAAATACATACTGAGTTTTCCCACGCGTAGTAAACATTGGCTCTCTCAAGATTTCAAGCGACACCAAGTTTTCGCACCTTCCCCAGTATTATTATTAGTATTTTTAATATATTTAAAAGCTTACACTTAAATGTTTGCTACAAACAAAAATGTTCTATTAAAATTTCAATCAATACTGACATGTTTATTTAAGTTAAGTAGTCGATTTATGACTTCTGCTGAACTTTTACAGATTTATAGTAGATTGTAGTCACTAGTTTATATTGGAACTAGCAGTATAGCCCGGCGTTGCTCGGGTGTAATGAAAGCTTTAAAACTAAATCCATGGTTCTGGAGCTCAGACTCAGCTTAAAGATTATTTGTGTAAAGTTTGGTGAGAATCGGATAAAAATTGTGGATTTGCATAAAGGACATACAGACAGATAAACAGACACACACAAACATCTTGCCTTATATATATATATATATATATATATATATATATTCAATTTTCTGCACTATTGTAAGAACTGCAACCTTGAAACTTCTGAATATTGTTTCTTATGTCTTTGTCTATGAGTGTATCAAATTTGATTAAAATCGGACCACTCATTCTATAATCTGATATTTTTGATTATCGATTTTCGATATTTAACGGGGGTACCTCGACACAAAACCTAGCTAAGAACATTCGCAGACGCTTATAGTACAACTGTGTAAATTTTCAAGAAAATCTGTTCAGCCGTTTCGAAGTCTCTAGGTAACGGATACACACACACACACACACACACAGACACATACACACACACTCAGACAAAGTTCAATTTATAGATAAGTTTAGATTTAGATGTGTGTGTGTGTGTGTGTGTGTGTGTGTGTGTGTGTGTGTGTGTGTGTGTGTGTGTGTGTGTGTGTGTGATTTGATTTGGCCTTGTTAAGTTTAGCCCGCCATAAGAAATGTGTTAAAATAAGAACAATCAAGATGGTGTATAAAAAATAATCATTTATATAAACATTCAACAATTCTGTATTACACAAAATTATAGTAATGTTCATATGTGTGGTACAAGGTTGGTAAGAAGTGTTTATAATAACCCTGTAAAGAGAAAAGTAAGCTGAATCATTCAAATTACTTTTCTCTTTATAGGACTATTATAAACTAAAACACTTGAATGTATGAAAGCAACAATGACGATAAGGTTGTATGGAGGAGCGGGGGTCCATTTGTAATCGAGATGTGTTTGATGTGTCGTTACTCAATTAAGTGTTCGTTGCATTGTGTCTTATTCTTTGTGTCTTTCTTTATAAAATGTTCTTTAAAAAAAAACAGAGACAGAAAGTATCACGAGAGAGAGAGAGAGAGAGAGAGAGAGAGAGAGAGGGAGGGGGTGTGAAAGTAAATTAATACAGTTCACCTGACTTTTTTTTTTTAATCGTATCACCCCGAGCAAAGCGGTAACGCCACTGATGTGCAGGGGGCTACGTAATAGTGAAAAGATTGGAAAAGAGAAAGCCGGAAACCAAATCCGAAACAGGGAACAAGCTTAACCTGCTCAATAGACATGGGTGGAGTGTGAACCGGGCGATAGATAGATCTATCTACCCCAATTAAAAAAACAACAACAACAACAACAACAAAAAAACGAAGTGAGAAGATTGGAAAAGAGAAAGCTGGAAACCAAATCCTAAACAGGGAACCAGGAATGACCCTCTTAACCTGTTCAATAGACATGGGTGGAGTGTGAACCGGGCGATAGATAGATCTATCTACTCCAATTAAAAAAATACAACAAAAAAAAAAAAATACAAAAAAAAACGAAGTGAGAAGATTGGAAAAGAGAAAGCCGGAAACAAAATCCTAAACAGGGAACAAGGGATGAGCCGCTTAACCTGTTCAATAGACATGGGTGGTGTGTGAACCGGGCGATAGATTTGTGTCAAAGGAAACGAATAAAGGCTCTCTGAAGAAACAGATGTGCATTGTGGTACAGTGGATATCGGCTCGGAACGAGAAATCGGGGAGCCGAGTTCGAATTCCAGTTGAATCCATTGTATTCACTTACGCGCAAGTACCCTTGGGAAAGGTATTAATCCGTCTCCTCCTTCCAGTTATGGGTGAAATAGCAGGACACATTGGGTTCTATAGCCTTGGTCGGCCACCAGTCTACCGCAGAAAGCAATGGCAACCTACTGCGGGATAATCTTCTGCCCAGTCAGTCATGTCTCTTTCTAGACATGATCGCCCAAGCGTGTATCACGTATGGCATTTAACTGACTGACTGAAGAAACACAAAATCATGAGTACTTATACATTTTGCAAGACAAAAGTGGATTACGTTCAAATATATTTTTTAAGTTCTCTGATTGGTTAATATATATATTAGATCTGCGCAAAATTATGTGCAGATACTTAGATATGCCATTCTGTTTTAAGTGGTTGAGGAGGTAACTTCCTGTTTGTCGTCGTAAATTATCTGCATTCAGCGCCCCTACCTTTACTGTAATGGAAAGTCCATCCCCCATAAAGCTAGGAAAATATCCTTTTGTTTGTAGGCTGAATTAAAGCAGAATAAAGCTTTAAAGAAGTCAAACCTGAGCCTCTGTTCTCATGCCACTGTTTACAACAGGTTCTCTATAGTTTAATTTTCTTTACTTTTTTTTTTTTTTTTTTTTTTTTATAAGCGTTTCACCCCGAGCAAGGCATGTCATTGCCACTACTGTGCAGGGGACTACTTAGAGTGGAGAAAGGCTGATTAAATATAGGAAATGACAGAGGGTGGGTGATAGGCGGGTAAGGATAGCCAGAATGAGGGTTGGGTAGATGAGAGTGTTCTGAAAATAGCTGGGAGTTAGTGTGATAGGAGGTGTCTATTGACCCTACATTTAAACACCTGGAGATTGTAACTGTCGGGAAAGCAGACTTATGGAAGGGAGTTCCACAGGCGGGAAGCGCGAGAAAAGAAGCTGTTGGAGTAGAATTTACGGTTACATTTTATCTGTTTAACTGTAAAAGGGTGGAACCTAGTTGCTAATCTAGTATCTCGTGTAAATTCCTGCTTAGGCGGCACCAGTGATCTAAGCTCGTCGGAGCAGTAGCCATGAAAGTACTTGTAGAAGAGGCACAGGGAAGCCACATCACGCCGGTGAGAGAGTGGTTGCAGCCGGTCTGTCAAGTCAGTATCAACCACGTTTCAGATCCTCTTTTGTATTTTGTCAAGAAGCCCAAGGAGAGCAGCAGGGGCACCCGACCAGATATGACAGCAATATTCAATACACGGGCGGATGGTAGATTTGTATATGTGCAGAATAGATCTTTTTTTTTTTATTTGCGGTTGTTTTTGCGAAATGTACAGATTTCTTGTAGTCTTACCTACGAGTCTGAATGCGTAGTTGTTCCCCTAGAGCATAGGTTCCCAACCTTTTTGCTGCGATTACCCCAAAATACAATTTCACTATTATCCATTACCCCAATGAACTAATTAATACCCGTAATATCGGAGACTAACTATATTAGTGAAAACAATTACCAAAATTTGACTATAACCACAGATCTATGATCTGGTGTCGCAAAAGTGGAGAAATTTTGATTTTTTTTCTTCTCCACAAGGCTTGAAAGAAAAATACTTTAAGAGAGATTGGGGTAGGGGGAATTCTTCCTTGAAATGCTGTCTCGTTAATAATTTGGCACAGTGTGAAATTATAAGCTAATTGCCTCTTCCCAAACCAAACATCCATTACCCACAAATTATGGGCTCATTACCCCACTGGGGTAATTTATCCCGGGCTTTGGAACCATTGCCCTAGACTAATTGCCACCCAAAGCTAGACAGTCCAGTTATCGGTTTTTTGTTGTTTATTTTAATCGAATTTACTCCAAGCAAGCTACTAAAATACAAGCGGTTACAGTGTGTGAAAGAATTAGAAAACAGAAACATTACTAAGAAGGGAGAAAAATAGAAGAGTAATAGGGAAGACAGTAGATAATTATTAACATTGTATTTAAATTTCTGAAGGTCAAAGTTAACTGGAAAGCATGGAACCGGAAGAGAGTTCCACAAGCGAGAAGTGCGAGAAAAGAAACTGTTAACATAGAACATACGGTTACATTTAGTCAATTTAACTGCGAATTGATGAAATCTTGCCGCTAATCTTTTCTTTTATGTCCCTTCAGAACGTAGGCAATCATGGTCCTCCACAGTTTCCTGCCTCGCTGTTAAATAAATCCGGTGAGTCTTACTTCACATTCTATTCGTGTATATCTGCGGATGTGCATGGGTGGTGCAGTGGATATTGGCTCGGAGAGCAGAGTTCGAATTCTAGTTGAATTCGACGCATTCATTTACGCGCAGATACCGTCCGTTTTTTTCTAGAGCTATTGGTCAATTAGTAGGCCAGATTGGGTTCTATGACCTTGGCTGACAACCAGTCTACCGCAGAAATCAATGCCAACCAATTGCGGGAAAATCTTCTGTTCAGTCAGTCATTCTCTCTCGAGACATGATCGCCCAAGCATGTATCACGTACGACAATTAATTGACTGATATCTGCTGAACACATTTCCTGTCCGTTTGAAGGCGGTTTGTTGCTCGTATAGGTTGTTGTACTTTTCCCGAATATGTCAAGGTTGATGAGCAACTCTAACAGATCTTTGTGGCTTACTTTGTCGAACGCCTTTGCGTGGTCTATAAAACACAGGTACACGTCCTTCTGCGTTTGTACTGCTCTTTTTGATAACACTCTGAGCATGAATATTGCGTTTCTGATTCCGGTGTCTTTGACGAATCTGCACTGTTCTTGTCTTATCTCTAGCCTGATTCTACTGCGCGTTCCATTCATCAGAATCAGGATAATTAGCTTTGTTATGTAACTCATTAAGCTGGTATTTGCCTTCTCTTGCACTTGGTTTCTTAGGCAGTACTATGAAAATCCATCTGCTTAAGTCTCCCGATATATCACAACCGTTGTTGAGTTCTTGTATTATTTCTGTAATCTTGTCTACGCCGAAATTGTCTGAGGCTGTCAGCATCTCTATTACAATTCCGTCTGGTTTTGCCGCTTTCTTTCCTTTCAATTTTGTTAGTGCAGCTTCCACTTCGGCCTGTGATATTTTTGTGGATTGCTGGTTGTTCTCTTTCACGATGAAAGAGATCTTCGATGTATTTGTCCAATCGCTGAAGAATTTTTTATTTTTCCAATATGTAAGTTCCGTCCTTGAATTTTATGCATCTTGTTGATGAGCATGTTTTTTTCTGTTCTCTTATGTTTTTTTATGCATATATCCTTTATTTGTGATACTCAGTATCTCTGTTATTGCTGTATGGTAGTGAAACATGGACCACGTACGCCAGGCAAGAGAGGCATCTGAACACCTTCCATGTGAGAAGTATCCGACGTATATTGGGAATCTCATGGCAAGACAAGGTGCCCAATACTGAGGTCCTGTCTCGAGCCTACCATGTTCACACTCCTTAAACAGAGCAGACTCCGCTGGTTAGACCATATCCACCGCATGCAAGACGGTCGCATTCCAAAAGACCACCTGTATGGAGAGCTGGCCTCTGGAAGAAGACCCACTAGGCGGCCACAACTGCGGTATCGTGACATCATAAAACGCGATATTAAAGCTGTGGGCATCAACACGGAGTCATGGGAGAGCGTAGCAGTCAACGGTTTCAAATGGAGAGAAACCCTGGCCCGACAGCTTAAATCAAGGGAGGAGCAACTAACACAAGTCGCCATAGAGAGGCGGGTTCGCAGAAAGCAAAATGACAACTCCGACAGACCAGAAACAAAACATAAATGCAGCCTCTGCAACAAAGACTGTCTCTCCCGCATTGGCTTTTACAGTCACAGACGCCGATGCTCCAGCCAAATAGACAACTAGGATGCTACCCATGGCCAACCCTGACCGACGGAGTCCTACTACCCTCCTACCCGATTTCTGCACATTTTTCGCTGAGCCATTTCTCTTTGGCCTGTCTGCATTTGTTCCTTTTTTCATCGTGTAGTTTTCTATAATCCGTTCCATCTCTTAATATTGTTTCTATCACCTTTGCATTTGCAATGCATTCGTTTTTCCTTCTACGTCCGTTATCCTTTGGGATGATACCGTTTGCTGATGTTACTAATGTTTCTCTTAGTGTGTCACATTTCGAGTTTCCTTCTCCAGTTTGTAAATTCATAAACTCTTTGTACTATACTATAACGAAGTCCTTATCCAAACAATAAGCATAGAATTATTTACAAAAAAGACACAGGGAAGCAATTTTACGGCGGTTAGGAACTGACTGAAGCCGAGACGCCATGTTAGGACCAATAATATTGCTGATTCTTCTTTGGATTTTATCAAGAATCTCTAAATATTTAATAGGAACACCGGACCATATGTGGCAGCAACATTCGAAGCATGGACGAATGGTGGACTTTTCGATATAGATTCTGAAGAGAATAATTTTCTAGCCGGACCAACTTTCTTAGAAGCTGACCTAACAATGTATTCAGTATAATCTTTCCACTTCATTTCGGCCTAAAATATTAGCCCGAGATGGCGTAACGAGTTCAGGAGATTAGCATCAGCTATGCTGCTTGAAGGCAAAAAGTGGTCCGTCAGATGATTAATAAAAAAACAAGAGAGGTGTTGGGGGAAGAGACTAATTTCCGAAGACCAAATTGTCTCAGCCATAATTTGAACTCGACTCGCTGATTCTGTTTAAGACGCTGCCCACTGTTTATCCAGCAGCACCTCCCTAACTGAAGAGTTATAGTTTTCAGAGTTTCTTCTAATATTGACAATAGATTGTTACGTTCTCTTTCACATTTAATTTCTTCTTCTTCTATGTGCCCTGTCGCTTCAGGACGTAGACGATCATGGCTTTCCACGTCTCCCTATCCCTGGTGGCTCTTAGCACACCTTCTGTTACACCACCCAAACCCCACTCTGCCATCCACTAGCTCAAGCCCATAAATCTAGAATATAAATGTATAGAAACTAGCATGAACACAAAATGAGGGATCAGTTTCTATATTGTTTATAATATAGAGTTGATACCCCACTTCATAACCACATTATAATTTCTTATAAACAGTTGGCATATATCTTCTTCTTCTACGTGCCCTGTTCTTTCAAGACGTAGGCGATCATGGCTTTCCACGTCTCCCTATCCCTGGTGACTCTTAGCACGCCTTCTCCCGTTACGCCATGCAACCCTCGTTCCGTCATCCACCTGATTAGGTCCTTCAAATATATTATCCGTTGCTTTCCCCTATCTCTTTTCCCCTGTATCTGGCCTGTTGGTATCAGGCTCTCCAGGCCCTCCTTCCTTATTGCGTGTCCCAGGACATTCAGCTGTCTCTTCCTGGTGCTCAGTATCAATTTCCTTTTTGTTTCCATCATTTCTAGGACCGCATTATTGCTTACATGCTCGATCCATGATATTCGCAGCATCCGTCTGGAGAACCATTTCAGTTGCTTCATCTTTGATGATATTGTCCAGCATTCACTGCCATATTAAAGAACTGACAACACAGCAATCCAGTACTATCTTCCTTGTTTCTAGCGAAATTGTCCTGTTTCTTAATACTTTACTCAACTTCTGGAATGCTTCCTTTGCCATGCCAATTCGCCTTCGGATCTCTGTGTTGCACTTTCCGTCTTCTGTTATAACACTTCCCAGGTATTTAAATTTTTGACGGTCTCCTAAAACGACTGCCTCTAAATTCGCCCAGATGTTCTTTTTGTTATTCATGACTAGCAATGGTACATGGCATTGTTGGGGAACTAATTTTGTATAAACAAAAAAATTACTAACAGAGCCTATGAATTTAGTTTTAGAAGCATTGACATTGAGTCGAACATCATTGGCAGCCTTTTCTAGATGATGTAGGAGAACTGTGGCATTGTTAATGATGTCTGCAGAGATGGTTTAGGTCATATCTATAGTCAATATCGGCCAACTCTTTTACAGAATACAGAGTTTTTGTGATGAGGTAAAACTGAGATAATGATGTTTGTCGAGGGAAGTTCTCAATACGTAGTCAAGGATGATACAATTTAAATTTTACTTAATTATAAGACATAAGTCAATATTACGGAAAATCCCGAAGATTAACGAAATGGTATAACAACCGACATATTGCAATTATTGAAATTATTTGTTTAAACATTATTTTTAATCGATACTCGTATCTGAGCAGATAATCTGTTTTTAATCAAACAGTATATTTATTTCTGCCGGCCTGATTATTTACGATAAATTTTGTTACGAAAATGTGTGTCATTCGACGGGATTCTCCTATGTTGATGGAGATCGCAGGTTCGAACCCTGCCGAATAACGCAAAGCGAAAAGAGTAGCGATACTGGCAGCTCGGATATGCTAAAGAGAAATTGCAAAGTGATTCCTTTATGAAAATAGTCACGATTTAATAACCCGAGAAAAATTAAGCTTAGACTATAGATTTTTAGTTAAAGTCCAAGCAGTGGCATTCCATTAACACCACCTTTACAGTGGCTCAAAAGAATATAAGACATAAGTCAATATTACGGAAAATCCCGAAGATTAACGAAATGGTATAACAACAATTATTGAAATTATTTGTTTGAACATTACTTTTAATCGATACTCGTATTTAAGAAGATAATCTGTTTTTAATTAAACAGTATATTTATTTCTGCCGACCTGATTATTTACGATAAATTTTGTAACGATTTAATAACCCGAGAAAAATTAAGCTTAGACTAGATTGTTAGTTAATGTTCAAGCAGAGGCATTACATTAACACCACCTTTACAGTGGCTCAAAAGTATCTCCGCTTGAGGTTGTCTGGTAGATCAAATTTCCAGATTATATTCATTCTATTCAAGGCAGTCTAGGTGTTAACTATGTGAATTTTCACATCCTTTTCAGTAGAATGTCTCACAAGACGGAACAATACAGAGTTAAATATTCTGGATGAAGTGATCTAAATCAACACATATCTGAGATTTTTTTTTTGCTTCGAAGGTACGTAAAAAATTCGACAAATTTTATTTTGTTTGCGTTAAGCCTTACAGGTTGAAGCCTACGAAGTCAGTTTTACAGGCATTAAAGTCAAATCGAACATCATTGGTATCATTTTCTAGATGATATAGGAGAACTGTGGTATTGTTAATGATGTATGCAGTCATCTACATCAACATTATCTGTCAACCTTTTTTGCGGAATATCGACTTGAGAGTGTTGGTGATAAAGTAAAACTGAGATGATAATATTTGTCTAGGGGAGTTTTCAATATGTAGTCAATGATGATAACAAAGAGAACAGATACAATGGTGTTATCCTGAAAGACCCCCGCTTTGATGTTAGTGTTCTGTCTGTGGATCTAACCAAAGATTTGGTATTTTTTGTATAGCATCATAATGGCAGTTACTGTCTCGGGACGAGGGGCACAAAGTTAAAAGCCAATAGTGAGGCTGAAAAAATACCTACTTTGACCTTATTCTCAATCTTTCATGACTTTGAGATTTGACCTAGGTCAACTTTATATGACAGTCCTCAGAAGAATGGCGTATCTGCATGCCAATTTGGTTGTAATCTATACAATAGTATCTGAGCCTATAGTCAGTCAGTCAGTTGTGCCATACGTGATACACGCTTGGGAGATCATGTCTCGAAAGCGACATGACTGACTGGGCAGAAGATTATCCCGCAGTAGGTTGCCGTTGCTTTCTGCGGTAGACTGGTTGCCGACCAAGGCTATAGAACCCAATCTGTACTGCTATTTAACCCATAACTGGAAGGAAGAGACGGATTAATACCTTTCCCAAGGGTATTTGCGCGTAAGTGATTACAATGGATTCGACTGGAATTCGAAAGACAGAATTTATCTTAGAGGTATAGATTGCAAGATAAGGTCCCCTGACATGTGTTGAATGGTCTATTTGAATGTCAAAATCTGGAAATTTCATATGGGCTTTTCTGGTTAATACTTATGCCAACCATTATTATTATTATTTTTCATGCATCTGAATATTTAAGTGATTTGTCTTAGGTGATCATTTCTCGAAAGAGACATGACTGATTTCTCAGAAATTTTTTCGCAGTAGTTTGCCATTACTTTGTGCGGTAGGCTGGTTGCCAACCATGGCTATAGAACCCAATCTGTTATTTAACCAATAACTAGAAGGAAAAGACAGATCAATAGCTTCCCAGTGGTATTTGTTTGTAAGTGAATGCAACAAATATCAACTGGAATTCGAACTCGGCTCTCCAATTTCTCGTTTCGTTCCGATATCCACTGCACCACAACGCAAACCCAAGCCAGTCTAGTACTGCACTTAAATTCAAAAAGTCTACGTAGCGAAGAGTTCGCCCAAACAATTACTATGAAAGTATTTATAGGGAAAGCAGAGGGAGCGTGAACGCGACGTGCAGAGGCGCCAGGTGAGGACCAATAATTTGGCAGCTATTTCTTTGGATTTTATCAAGGGGTTCTTTTGTATTTCTTTAAGTATTTATTGTTTCCTTTCTTTGTTTCTTTACTTTTTTCCTTTTCGATTAACACGTTGTATTATCTAATCAGATGTGGTCTCTAAATATTTCAAATCAGTTGTTGTTGCTTTGTAGGTAATCGCAAATTGGATTAAGCCCTTGACACTATTATTTCAAAGACGGTCAACATCTGCCTTAGGAAAGTGTATGCTATGGCAAATAATTTATTTTCTTAACTTGAAATTCATTTTCTTTAAGTCAGCCATAATCCAGCTGATAATATTGAAGTCGTTAGTCGCGATTGTATTGAGAGCAAATTGATAGCCATAATCCGATTACAATATGAAAAACGGTTCGCATAACACATTTACTCAAATTACTCAGGTTCATAAAACTTGTTTATTTGTTGGTTTATATCAGTTGACCACATTTAGGAATTAGAAGGAAAGAAAGAAAAAAAGAGAGAAAGAAAGAAACGCGTCCTGATAAATCTGACATTCGTCTGTGCATTTGATACACTCGACATATCTGGCCGGTGATCCTACTGTACACCTCGAGATTATTAAGAAAATCAAAAGAAGGCTCTGTAATATAATCGATCCTTACCTGTCATCTCGACTTCAGTCATTTTCTCACCGACGTGACACTGCTCGCCTCTTTATTTTCTACAAATAATCTCATGATAATTGCTCTGACGAGATTTTCCCCTGGTGTCCCGACTATATGAATTTAAGCGTGTTACTAGATTGGAAATTAGGTCTCATTGTTTTAATATTGAACTGGCTAGATGCAAACGCCACTTCTACTCTAACATTTTCTTTTCTTGAACTTCCAATCTGTGGAACTCCCTTCCAATTTCATGCTTCCTTTGTAACTACAATCTTCAAAAATTTAAATGCAACGTCAATCGCCATACTCTGTTTTCTTGAACCTTGCTTTTTTTGTCCTTCCCTCAATTCTCCCCAATATCAACAACCACCACTTCTACTTTAACAGTTTCTTTTCTCGCACTTCGCACCTGTGAAACTCCCCCCCAAAAAATTCTTGCTAACATC
The DNA here is from genome assembly GCA_037127315.1 of Ascarosepion bandense. NCBI lineage: Eukaryota > Metazoa > Mollusca > Cephalopoda > Sepiida > Sepiidae > Ascarosepion > Ascarosepion bandense. The sequence continues at coordinate 2,144,031 of JBBBDQ010000175.1, read as the reverse complement.
AGAATTACAATCTTCAAAGATTTAAATGCAACGTCAACCGCCATCTCTTGTGTTCTTGAACCCTGTTCCTGTTTTTGTCTTTTCCTGGATCCTCGTCATTTTCAATGTTCTCATTCACTTTCACTCCCTGTAAAATGCTGCGTTCTAGTGGCATTATCATCTTCTTTGGGGTGAAATGGCTACAAAAGAAAGTAGGTAGAGCAAGGAATTTAAATTAAATCCTGTGAGCGACACACTTCTTGTTAACAACGTCACGCTTTCCCTTTCCGGTAATATCAGATAGATTTTCAAGATCAATAAAGACGGAGGAGCGAGTGACAACAAGTATCGCAAGACGGAACAATCTGCCGTTCTCCTCAGTGTTCTTGACAAGCTCCAAAGGAGAGTCTGTAATGTGATAGGTACCGATCTGGCGACTCGACTGCAGCCACTTTCCCATCATCGAAATGTGGCCTCCCTCTGCCTCTTCTATAAATATTTTCATGGCTTCTGCTCGGATGAGCTTAAGTCACTGATGCCTCCTCAACAGGTGTTTACCCGTGCAACCAGACTGGCAACTGGGTCCCACCCATTCACAGTCAGGTTAGCCAAATGCAGACGACAATTCTACTCCTACAGCTTCTTCTCTCGCACTTCCCGCCTGTGGAACTCACTCCCGTATTCTTGCTTTCCTGACGGCTACAACCTCCAGAAATTTAAATGCAAAGTTAATACTCATCTACTAACCACTGGACTCTAGCTCTCTCTCCTCCCCTGTATAACCTTCCCTTTCTCTCCACGTATGTATCTGTCATCTCACCTTCTTTCTCAGCTTTCTTTTGTTCCTTTCTAACTTGCTTGTACTCCTAACTCTTTTCTAATTAATATTTTTACATTTATGTAACCCCCTGCACATCAGTGGCGTTTCCGCCTTGCTTGGGGTGAAATGATTAAAAAAAAACAATAAGTAGTCCGGAGGAACTGATCTAAATCAACACATATCTGAGATTTTCGTCTGAAGAGAGAAATGAGAAACGATTTGAGGAATGTCTGAATTGTGTGCGTGCGTAAATATTTCCAGCAAGTTCCTTATTAATGAGATTTTTGCAGAGGAAAACTTTACCTTTGCTTGTCCCATGCTTTTCGTCATTTGCTTCCTCGACCCACCCACATTTGCAGACTTCATCCTCGAATGACACTTTTAATGCACTAACATGTTATGGTTCTGCTTCTTCTTTCGTCTCTTCGTACGTACGTTACGTCCTGCTAAAAGGTACTATTCTATTTTGATCGAGAAGAGAAGACGGAAGAGACATATCAGAGACGCTGTTTGGTTTAAGTGAGAAAAAGAAACAAATTAACCGAGAATGAGAGAGAGAGGGGGGCGAAAGAAAGAAAGAAAGAGAGAGAGAGAAGGTACAAGAGGCGATAACGCTTTATTCTGTTTAAGATCTGCTTCACTGAAATGGAAAATCTTGTTTCAATTTTTTTTCAATTTTTAACCGCTTACTTCATCATGTAATGAATTGTATTTATAATTGTTATGGAGACTCACCCATATAACACATGAACTCATCCAAGCTATATATAAGTAACAGTTCTGCTTTGTAGAAGCAGAGTGAGAGTAAGCCCAGAGAACCCACATTAAAAAGGCCTTGTGCCACATTTTGCCTTAGTGGGAAGGCGACTAAATATTGCAGAGTAAGAGCAAGAAAAAGAGTAAGATAGGCAGAGAGAATGAAAGCTGAATCTAAGCAGATAACTCTGACAGCCAGATTTACAGTCACGCTAATAATCTCTCATTGGTATATATTTGTACTACTGTTTTTGTAATATATCTGTTTAACACTATTCCGTCTTTGTGTCTTTATTTCTGGCCTCAACAGGACCACAACAACTTGGTAACGAGGTCACAACAATAGTTATGACTGTTATTGAAATGTTTTGTTAAAGTTATTAAGCTCAACTATTTAACGATTCAACGAGCGTTTTAAAGTTTGCACGACTTGCCATGAGCTTATTCAACCATTAACTTAAGAATTATGATTCATCAGAAAATTCAAATAGCAAAGCTGTGACATTTTCCCGGGTACTAATCTATGTTATTATTATTATTATTATTATTATTATTATTATTATTATTATTATTATTTCTTCTTCTTCTTCTTCTTCTTCTTCTTCTTCTTCTTGTAGACACATTTCCTTCTAGGTCCCAACTAGGGACCTAAGTTCAGAAATGGCTTTATGACATTTTTTTTTTATTTATTTATTTTTATTTTTTTAATCATATCACCCCGAGCAAGGCGGTAACGCCACTGATGTGCAGGGGGCTACATAGGAGTGAGAAGATTGGAAAAGAGAAAACAGGTAACCGCATCCTAAACAGGAAACAAGGGATGAGCCTCTTCACCTATTCAATAGACGTGGGTGGAGTGTGAACCGGGAAGATTATTATTATGTCATTTTTCATCATATTTCGATTTCTGCTTTGGTCTCACTACCAACCAAGTCTGCGGGGAGACCTAAGGCAGGTAGTGACGTGTTGTTATGGCTCCATTTCATGTTTTTCTATCTTCCCTAGCATCCCCAGCATTACATAGATAAAGTTTTCCTTAGTGTGTGGGCTGTACTTAATAAGACAATTTTTTGTATATCTCTTAAGCTTGGGTTTCCAGGAATTCTTTCAATGTGTTGTTTTGTTCCATTTTTTATCATTCCAAGTGCACCTACTATCACTGGCACAACTCTTGTTTTCAATTTCCACATTTTTTCTATTTCAATTTCCAGGTCTTTATATTTTGACAATTTTTCAAATTCCTTGATTGCTATGTTACAATCCGCTGGACAAGCCATATCAATTAATAGACAAGTTTTCTCCTTCTGGTTTTTAACAATAATGTCTGGCCTGTTTGCTTCAATTTTTCTGTCTGTGTAGATGGTGTAATCCCATAGAATGGTTACATCTTCTATTTCTGTAACCGGTGCTGGGTGATGTTCATACCAGTGTTTGTTTACAGCTTTTCCATAATGTTTGCAATTGCCCAATGTAAATATTGCCCAACTCTATCGTGGCGATTTTTATATTCATTTGGGGCAAGCACAGAACAGCCTGAGATTAGGTGGTCTATTGTTTCTTGGTGTTTATCACAAAACCTGCATTTTGGATCCATATTATTATGCATAATATTTGCCTGAAAGTTTCTAGTGAAAAGACTTTGGTCTTGTGCTGCAAGAATAAAGCCTTCAGTTTCAGACTTTAATCCAGATGCACGTAACCATCGATGAGTATTAACTTTGTCAACATTGGATTTATTGGCACGTTCTGGATATTGGCCATGCAGAGGTTTGTCTTGCCAGCGCTGTTTCATCTGTTCAAGAGCTTTATCTTTGGCTTTCATTTTCATATTTTTTGCCGCAATAGTTGGTTCTTGGCTTCTGTTTTGCTTTTCTACAGAATCTACTAACTGTAAATCTTGTTTGTATTTACTGCCTTCTTTTATTATTGAATATTTTTTCTTTCTTTCTTCATGTTGCCTTACTAATTGTATCATCCAATCCTTTGTTGTTTCTATGTATGTTAGTAAGCCAATAGTTGTTGTCTTGTATGACAATTCCAGCTGAATAAGACTTCTTCCACCTTCTTTACGGGGTATGTATAGACGGTCTACATCAGCCTTTGGATGATGCATCTTATGCTTAGAAAGAAGCTTTCTTGTTTTAGCATCCATTCGCCTGATGTCGTTTAGAGTCCAGTTTAAGATGTTAAAGCTATATTGGACAACTGGGATTGCAAGGCTATTAATGGCCATAACTCTGTTCTGTGAATTTAATTCAGTTTTTAATATCATTCGTAGCCTTCTATAGTACTCTTTACGCACTATTTCTTTCATTTTTTATGGTGAATATTTTCGCTCTCATTTCCACCTAGGTATTTATAAGCTTCTTCTGGTTTCAATTCTTTTATTGTTACAGCAGGGTCTAAGCTAATTGAGGATGTTTCTTGTATTGATCCACGTAAAACTGTAGCTTTAGCACATTTATTCAAATTAAATTTCATTCCAATGTCTTCGCTGAAGCATTTTACAGTTTGCAGAAGACCTTCCAGCTCATTATCATTCTTAGCATATAACTTTAAGTCATCCATGTAAAATAGATGGCTTATTTTCTTTTGGCCTATTTTATAACCACATTCTGTCTTATTAAGTTGACTGGTTAGTGCTATTAATGATATGCAGAATAGTAAGGGAGATTATGAATCACCTTGAAATATACCTCTTTTGATGTTTATTATTATTATTATTATTATTATTATTATTATTATTTCGATTTCAGCTATGGTCACACTACTTACCAAGTCTGAGGGAGGACCTAAGGCTGGTAGTGGTGTGTTGTTATGGCTTTATTTAATGATTTGTTTTTTCAACTTCCTAAACATCACTAGCGTTAGATGGCCAAAATTCTTCTCAGTGTGTGGGCTGTACTTAATAAGACGATTTTTGTATATCTCTTCAGCTGGGGTTTCCAGGGATTCTTTCAATGTGTGTGTTTTTTTTTTTGTTCCATTTTTTATCATTCCAAGTGCACCTACTATCACTGGCACGACTCTTGTTTTCAATTTCCACATTTTTTCTATTTCAATTTCCAGGTCTATTATTATTATTATTATTATTATTATTATTATTATTTTTCCACTTTATAATTTAAATGAAAGATCGATTAATAATTATTTTCTTTTTTATTTGATTTATTCGAATGACTGTTTGTGCGGAGAGTAAATTTTCTAATTTTTGTGTTTAATATGTTCTACGAGTCAAATGTCTTCGTCAAATCAAGAATTTTGCATAGATATCGTGCGATTCGCCAAACTCATACAGAAATGTGTAGACTGTCAGTTGTATACGATCGTTTTCTCCGATCGATGGTTAAAACTGGCTTCGAGCGAATGAAGCCTTCGTATCTTGGCAAGGGCCATTTCTGATAGAAACCGCGACAGAATCACAAATAAAGAACGTTCAACGGCAGCATCAACTAAAATGGATAGCACATGTAACTAGAAGATCAGAACATTATCAAGATGTTGATCTTCCACACTGCTTTAAACAAAAGATTAGGAAGGAAACTTCCATCAGTACCAGAAAGAGCGATGATAGTTACTGAGCTTGAGAAACCTATTTTCCTGAAAATTATTTTAAAAGAAAGATTTAATAAATTTTAATGGACAATAGCACTGACCGCTCGGTCAATTAATACCGAATGTTTCCTTATAAGGAAACACTCAGTAATAATTACCATTAATATGACATTTTATTTTTGGTAGAGCTTCCTAATTCTTATATAACACCAGCTCTGAAAGAAGCATCAGGTAAATTATCTTTTATGAAATAAGAGGTCTGGCTGATAAGTAACGGAACTGGGTGTTTTGTGTGAGCACTGGTCGAAAGTGAATAAGCCAATTGCGTTATCATCTAACATGATGTCTTGGGAATATATAATCATTGCATTTTTTTCACATGTTTTTGTGGAAAGAAAAATCGTAGTTGCTTTACCACAATAATGCATCTGCTCACAACGCCCTGAACATTTAGCAGTTCCTTGCCGAAAAGAAACATTCACTTGATTTTACTCACCTGATCTTGATTTTTTTTCTCTAAGCTCAATAAGAACATTAAGGAGGCTCGTTTTGAAAGCGTGAAGGCCATCAAGAGGGCTGAAACGACAGAGCTGAGGGAAATACAAGAAGAATCCTCCCAGAAGTGCATAAAAGCGTAGCAAAGAATGATAGGAAAATCCATTAGACTTGAGAGGGTTACTTTGAAGGTGAAACCATGTAGTTTGTTGTTTGAATAATAAATAATAAATTGCTTGTGCGAACATTCCGTTACTTTTCAGAGAAATCTTGTATAAGCACAGGAAAACTGAGTTTTTTTTTTACCCTTTAACTGACCTCTGTCTTTTCTACAAATATTTTCACGGTTTCTGCTCTGACGAGCTTATCTCCCTAGTCTACATGAATTTACTCGTGCTACCTTTTTTTTTTTAAATCACATCACCCCAAGCAAGGCGGTAAGGCCACTGGTGTGCAGGGGGCTACGTAAGAGTGAATAGATAGTTCAGTCTATCTACTCCAATTAAAAGAAAATAAACAAAAAAGAAAGTGAAAAGATTGGAAAAGAGAAAGCCGGAAACCACACCCTAAACAGGAAACTAGGGATGAGCCTCTACACCTGTTCAATAGACGTGGGTGGAGTGTGAACCGGGCGATAGTTCAGTCTATCTACTCCAACTGGAAAAAAAAATTAACAAAAGAGAAAAGTGGAAAGATTGGAAAAGAGAAAGCCGGAAACCACATCCTAAACAGGGAACAAGGGATGAGCCTTTTCACCTGTTCAATAGACGTGGGTGGGTGTGAACCGGGCGATAGTTCAGTCTATCTACTCCAATTAAACTGGCAAGTAGGTTCCACCCTTTTACAGTAAAGACGGTCAAATGTAACTGCTTTACACTTCCCGTCTTCGGAACTCACTTTCGAACACTTGCTTCCCTGATAGCTACAATCTCCAAGAGTTTAAATGCAACGTCTTTTGATATCTTTTATTCCCTTGATTCCCGTCTTTCTCTAATCCTTTTCCCGACACCCTTTATCTTGTTCCTCTTTCTTTTCTCTCTTTTTAGTTGTAATCGCCTGGTCGGGCGCTCCTGCTATTCATCTCGGGGTACTCGACAAAATTCAAAGGAGGATCTTATATGTAATCGATTCAAATTTGGCAGCTCTACTTCAGCCACATTCTCACCGACGGGACGTGGCTTCCCTCTGTCTTTTCTATAAATATTTTCACGGCTTCTGCTCTGACGAGCTTATCTCCCTGGCGCCCTGTCTACATGAATTTACTCGTGCTACCAAACTGGAAACTACACTACCGGCCGGAATTATTAGGCGACCCTAGTGTTTTAAAAAATGATGCATTTCATACTATTTTTTAGTATTTATTGCCAAGTGAATAATTGTAAATGAAAATCGAATGGTTCTTTTGTGAATACTGCACAATAACATGTGCATCAAATGAATTTATAAATATTTCATAATTACCTATATTGCAGTTTCATCAATGAAAGAATGAAAAAAGTTTAGGGTGATTCGGACGAGTTCATTGCTTCCTAGACTTGTAAAATTTTGCAAAGTAATAATAATAAAAGAACAATTCTATTTTCATTTAGACTTATCCATTTAAAAATAGTCGGAAACCCATCATTTCTTTAAAAAAAAACTGGGGTGGCCTAATAATTATGACCGGTAGTGTAGGTCCTGTTTTTTACTGTGACAACACTCCCGTTACTTTTTAGAGAAATCTTATATAAGCACAGTAAAACAGAGTTTTTTTTACCAATTAACTGACCTCTGTTTTTTCTACAAATATTTTCACGGCTTCTGCTCTAACGAGCTTATCTCCCTAGTGTCACGTCTACATGAATTTACTCGTGCTACTAGACTGGCAACTAGGTCCCACCCTTTTCCAGTGAAAACGGTCAAATGAAACCGCCTTTTTTACTCTATCAGTTTCTTTTCTTGCTTCACCCTCCTTTGGAACTCCCTTCCGTATACTTGCTTCCCTGATAGCTAAAATCTCTATAAGTTTAAGTGGAACGTCATATTTTATTCCTTGATTCCAATCTTTCTCTTATTCTTTCTCCGACCCCCTCTCTATATTTTGTTCCTCTTTCTTTTTGCTCCTCTCACTTATAACCCCTACGCACCAGTGGAAGTACTTCCTTGCTTGTGGTGAATTGATTAAAATAAGTAATATAAAAATCAAACACGAATGAGTAGGAACAGTCACACAGTGAAAATTGTGCAAATTATTTGAGTTTCATTATACAAACAAAAATCAGACTAGTCCCAGAAGATAGGAATATAAAATACACTTGAATTCTCAGAATCCAGAAAGATCACTCGATCGAAACATGAAAACCACCGGTGATGTTTGTGAACAAAACAATCTGCCGGAACTAAAGTCTGGCAGTGATAGCAAATTACATTTTTAAAGGAAAAAAAAAAAAGCGCAAACATACCAACATATCTTACCAGAACTGAGAGGGGTTGTTAAATATGAAAGATACGATCATGCTGATAATAAGGGGAGCACTTGGATAAATTTAAAATTCGTAAAAGAACTGGATTTCCTAGACGTAACATTTGGGGATCTGCGAGGGATACTGAAGGATATTACGGTTACTCAATCTACAGCGATAACCACCAGAATACTGTCCTGAGTATAACGATAAACTACATCCGGCACTAAGGCCTCTGATCGGAAGGTTTTGAGGAGCAGGTTGGTAGCGCCAGTTAGGGACCCAGCTAAACTGGGGGTCAAAACCCTATGAAAGTATAATATATTTTATAGTAAAAATACCAGCAATACATTTTCATCGTGAAAAAGTTATCCGCAATAGATAGATAGATAGATAGATAGATAGATAGATAGATAGATACGAACAGACTGTGATAGATAGATAGATAGATAGATAGATAGATAGATAGATAGATAGATAGATACGAACAGACTGTGATAGATAGATAGATAGATAGATAGATAGATAGATAGATAGATAGATACGAACAGACTGTGATAGATAGATAGATACGAAAAGACTGTGATAGATAGATAGATAGATACGAACAGACTGTGATAGATAGACAGATAGATAGATAGATAGATAGATAGATAGATAGATAGATAGATAGATAGATACGAACAGACTAAATAGATAGATAGATAGATAGATAGATAGATAGATAGATAGATAGACGAACAGACTGTGATAGATAGATAGATAGATAGATAGATAGATAGATAGATAGATACATAGATCAAGATAGATAGATAGATAGATAGATAGATAGATAGATAGATAGATAGATAAGACAGATCGATAGATAGATAGATAGATAGATAGATAGATAGATAGATAGATAGATAGATAGAACAGACTGTGATAGATAGATAGATAGATAGATAGATAGATAGATAGATAGATAGATAGATAGATAGATAGATAGATAGATACGAACAGACACTGTGATAGATAGATAGATAGATAGATAGATACGAACAGACTGTGATAGATAGATAGATAGATAGATAGATAGATAGATAGATAGATACGAACAGACTGTGATAGATAGATAGATAGATAGATAGATAGATAGATAGATGGTTGAATGAATTGATAGATAGATAGATAGATAGATAGATAGATAGATAGATAGATGGACAGAAACAGACTGTGATAGATAGATAGATAGATAGATAGATAGATACGAACAGACAGATAGATAGATAGATAGATAGATAGATAGATAGATAGATAGATAGATAGAAAGAACAGACAGATAGATAGATAGATAGATAGATAGATAGATAGATAGACAGAAACAGACTGATAGATAGATAGATAGATAGATAGATAGATAGATAGATACGAACAGACTGTGATAGATAGATAGATAGATAGATAGATAGATAGATAGATAGATAGATAGATACGAACAGACAGATAGATAGATAGATAGATAGATAGATAGATAGATAGAACAGACAGATAGATAGATAGATAGATAGATAGATAGATAGATATCGAACAGACTGTGATAGATAGATAGATAGATAGATAGATAGATAGATAGATATCGAACAGACTGGGATAGATAGATAGATAGATAGATAGAGACACGAACAGACTGTGATAGATAGATAGATAGATAGATAGATAGATAGATAGATAGATAGATAGATAGATAGATATTGAACAGACTGTGATAGATAGATAGATAGATAGATAGATAGATAGATAGATAGATAGATAGATAGATAGATAGATATTATGTAAGAAACCGAATATCATATTTACAAAGCTTAACTTACAAGGCCATAAATGTAGGGCACTTTGAGAAGGTTTAGTAGCAAAATTGTAGAAACTTTGCCAAATTTGCCTACCATTGCTCTGTCATGGATCCGTTTTACTGTCATCGATTCGAAGTAAAAACTAATTTAACCTCATTTTTTTAATTTTTTCTTCGTTTTTCCAATATCCATTCTTTTTATAATCTTCTTCTTCTTCTTCTTCTTCTTCTTCTTCTTCTTCTTCAATTCTCTTTCTACTTCTTTTTTTTTTCAGTGTTCTTTGGCGTTACTTCTTTAATCTGGGTTCTTTTTACGCCATCTCCACTGCCTTTTCTTCTTCTTCTTCTTCTTCTTCTTCTTCTTCTTCTTCTTCTTCTTCTTCTTCTTCTTCTTCTTCTTCTTCTCCAAACAGTAAGATCAATCCATCACATCTTATGGTACTAAATGAACTGTTCGAAATATGTTCACTTATGATGGAACCGATATACTTTACAATGTCGATCAAAGATCGAAATAGTGGCAAATGGAACTTCTAGGAGAAATCAATAAAGCAAATTTCTTTTGATTCCTCCAATATTTTTGTCGGCAGCCTTCTGCTTTTCTCACTTCTTCACTTGTCATATATAACATTTAGCAGAGTCGGTGAAATTCGACATTTTTGAAAATGAAACAACGATGGCCGACTGACAAATTCTATTTTTTTTTTATTTTGAAGTTGTTTTACATTTTTATTAAGTTTCAGTTAATGGCAAATGGCCCTACTTTGACTATTTAAAGGAATGACACATCCCACTTAAAACCTGCATTTACATAGGAATGGCAAACGCCCCATCCGTTCCTGGTTTCATATGAACACCACCCGCAGAAAAGCCGCAGAATGCGACACGGTTTAATTGACTTACGCAGAATGTTGAGATGGGCGCCAAAAAGAAAAAAAAAATTCTTGGAGAAAGGGACGAAAAAGGAAACAAAAATAAATTACAAAATAAAGTTTAAAAAGGAATGAAAAACGGATAAAGAAGAATGTGTTTCCTCTTTAAGCGCACTATGAAAAAAATCTGATTTCATTTCATCAGAGTGTCAACTATGAACATATGTTTTCCATCCGGCGACCGTTCTCCAAATCTAGCAACGGATGTGTGATTTGGGGTAACGGTTATCAGAACGGAAAATAGAATCACCTCTACATCGTGTTTGAATTCCAGACGTCGGGGTAACCACTTATAGAATTTAAGGTTGCGTGTGGGTGTCTAATGGGTGTGCTCACATATAATCAATTACAGAAGAAACAATAAAAACTTGGGTTTCTACTAAGGACCATTTATTATTTTTCTGTTATAGAGATTGTGGAGAAAAAGTTCTCAGTGTCTCTTGGCTATGTTCATTTTCTTTTACTGATCCAGAAGAAAGTTTGTTTCTGTAATAATAAGAATAGTTAAAATGGTTGAGCTCAAGTCACCCTTGCATTGAGTTGGAACAACCAATGTAAAGGAAGTACTTACTTCATCGATTGAGGTTCTGCAAAACACGTCCGAGTGTCATGCGTTAGAAAGTGGAAGAGAACGGTTCTGTAACTTTCGAAAGTGGAATTATAAAATTCAGCAGATGACCAAAATCGTTTCAGGCTCGTTTATCACTACCATCATGGAAAATGTTTTTTTCTCTTTTTTTTTCCTCGTTATTCTTTTTTTAATTATATTTTTATCATTTCAACTCAAACAAGGCAGTAATGCCCCTAATACGCAGGGGTTTAAAGGGAATGAGAAGATTGAGAATTGAGGAAAGGAAAAAAATAAACGGGGTTCAAGGAGACAGAAGATGGCGATTGACGGTACATTTAAATTTTATTGTATTTATCGGGGAAGCAAGGAAACATAAAAGAATTGTACGGGATTGTAAGTGAAAGAAAATAAACTGTTGGATTAGAAAAGGCGGTTGGTGGGACCTAAATGCCAATCTAGTAGCATGCTTAAATTCATGCATTCGGGGCACCAGAGATAAAGCTCGTTAGAGCTGCTACCATGAAAATATTTGTATAAATGACAGAGAGTATCCACGTCACGTCGGAGAGAAAATGACTGAAGTCGAAATTTTATTTATTGATTATATTTCATTCTACCATACGTCTTCGGCAAAGGCATGAATCCACTGCCCTGCCCTCTGTCCTATCATCTGATAACGTGAATTAAAAAAAAAAGGGTCTAATTCCTGGAATGTCATATTCGCAGATAACACTATAACTACTTCAACTGTCTAGGTAATAATAATAACAATCTTTTCCACTGACTATCAAACTTGACAGACACCCCCCCACACACACACACACGCGCGCATACAGATTTAATATATCTTCGATGCGGTAGGGGGATTGTATGAAATTGGGGGTAGAAGTTGGAATGAAATAACATTATTTTTTTAATGATCATGTTCACCCAATACAAGCCTCGGGAGCCACTCAGAGTAGAATTACTAAATGAGGTTATTTTAATGGCGTAAAATGGGAGAGAAAAAGGTGTATATTAAGAGCATCCTCTCGTGAGTCTATTATCAAAGAAATACGAATAAAATGGAAAAGACTTGTGGCTGTGTACGTGGCATAGCGGGTCCTAGTAGTCTTTGCAAGTTTCAAAATTCGATAATATATTAACGGAAACGAAAAAGTATTCAATTAAAGAAAAGATCAAACATTAATTCTTGCATTTATCATATCAAAAATAGCATTAAAATTACATTTACTTGAAAGAAGCGTGAAAATTTCAAGGTTTTCCCGCTTTGAAATTTCTAATGAACCTTAATTCTTCAGTTAATGGTTGAATGCGTTGAATGGCTAAATGGGATGTGCGTTGTGGTGCAGTGGATATCGACTTGAAACGACAAATCGGGGGTTCCGAGTTCGAATTCCAGTTGAATCCCTTGCATTCAATTACGTGCAAATACCTTTGGGAAAGGTATTAATTCGTCTCGTCCCTCCAGTTATGGTTAAATAATAGGTCAGATTGTGTTCTATAGCCTTGATTGGCAACCAGTCTACCACAGAAAGTAATGGCAACCTACTGCGGGATAATCACCTGCCCAGTCAGTCATATCTCTTTCGGGACATGATTCTTTCTTATTAGCTATATCTCCGTCTTACGAATATTTCTTTTAATAATAATTTTGAAATAATTCAGCAGGTGTTATTTATGGTAACTGAATTTTTGGAGATTATTATTCCGTTGTTTGATACTGCGCGTCTGAAAAATGACGTTTTTATAGCCGACTACCAGCAGAACTCGAAAATTTTCCAAAGACGTCAGTTCAAGTAGATCATTGCACAATGATGATCACAAGTCCCGTTACTCCTCAGAAACGTAGGGGCACCACTGTACTGCAGCTATAGCGTGGTGTATCTTAGGCAAGATAGTCTGATAGAACCCAACCCTCACCAGGTTGTTTTTTTTTTTTAATCATTTCACCCCAAGAAAGGCATTCCACTGCCACTATTGCGCAGGGGGTTACATAGAGGAAATGAGTGGTTAGATATAGGAAATGTTAGAAGGAGGGTGATAGACGTGTAAGGATACCGAGGATGAGGGTTGGGTTGATGGGAAGAGTGTTTGAGAGAATGGATGCAAGTTAGTGTGTTAGGAGGTGTCTATTGACCTTACATTTAAACTCCTGGAGATTGTAGCTGTCGGGGAAGCAAGTATGTGGGTTTCATTCAGAGTTTACCTTCTCCTAGACTGGTTACCATCCAAGGCTATAGAACATAGCCTGTCCTGCTATTTACAGATAGCTGGAGAAAGAAGAGATGGATTCATATCTTTACAAACTGAATTCGACTGGAATTTGAACACGGCTCTCTGATTCCTCAATTCGTGTCACATTACATAGAGGCGCGAACATGAATTACTTTTGATAAAACATAATATGTTCCATATGAATTTGAATACTTATAAAAAATTTTTTTTTTTTTTTTTTTACTGCGATCTTGGAGAATTTGGCTTTCTAGGGGTAAGGAGTCACCCGAATGTTTTTATAATTTATATAAAACTCACTTTCTTAATAAGTAAATCTTATCTTCTTATCAATCAACGAAACAATGCGAACAACCTTCTCCACCGCCAAATTTAGAATGAAAACCGTGGAGCAGAAAATATGTTAAGAGTTTTCGTTTTTTTTTTTGTTGTTTTTTGTTTTCTTTTGTTTTTGTTTTAACGACTTACGCCCGAAATTGTCAATAAAAATGGGTTACCTAAAATATACGTACAGATAGACAAGCATATATGAATATTTGTATGTAGAAATACATATATAGAGACCTGTGTATAATATTTGCTTATCCACACACACTCACACACACACACACACACACACATATATATATATGCAGTGTTGACTTGTGATAATGTTTAGCGCCAAAATTGTTGTGTTTTTTCATTAGTTATACTAATAAAAGGTATTTTGGCAAGCAGGTTTTTTATTGTAAAGTGTTCGATATCGGGGTTAGAGATTAATGCAAAGTAGTTTGTCACTTAACTGAGCAGGTTCATGCTGACTTCGAAGTTTCGTGAGAACACCGTTATAGTAATGTCCCTCATCAGAGCAGCAGATCGAAAAAAAAATTAGCCCTGATGAGTGATGATACCATAACGGTGTCCTGATCCTGCTCATTTAAGTGACAAACTTCTTTGCATTAATCCTATATATATATATATATATATATATAATCATCCGCAGACAGATCTGTTTCGCTGTATCACAGCTCATCAGTACGGTTAGACTCCGATTGCTTTTTAACCCAGGATTGAAACCCGACCGAATTGGCGTCAATCAGCGATTCTACCTCTGGGCTATGGGCGCTAGGTAGAAGAATGCAAACTTTTTAGCGCGCATATTATCATTATAGACGCCCAATAGCCAGAGCGCTCTAATTCATTATTGAATGAGCGATGCGTACATGTCAGAGTAGCTACTGTTATTCAAAGTCCCCCATTCTTCCAGAGTGCTCAATCAGGGTGCGATATATATATATATATATATATATATATATATATATACGCATTTACATAGAAATGTTACCCTACCAGAGTAATGGAACCTTTGGTCTCTTCAAAGTAATGCTTTTGTGTCATCACCCATTTATCCTATTGTTTCTACAACCTTTCAAAATAATCTATGGAATTGCCTTCAGAATTATCGTTCGTGTTGTTTCGTCAGGTTCCCTTTAATCTCGTCCTCAGCATTGTAACGGTGGTTTTGGATCTTGGAAAAGCTGCAATTTGCTGAGAGACATATTTACACTGTAAGTGAGAGGGGCGGATATTCCTGAGATGTTTTGCTAGAAAGAAATTAAAAAAAAAAAACAATATACGAGACGAGAAACATGAAGAATAGGCAGACATATATTGTAACGATGGATATAATCGTCACGCAGTATACAATCTCGCTTAAAGGCGACTAGGTTACTAAGCAACCCCATGGAACAATGTTCACATATGCGCAATAAGGTAATTTACATTGAGAACGTGAAACTAGTTTTGGAGATATTGAATTATTTTATGGGGGTTGGAGGGACAGCAGTATACATGCATACATGCATGTATATGAGCTGCGTAGTTTGAACGCTCACTTTATGACTATGAAGCCCAGGTTCGAATCTCACCATGGTCAATTTGTCAAGCACGTGACTTCTTGGTGTATTGATCTGGGGGAAGCAATCCCAGCGTGAGGCTTCTTTAGAAAGTCCCTGAGAACCATGTTCCCCAGGTTGACCCAATCCTTGTTAATGAAATTGGGTCTTTTGTTGTGTTAGAACGAAGTCCCAAGTCTTCGTGACCGATAATTTGAGAGTAATTATGTTGTTTAAGCGACTTAAATTATGCTCAATTCGTCCAGAAACTATAAGTAAGACCCGTTCACCATAGTTTTTCAGTGGGTGTTGAACAAAAACGAATGTATCTGAGCAGTTCTCTGTGCAGGGCCCGGAAGTTCTTTCCGTCTGAATATATACTGCACATATATAAATCTACCATCCGCCCGTGTATTGAATACTGCTGCCACATCTGGTCGGGTACCCCTGCTATCCTCCTCGGGGTTCTTGACAAAATACAACGGAGAATCTGTCATGTGATCGATACCGACTTGGCTGACCGCCTGCAGTCACTCTCTCACCGGCGTGACGTGGCTTCCCTGTGCCTCTCCTATAAGTACATACACGGCTTCTACTCCGATGAACTTAGATCACTGGTGCCCCCTAGGTATGAATTTGCACGATATACTAGATTAGCAACTAGGTCCCACCCTTTTACAGTGAAACCGTTAAAATGTAGCTGCAATTTCTACTCCAACAGCTTCTTTTCTCGCACTTCCCGCCTGTGGAATTCCCTTCCGCATACTTGCTTCCTCGACAGCTACAATCTCCAGGAGTTTAAATGTAAGGTCAATAGACACCTCCTAACACACTAACTCGCATCCATTCTCTCAAACACTCTTCCTATGTACCTCCTTACTCGTCTATCACCCTCCTTCTGACATTTCCTATATCAATCGCTCTCTCAGCACCTTCCCCTATGTAACCCCTCGCGCTATAGTGGCAGTGGAATGCCTTGCTTGGGGTGAAATGATTAAAAAAAAGAAAAGATGTCTGTTACAGAAATTGCGAGGCCGTCTATGCAAACGAATCTGCCGACCATTTAATACATGTATATATTTCTAAAATATGTTTTAAAAAATATAGGGCTTCTATTCAAATACGTGCATTTACTAAATATAACAGTTAATACTTTCGAAATTACTTTTTTTACGTTTCAAATACGAGAATAAATTTGATATTTCTTAAGAAGGTTAATCGACACTTGCTTCGTTTTGGCGGGGACGTTCGTAACTGCGTGATTATAAGCTCACCTACATTAAAGGATTTTTTTCGATGTAAGGTGAATGCCGGTGCATTCGCTGTCGAGATGCGCACTTTCGTTTATCCTAACCAGTGGGCGTCAATTACACTGCTAAGAAAAAATGATAGGGATGTCTTTTCAAACACCTAAATCCACTCAGTATAACATTTGAGGTATATATATACTATAGTCATCCGCAGACAGATCTGTTTCGCTGTATCACGGCTCATCATAGACTCCGATTCTTTTTAACCCAGGATTGAAACCCGACCGAATTGGTGTCAGTCGGCGATTCTACCCCTGGGCCACGAGCGTTCGGTAGAGGAAGGCAGACATTTTAGCGCGTATATCATTATACACGCCCAATATATATATATATATATATATATATATATATATATATATATATATATATATATATATATATATATATATATATATATATATATATGTAGAAATTTAACGATAATTAATATATGCATACTTGCTTCCCTGACGGCTACAATCTCCAAGAATTGAAATGCAACGTCAATTCCCATCTCTTGTCTACTTGACTCCAGTCCTTCCCTCGTCTTTTCCTCATCACCTCTTTTTTTTTTCTTACTCTACCCTCGCAACTGTCTTCACACTGGTATTTCCATCCTTCTCTTGCCCTTTCTCCGACACCCCCGTAACTGGTTCGTCTCTCTTTTCACTCTCCTCCCGCTTAAACTTTCACTCTTTTCTTATATAGCCCCACCGCGCACCAGTGGCTGTACCGCCTTGATTGGTGGTGGTGGTGGGAAAACGATTATAAAATAGTGTTTAAAATAAGATATAGAATCCCGAAAAAATTTGAAGAAATTCGACAAATCAAGACATATAATTGAAACTAGATTTGATTACTCGTTTCGCCCTTCTAGGCTTCATCAAGCGAGAAGTACAAGAAAAATATGTTAGAGTAGGAGTGTCGGTTACGTTTAAGTAGTTCAGCATCAAAGCGATGAGACCTAGTTGCCAATCTTGTAGAACGCATTAATTTATTTCGTCGGGGCACTAAGGAAATAAGCTTGTCAGAACAATTGCCATAAATGCATTTATACAAAAGACAGAGGGAAGCCACGTCACGTTGGTGAGAAAGTGACTGAATTCGCGATACCTAGTCAAGATCGATTACATTACAGAATCTTCTTTTGATTTTGTCAAAGATCTAGAGACATACAGCAGAGGTACCAGACCAGATATGGTGACAGACGAATGGTATATTTATAATTGTGCAAGATGAGTTTTTATAAAAGATGAGTTTTAATTCGATATAGTTGATCTACGTCATATCATTGGAAAACCTGGAACCAAGAATCATAGTGTGTTGCTATCCTGATGGTTAGCATCAGCAATGCTGGTGGCAGGCAGAAAGGATTCTCCGTGGTAATTAAATGAAAGCAGTTTTGTTTTGGAAGCATTAACATTTACAAGCCATTCCTTGCTCCAGTTAACCATTGATTGGAGGTCTTTTTCTTGAACAGTTGCCAGGTTTACTTTGTTGGGTCTGGCGGACTTGTTATTAAGACATGAGTAAATGATTGTATCATTTGAATAAATACATAATTGGGAAGTGATGACAACAGGAAGATCATTGATATTGGCAAAAAATAAAAAAAAGCATGAAGAGGCATGAAATAATCTTGTCAACATCCATAAAAACTGTACGAATCAAACTATTTAAGTTTGGCAGAATAAATAAACATGTAATCACTTCACAACGCCTCGCAATTCAGCTGCACAAGAATTATGTCTTTGAAAGAGTGAATTTTCTTGCTTACTAGGAAGTTAAAGTTGCTTTCGGCTGGGAATCATATTATTATACAATTTATCAATGGAGAAAAAAAGGAACATTGCGTTTCATACTGATTACCCTCGGCTATCAGACAGGTATTTTTAAGCAATGGAATGGTAAATTATGAAAGAGATGCAAGTCTCTATTTGAAAATAGTAAATATAGAAGAGTAGATACTACCTCCATCTTCAATTGACTGCGCAACTGACATGAAGAGTTCTAGTTTTTGTCCTTTTTTAAAAGCATCGCTATAAATGGCGCAAGCTGTTGAGGGTTGGATGTTTTTATCGAGTCAACATGTTCTAGACTAGCTACCAAACAAAGCTATGGAGCTTAGTCTTCACTCTGGGGTAAAGAGATTCATACTTTTCTCAAGGTCGTAAAGAGAACCCGATTGGAATTCGAACTCGGCTCCTGATTTCTTTTCTTGTGCCATTAACCGTTACGTTACCTGCACATGTAGCAGAGTCAAAATTGAAACATGATAGACTGAACTATCGCCTGGTTCACACTCCACCCACGTCTATTGAACAGGTGTAGAGGATCATCCCTTGTTCGCTGTTTAGGATGAGGTTTCCGGTTTTCTCTTTTCCAATCTTTTCACTCTTACATAGCCCCCTGCACACCAGTGGCCTTACTGTCTTGCCCGGGGTGATATGATTAAAAAAAAAAAATGTACCATAGTTAAAATTTAAAAGTAGAAATAGAAAAAAAGAACTCGTTTAAATCAATTGCACTATCAAGTATTTTGGGTTATGGCATTGGAAGCAATTTAGATTTTTTTTTTCAAGTTTATTCACTGTTTTTCGCGACAAATTAAAAATAATCTTAATAATGGCTTCCTAATGCCATTCAAAGTCTCACAGGGCAAAGATATGAGTTTTACTGAACACGTCGACGCTATTATAGATCGCGGAACTAGATGAACTGAAAACCTAAAAATATTTTTCCTGTCAACGAATTCTTGTCATTCTGCAAGAGAAAATCACATTACTGATCAATCGATTTTCTGAATGATTAAATTCTTTCAATTTTGATAATAGCACATTTATATCAGGTCAGTCAGTCATACGTGATACACGCTTAGGCGATCATGTCTCGAAAGAGACATGGCTCACTGGACAAAAGATTTTCCCGCGGTCGGTTGCCATTACTCTCTGCGGTAGACTGGTTGACAACCAAGGATATAGAACCCAATCAGTCCTGCTATTTAAGCCATAGCTAGAGGGAGCAGTGACGGGTTAATACATTTCCCAAGAGTATTTGCACGTAAGTGAATACAACGAATTCAACTCGAATTCGAACTCGGCTCTCCAGTTTCTTGTTCCGTGCCGATATCCACTATGTCAGGTCATTCTACCAATATTATTGGCACAATGTGCTCCAATACTATCTGCCGCATAGTCGGGTCATCGCTGACTAAACCGATTCCTGCCCCAGGCTTTTTTGGTAAGGATGATGGCTAGACACCCAATAATGCATCTAGTGCAATGATGATACATCATCGATGGGTAAAGAGCGCCCTAGATTGAAGTCAAAGGCCATGATCCCCATGAAAGCAACAGCCACGTGCCTGTAAACAACGCGAGCCTTCAAGGCGAAGGCTTTGGCTATAGTTTGACCTGGAGAAGAATGGGTTTCTCAAGGTCTTTCTTATTCAAGACAAACTGCACATGAATAATAAACCTCTCTCCAGCTTTCAGCTCAGATATAAGAAAAAAAGGGGACAAGTGATAAACTGTACGGTAACCCTACGACCACACCAGGCCTCGGGACAAATGATAATGCTGATGATGACTAGCAAATTGAATAACAGCAGGCAGGAAATTCTTTCTTTATATAATAAGATATTTTGGAATTGTTTTATATCACTGGAAGCTTTTGTTTAAAATACATACGCTAGTTAACTTTTGTCATTCTTCTGTTCAATAAAAACAAGATTCGAGTATTGAACTATAAAAATTAAATGAAAACTTGCGTATTAGATTTCAATAAAATATTCCTTCATTAGTAATTATATACTAAAATAAAACTCTTAAAGATACGTGAACCGAAAGAGTTAGCACAAATGATATTATAAACTAATTCTATCAGAAACTGAAATAAAAAAAAAGTAACATATTTCGGAAAATCTACTTTAAAGGAAGGATTTGTTGATGGACTAACTGTTAACACAACGAAATGAAACCTGCGAATCGAGGACAATTTCTAATTGAGACTCTGTTGCATTCCTTCTAAAAACCTTCTGAAAATCAGAATCCATTTTTTCTCCCTATTCGGTTATGAATTAAATAGCAGTGTAGGCCGATCTCTTTAGGCTTGATTGACAACCAGTCTAGGAGAAAGACAAATCTGAATTCAAAAACTGAGGAGACAACAAAAACAAATACATTTGTCCCAAGGTAAATAACGATAACTCATCATCCCAGAAATTCATTCATTCATGAAATAGTATATAAATCAAGAATGATTTGGTGAGGCCAACTTTGGTAGAAGAGATGGCTACAGTTAAGACTCTGAGGCTATATAGTGTTAGGGTGAGGGAATGCTGGCATCGCCAGTCGGACTTTCCATTTTTTTTTTTTTTTTGTGGTACAGTGGATATCGGCTCGGAACGAGAAATCGGGGAGCCGAGTTCGAATTCCAGCTGAATCCATTGTATTCACTTACGCGCAAATACCCTTGGGAAAGGTATTAATCCGTCTCTTCCTTCCAGTTATGGGTTAAATAGCAGGACAGATTGGGTTCTATAGACTTGGTCGGCAACCAGTCTACCGCAGAAAGCAATGGCAACCTACTGCGGGATAATCTTCTGCCCAGTCAGTCATGTCTCTTTCGAGACATGATCGCCCAAGCGTGTATCACGTATGGCACTTAAAAATAATAAATAACCCGATTTTACATTTTTACATTTGTAAATATTCTTGGCTAATATCTACTGTCTTGGAAAAACGTCAAGCCAAAATTCCCGTTCAGTTTCCCACTGAAGGAAAGACTTCCATTAAAATGTTATATTAAGAATTGATAATAAATTGATGCGGAAGTAATTTATGCAGACGTCCCCGTATGTGCATATATATATATATATATATATATATATATATATATATATATATATATATATATATAAGTGAACATTGAAGTCAACTCTCAGAGACGACAGACTGTTTCATGCTAGGCGCAATCATCAGGGTACATGTATTGTGTTTTTCCTCGTCTATTTATATATACGGGTTAGTGGCGCTTTGTTTGTACTCCTTTTAACGGTTATTTTCGCGGGAGAGTTTTGTTTATTTGTTTAGATAAATTTATTTTCCTTGTTTCTTTTTTTATATTTATAATTCTTTTCGGTTTTCGGTGTTTAATTAATTTATTTATTTGGATATGTTATTTATCTATTTATTTTATTTATTTTTTATTTTTTATTATTTTATTATATTTTATTTTATTTTATCTATTCTAATGATTGTTTTGACGGCAGTAGTTTGTTCATTTGTTTATTATTTGCTTAGATTAAATTATTTGTTCTTTATTATTATCTATTTATTCTTTTCAGTTTTCGATTTTTATGTAAATTAGGGAAAATTGTTTTCATGTCTGCATTTTGAGATGAGTTCAGATCGTTTATTTAGTAATTTGTCTTGGTCTGAGAACGTAATAAAATCTGCAGGTTTTGGATTGGTTGTTATAGGCTGATGTTCTTTTCCGTATTTTCCATGATATTTTTAGTTTGATTTGGGTTTTGTTTTTAATTTCTAAAATAGAGTTAGAAAGCATTGTGCTGTTCACGTATTTACTATTTGTTAAGGATGTTTTGTGTACGTAATTTTTGGATTTTCAGGGTCCTATGTATATATTTTCTCATCATCTGATTTTGCCGTCAATTGGTACATTACGTTGTTTTGTAAACAATTGCCGTTTAAGGGATATTCATTTCTTATTGGTTACACGTGGGTTTAATTTGTTCGTGTTGCTTGTTGATATTTTTCTGTTGTGCTCTTTTTTATTTGTGCCATGTTCTCGATACAACTGTAGCTGATTTTCACCAAGTATGAAACAGTCTGTCGCCTCTGAGTGTTGATTTCAATGTTCACTTTCTATTTACATACGCTCTATCTCTGACATTGAGAACTTTACATTATTAATTATACCACACCTTAAAACTGTACTACTTCATATATATATATATATATATATATATATGTGTGTGTGTGTGTGTGTGTGTGTGTGTGTGTGTGTGTGTGTGTGTGTGTGTGTGTGTGTGTGTGTGTGTGTGTTTGTACTGAGACAAACATTAAGAAGAAAATTAAAACAATGAAGGAAGAAAAAATTAGGGAATATAATGGCATATAAAAGTTAAAAGAAAAAAACAACAAGAAATACACGAAAAAGCAATCAAAAACAGTCAACAATACCAATATACATTAAGAGTGGCGAAGACTTCTGGTGCCTTCTTGAACGGTCTCAAGTCAACAACCAACAGCAACTGTCTATGTCATACTTGAATGCTATGAAGACTTCTTTTAAGCATGAAACGGATTGTCGCCGCTCGCTGTTGACTTCAATATCTACTTTCATGTATATATGAGTGGACACTGAGTTCATCTCTGAGTGGTGACAGTCTATTTCATATTTTTCATACTTAAAAGCAATTTTCGGGCATGAATATTTCGTTCAAGTACGAAACAGGCTTTCGCTACTCGACGTTGAACTTTTATATTGTTGTAGAATCACCCCTTTTCACACACTTTATGGACTTTTCCATGGTATACAAATAATCCTTCCTACACAGCACGGGTTGTTGTTGTTACAGTTGTTGAGACTCTTCAACTATAACACTGTCAGCTCTCTGTCTTCGGGTAGAGGGCGCTCTCTGCTTCCGAGCAGAGAGCAATAACCCAGTCGTGGTTTCGCCGAAGGGTAGAAGCACGACTGGGCAAAAATAGACAGACATTTTTTGGCCGGGCCATATAGCCCGGAAATTCCAGTCAAAAATGACCATGTGTCACATGTTGCCCTTACTGGGAGGGACAACTAAATATAGTTGTTGTTAGAGTTGGTGTTTATCAGAGCAATCGAACCGCCGCTCGTTGGTCAGCACGAATATAGACTTATTACCCGGACTTATATATTTGAGTTCCACTAACAAGTATTCCTGAATCTACTAACCGTGTACAGGTTGTATATGTTTTGTTCAATATAGTTACATTTTTCCTCTCATATCTTTTTTGTGTTATTCTTATATTGTGTGGTTTTCTAAACAAGAAGCCACAACATATAATAACACACGCTTTCCCTGGTAGTGAGAACTTTTACCCATAAATATAGCATACATACAAAACTATATTTGTATCATTAATATGTCGGCTGGGAATATTTTTTAATATAATTGCATTGATGAAGGTGATTTGCAATTTCAGTCACTTGGATATTTTAATAAATATTATCGATATATTTAACCCACTTAAAAACAAGAGAAACGTAATTTTAGATTTTCTTACAATGTTTTTTATATTTTATTTTAACATAAGAAAGCCATATGGATCATTTTTTTATAAACTTGTAATAAAAAAACAATAAAGAAATCCAATTTACAAGATTCATATTTGAGTTTAAAATTCTATTAGATTAAAGTAAAAATAATGGCAATTTAAAAATTTAGACAAATTAAATCCGACTAACTTCTAAGAGATGGCGAAAATTATGGAACGACATATTTTATTAAAAATGTTTGCCTCAAAGATTGTTTATGTTAAATATTTTATATAATTGCTTATTTTTATTTATAAATAATTCCGCCTTTTTTACGATTACTTCGTTTAGAGATAATAGTCAAAGAGTAAAGTTGTTAGCTAATTCTTATTTTCTTGTTCTCACGAAATAGCTTAAAATCCTAAAATAGCGCAAAATTTTTAATCATAAGGTCTGTAATTTAAGTCTGTCGTAGTATTATTTAACGCTTAAACATATTTTCGGCATTAATAGATATAATCAGAAAAATAAGGATCTTCCTAAGTTTTAATTTCACTTGCTGAATTCATTAATTCCCTAAAGAACAACATGAACAAATGTCTTTTTTCCCATGTTTAATCTTCAAATAGCGACATGAAAATATCTCAAAGCACATTCTTCTCTTCTTTCTCTCTCTCTCTCTCTCTCTCTATATATATATATATATATAAATATATATATGTATATATATATATATATATATATATGTATTTGCCAAAGCAACGGAAAAGACTTACCTAATCGGTGAGACCAGCGTCACTGTGCAGTCGACTTCCAGCTATCATCAGCAAAATTTCCATCCCCACTCAACACACGCACACACATTAGTGTCTCATTTTCTAGAGAAAATCATCTAATCACAATGACCCGAAGCTGTTGTCAGAGATCAGACACTCCTTGGTTATAAAAAGTCGAAAACAATTGAG
Source organism: Ascarosepion bandense (assembly GCA_037127315.1). Classification (NCBI taxonomy): domain Eukaryota; kingdom Metazoa; phylum Mollusca; class Cephalopoda; order Sepiida; family Sepiidae; genus Ascarosepion; species Ascarosepion bandense. The sequence continues at coordinate 2,119,025 of JBBBDQ010000175.1, read as the reverse complement.
GCTATCTAAAGATTAAAGATATTCCAAAAAGGTCACCCAGAAACACGATGATGTCCCTGTGACTTGATCTATGCTTTTGTTTTGTCTCCTCAGGTGTACGTTATCAAATTGACATTTCTTTAATTTGGGGGCAAACAGCGGCGTCAGGAAAGCATGAAAAGGCGTCAACGGCATTGATGTTGAAAGAGGTATAGTTTCAAAACTCCAGGTAAGGTCTTTTCTCCAAGAGAATAATGAATTTGTTACATATCATAATGGTTATGATCCAGCATGCTAAGTTGACATTGTCCTCCTTAAATTAAATACCATTATTTAATCAATTCCGGGAATTTTCTATTAAATTATTAGGACCTTGAATAAGTTCTCACTGTTTTCCAATAGATGGCGTTTCAAGAACTGCGTGCGTGTAGTTACAGATGCTAATGCATCTATAAGGAATTACGATAAGCAAGATTGATATTCAGTATTTGTCATTTCGCCGAAGTGTAAACAACTTTGTTTGTCATAGCGTTGAACATGCCAGATTTATTGCCAAAGAAAGTGTATTTGCAAGGAAATTTTACTGCACTACTTTATCCAAAAGAATTCTGCAGCTGAAGCACACAGAATTCTTGTTGACACTTACTTTCTCTGTCGGAAACAACAAGTAGAAGTAATGATTTTGATGTTGAAGATAAAGAACGCTCTGAAGCACCGAAAATGTTTAAAGACGAAGAATTAGAGGCATTATTTCATGAAGACTCGTGTTAGGCGCAAGCTGAACTTGCAGAATCATTAAGAGTTGATCACAGAACAGTTTTGAAAGGTTTGAAAGCATTCGGAATGATTCAAAAGCAAGGACACTGGATAACGTACGAGTTGAAGCGGCGTCTTGTCACGTGTGAACGGCTGCTTCAACGGCAGAAAAGGAAAGGTTTTTTGGAACGTACGAAAAATCGATGCACCATGATAACCCTAAGCGTAGAAGATCGTGGGGTAATGCATCAGCATTGACGGCAAACCTGAATCACCATGGTTCGATATTTCTGCTCTGCATTTGATGGAATCATCTGGGTGTATGAGCTGCTCAAACTGACTGAAACTATCGACTACGATTGATGCATTTGAGCTGAGCATTAAAATGATGCAGAGAGAGTTTAGACTCGTCAAAGATAATGTATTTTCTGGCGCATTGAAAAAGTTTGCAAACGAAGAACTGAAGGAATTACTTCATGAAAACTCGTGTTAGGCACAAGCTGAACTATCAGAATAATTAGGAGTTAATCACACAAAAGTTTCAAAATATTTGAAAGCATTAAGAACGATTCAAAATCAAGGACATTGGGTGCCGTACGATCTGAGCCCGGGAGACGTCTTGTCATGTGTGAACAGCTGTTTCAACGGCAGAAAAGAAAAAGGTTTTGCATCGTATCATGACCGGCGATGAAAAGTGAATACACTACGATAACCCGAAGTGTAGAAAATCGTGACTTAAGATATGCCAAGCATGAACATCGGCGTCAAATCCGAATATCCATGGTTCGAAACTTCTGCTCTGCATTTAGCGGGATCAGCTGGGTGTAGTTTATTATGTGATGCTCAAACCGACCGGAGAGATCGCTATCAATTAGAATTGAAGCGTTTGAGCCGAGCATTGAAAAAAAAATGGCCGGTATACGAGTAGAAAGACGACAAAGTGATTTGCAACATGATAATGCTAGGACACATCTTGCAAAACGAAAGAAAACCTACTTGGAAACGCTTAAATGGGAAGTTGTACCCAACCCGCTCTATTCATTAAACATTTCCCCTTCCAATTACCACTTGTTTAGATCGATGGCACATGGCCAGACTTAACAGAAATTTTATTCTTATGAAGATGCCAAAAACATGGGTTGATTCGTGGTTAGTGTCAAAAGACGTTTTTCCGACGTGGAATTCAAATGATGCCAGAAAGATGGGAAAAAGTAGTGGCTAGCGACGGACAATACTTTCAGTGACATGTTTCTTACTAAATATTGTAAATAAAATATTACTTTTCATGAAAAATCGGTGAGAACTTATTCAAGGTCCTAATATAATTTATTACTATTATTAAGTTTTCATAAGTTTTTTTTTTTAATTACAGAGAACGCAATCTTAATTTGCAATGAACTGGCGGCACTAAGCATACCAACCAGTGGTGTGAAAACCTCCGAAACCATTTGTTACATTCAATATCAATTAAGTACAAACATTTAAATACCTAGGAAGGATTCTAACAGGAGATGGAAAGTGCGACACAGAGATCCGAAGGCGAATTGGCATGGCAAAGGACGCGTTCCAGAAGATGAGTAAATTACACAGGAAAATTTCACTAGAAACAAAGAAAAGAGTGCTGGATTTCCTATGTGATGTCAGTTCTTCAATACGGCAATGAATGCTGGACCATATCATCGAAAATGAGGACAAAACCTGAAGCAGCAGAAATGTGGTTCTACAGAAGGATGCTGCGGATATCGTGGACTGAGCATGCAAGCAACGATGAGGTGTTGGAAAGAATGGCAACAAAAAGGAAATTAATACTGAGCATCAGGAAGAGACAACTGAAGTTTCTGGTACACGCAATGAGGAAGGAGAGCTTGGAGAACCTGATACTGACTAGCCAGATAGAAAGAAAGAGAGACAGAAGGCAGCGGATAACATATTTGCAGGGCCTGGTCGGGTAGATGACGGAACGGGGTTTGCCAGGAGTAACAGGAGCAAACATACTAAGAGCCACAAGGGATAGGGAGATGTGAAGAACCATGATCGCCTACGTCCTGAAGGAACAGGGCATACAGAAGAAGAATGTCAGTTCATTTTCCAGTTATACAGTTTATATTATAATCATTTTTAAATACATAAATAAAGAGACACTACATTAGAAAATTGGAAAATAGCTTTACTTGTACTACGAATTCCTAATCAGGAATCAATTGTAAAGTGAGTTTTGAAGATATATATTTTGAAAATGCTCCTTTGTAATCATCATCTTCATCATCATCAGTCCTCTGATTGGCGTGGTGTTAGGGTCGCTGTACAGCTGAGTGTAATATAACAATCTGGCCCCACCCGAGAAAGGCTGATGCAAGCGGGGGTGTTTCCGGTCGTTGAAAGGAACGGATGTTTGTTTGACCTTATTTCCGGAAGTAGCGGAAATGGCTACAGAGGCAAACAGAACAGGTGTCTCTGAGAATTACGTGGGCGTGCGTGGGCGAGGCAAAGCCGGAAGTCCCGGTTTGGAGATTATAAAAAGACCTCGGCGCACGGATTTCACCAGACAGAGAGCCAGACAGACGAGAGTAGCAGTAGAGGAGCGACAGAGATCGGCCGGTGAAGAGAGACACTCCCGTCAACCCTGAAGCGCGCTCTCTCACTCTCTGTTCCCTAGGCTACACGGTTCATCGTCATTAATAAAAATATCACTTCATATTTTTATATATATGCGTGTTTGTTGTTTGTCAATATACAACATGAGCACCTGACCAGTTCCTTTTACACCTCCTAACACACTAACTCCCATTCTTTCAAACACTCTTCCCATCTGCCCAAACCTTCATCCTCGGTATCCTTACCCATCTATCACCTTCCTTCTGACATTTCCTACATCTAACCACTCCTCCTCTTTACCTTCCCCTATGTATCCCCATGCGCAATAGTGGCAGTGGAATGCTTTGCTTGGGGTGAAATGATAAAAAAAAATATCTGAGTTGAAATTTAGAGAGAGATTTATACATTCTTATGTGCATGTTTATATATCTCGGTTATGAGTCAATCTTGCTCTCTGTGCATGATCTTTCCGTCCACTTAATAACGTTGTCAGCTCATGTTTTTCTTTAATTTTTCCCTGCTAATGTGGTGGGAGGTACTTTGTATGATGCGAGTATAAAGATTGTTGGCTCTTATGTCGTGTGTCTATAGCATTTTAACTTTTTCTTTGTGATGGTGTCTATGAGGTCTTCCAGTTTCTTGTCTGATAGCGTCTCTCACCACGTTATTTGTGATGCGATCTGCTAAGAAGATATTTACGATGGTTCTATATAGCATCTCATTTCTAATATTTTGATTCTTCCCTGGAATTCTGATCTTATAATGTCCAAGATTCACAGAATGACTGAAAAGGCCAATACACTCCACAGGTTGATTTCTGATTTCGCCCAAACACTCTTGTCTTTCCAAATAGTTGTAATTTTGTGATATTTTCTTTTTTTTTTTTTTGTAATAAAGTGTGCAAATATTGATGATAAAAGGGAAAAGAAACTGAAATAGAATTATTTATAATTCTTGTTAATTATGTTTTTCTAAATCTTGTAAAAAACATATCAACAAAAACCAAATTGTTATTACCAAATTGAGCAGGAAATGAAATCACACACTATTATTAAGTTTCAAATTAGAGTAAAGCAGTTTTATTCTTCAACGATATCCTGATATATTTTTCACTACAAAGTGCTGATTTCTATGTGAAATAACAAATAATAAATAAATCAATAAACACACTTGCACACAAAATCAGTTCCTGAGAGATATTAATATTAATAGGCTAAATAAAATAGTTTTCACAACTGAGTATTTTTCCATACTAGAATACGTTCTCACTGTGTTTAGTATTGTTAAAGATATCACTGATATTTTGTGTCGAGATTTACAAACTCTATGCTTCGTTATATTTCCCAAAAGAATCGATGAAATTTGAATCGGCAGAATTGTTTTGAACAATACTTTGCCAAAAACACTAACTTAGTATTTAATAATTTCTTTAATTTCATTTAATTTTTTAGGATTTCATTGTAAACAAAATTTTCACACATAAATATATATTTCTTACAGTATTATCGTTCTCATCTTTTTGTCATTTGTACGACGTTTCGACCGTTGTACGCTCCGGCCTTCTTCAGGTGCTAGGAATTTCGAACCGAAGAAGGTCGGAGCGCACAACAGCCGAAACGTCGTACAAATGGTAACAAAGATGAGGACAATAGTCAATAGTCTGAATACTGTAAATACTGTAAATACTACCTCATCTCAGAAATATAGACAAATATATTTTTTGGATACAGGAAAAATTAAGATTGTATTTTTATAAATAAGTATTTGTTATTTCAAATATTAAATTGATTTTTTACTTAATAGTGGGAGAACTTTGAATGTTAAATAATAAAATTATAAATTTATCAAAAACAATAATTAAAATATACTGTACTATGCAACGCACCCTAGTAAAACCAAATGTATTAAATATGAAGTTAGCTATGCCCCCTAATAAGACAAACTGTAATTTGTACTCTGCTTCACTATTTGTATTCTCCCCAAAATGTGGTTTCGCATGGTCAATGTACGGCTAATTTAGTGGGTGTGACAGACTAACGGAAGTCAGAGAATATTATATATTAATATTTTTATTCCGCTGTGAATGATGGGCAGTTGTTATGAAATGCAGAAGTATTATCTGTAAATGATGTGCAGTTGTTACAAAATGCAGGAGAAACATTTGTTAATGACGGCCAGTTGGTATAAAAAGCTGAAGTATTATTTGTGAATGATGCTGGCATTGTTATCAAATGTTGAAGTACTATTTGTGAATAATGTGCAGTTGTTATGAAATACTGAATTATCATTTGTGAATAAGGTGCAGTTGTTATAAAATATAGAATTATCATTTGTGAATGATGTGCAGTTGTTATGATATACTAAATTATCATTTGTGAATAAAATGCAGTTTTTATGAAATACAAAATTATCATTTGTGAATAATGTGCAGTTATTATGAAATACTAAATTATCATTTGTGAATAATGTGCAGTTATTATGAAATACTAAATTATCATTTGTGAATAATGTGCAGTTGCTATGAAATACTGAATTATCATTTGTGAATAATGTGCAGTTGCTATGAAATACTGAATTATCATTTGTGAATAATGTGCAGTTGCTATGAAATACTGAATTATCATTTGTGAATAATGTGCAGTTGCTATGAAATACTGAATTATCATTTGTGAATAATGTGCAGTTGCTATGAAATACTGAATTATCATTTGTGAATAATGTGCATTGTTATAAAATACTAAATTATCATTTGTGAATAATGTGCAGTTGTTATAAAATACTAAATTATCATTTGTGTATAATCTGCAGTTGTTGTGAAATACTTAATTATCATTTGCATATAATTTGCAGTTATTATGAAATACTGAATTATCATTTGTGAATAATGTGCAGTTGTTATGATATACTCAATTATTATTTTTGAATAATGTGCAGTTGTTGTGAAATACTGAATTATCATTTGTGAATAATGTGCACTTGTTATCAAATACTAAATTATCATTTGTGAATCATGAACAGTTGTTATGAAATACAGAAATATTTGAAAATGTGGTGCACCTGTTATAAAAGGCTGAATATTATTTGTAAATGACATGCAGTTGTTATGAAACGTTGAATTACCATTTGTGAATGTTGTGTTGTTTGTATTAAATGCTGAAGTATCATTTGTGAATGACGTACTGATTTTATGATATGCGAACGTATCATTTGTGCATGTTGTTATAAAATTCATAAGTAACATTTGTAAATGATGTGCATTTGTTATTATATGCAGATTTATCATTTTTTAATAATGTGCAGTTGTTATTAAATGCTGAAGTGTCATTTGTGAATGATGTGCAGTTGATATTACATGCAGAAATATCATCTGTGAATGATGTGCATCTTTTATGTAATGCTGAAGTATAATTTTTGAATGGTTTGCAGTTGTTATGAAATGATGAAATACATTATGTAAATGATGTGTAGTTGTTGTGAAATGCATAAGTACCATTTGTGAATCATGATTTTATGATATACCGAAGTATCATTTTTGAATGACGTGCAGTTGTTATGAAATTTTGAAATACGATTTGTAAATAATGTGCTGTTTTTATGATGTACTGGAGTATCATTTGCACAGGATATACAGTTGTCATGAACTACTGAATAACATTTTTGAATTGTGTACAGTTGTTATTAAATGCAGAAGTACCATTTCTGAATGATATGCAGTGGTTATAGACTGCTGAAATATCAAGTTTTGGAAGATGAGCAGTTGTTATGAAATGCTGAAGTATTTTTTTTTAATGATGTGCAGTTAAATGCTGAATTACCATTTGTAAATGATGTGTAGTTGTTGTTAAATTCAGAAGTATTATTTGTGAATGACGTACTGTTTTTATGATATACGAACGAATTATTTGTGCATGTTGTTATAAAATTCTAAAGTAACATTTGAAAATGATGTGCAGTTGTTACGAAATGTTGAATTATTTTTATTTTTTTTTATAATCGTGTGGCCCCAAGCAAGACATTTTACTGCCACTGTTGTGCAGGGGGTTATATAGGAGGAATGTTATGAGAAAGAGTGACAGGTTACAGAGAGTGTCAGGAAGAGAGTATGAGAAGGAAGAGAAAACTGATGAGAGGGGTGGACGGAGAAAAAAGCATAAGAGAGAGGAGGTAAGTTAGTGAGACAGGAGGTGACTATTGATTTTACATTTGAATTCTTGAAGATTGTAGCTGTAAAGTCGAAACTACCCGCAACAAAAATTCTGACAAGTTAAAAAAGATGAACAAACTAGGAGAACGTTATGATGTACAGTTGTTCTGAATTGTTGAAATACCATTTCCTGCAACATAACTTTCTTAAATGAAACATTATACTTTCTTCATTTTGTCAAATCGTTTCTCTATGAATGTGAAACCCGTAAATAAGTTTTTTTTCTTCCTTTCAGAAACAAAATTAAGTAAAAGACAATCATTTCTTACCCACCGCACACCTTTTTGATAACAGGAAACATTTAAAGAACATTACCGATATCTGTCCATTCATCCACACATTTTACGTAGAAATCACGCAACGTTTAATCTTCTATTTCTATTTGCATTGATTTTTAGCAACTGCATTAACTTTGTACTAAGCTAGGTACCCTAGTGAAACCTAATGTACTAAAGTTTTAATAAGCTAGGTACCCTAATAAAACGGACGCTACTAAACATTGTACCAAGCTATGCACCATAGTAAAACCAAGTGTACTAAAGTTTTAATAAGCTACACACACCAATGAATCCAAATGTACTAAACTTTTTACTAAGCTATGCACCGTAATAAAACTAAGTTTACTAAAATTTTAATAAGTTACTTACACTAATAAAATCAACTGTACTAAACTTTGTACTATGCTAGGCACGCCAGGAAAATCAACTATACTAAAATTTTAATAAGCTATGCACCCTACTAAAACCATCTATACTAAAGTTTAATAAGCTTCTTCTTCTTCTATGTGCCCTGTCAGGACGTAGGTGATCATGGCTTTCCACGTCTCCCTGTCCCTGGTGGCTCTTAGTATGTTTTCTCCTGTTACACATCGAAACCCACGTTCAGTCATCCACCTGATTAGGCCCTTCAAATATGTTATCCGCTGCCCTCCTCTGTCTCTCTTTCCTTCTATCTGACCTGTCAGTATCAGGTTCTCCAAGCCTTCCTTCCTCATAGCATGTCCCAGGAACTTCAGTTGTCTCTTTCTGATGCTCACTATTAATTTTCTTTTTGATACCATTCTTTCCAACACCTCATCATTGCTCACATGCTCGGTCCATGATATCCGCAGTATCCTTCTGGAGAACCACATTTCTGCTGCTTCAAGTTTTTCCTCATCTTTGATGATATTGTCCAACATTCACTGCCGTATTGAAGAACTGACATCACATAACAATCTAGCACTCTCTTCTTTGTTTCTAGTGAAATTTTCCTGTGTCTTAGTAATTTACTCAGCTTCTGGAACGCGTCCTTTACCATGCCAATTCGCCTTCGGATCTCTGTGTCGCACTTTCCATCTCCTGTTAGAACACTTCCTAGGTATTTAAAATTTATACTTGCTTGATTCTGGTATCCCCCACCTGTATTTGGCATTTTGGTTTGCTCTTTTTGCTGATGACCATGCATTCAGTTTTCTTACAGTTAATTTGTAGTCTTTTTTTTGTCACTCTCTACATCTACTTTCCGTAGGAGGTCTTGTAGTTTTCTTTCCGTGTCTGCAATTCGTGGTCGAGAGGTCTAAGACGTTACCAGATCAAATGGTAGCTTTCCCTATCTAGATCTAGAGTGCGCAGGTTTGAATCCTGCCGAATGGCACACATTTTCGTAATAAAAATGTATCGTAAATAATCAGGCCGGTAGAAATAAATATATAATACTATTTCATTAAAAACAGAATATCTACTTAAATACGAGTATCGATAAAAAATAATGTTCAAACAATCCATTTCAAATTGTCGGTTGCTTATAACCAAGTTTCGTAAAAATTCGTAGATTTCCGTAACATGTTTATATATATATATATATATATATATATATATATATGTGTGTGTGTGTGTGTGTGTGTGTGTGTGTGTATATATATATGTGTGTGTGTGTGTGTGTGTGTGTGTGTGTGTGTATATATATATATATGTGTGTGTGTGTGTGTGTGTGTGTGTGTGTGTGTGTATATATATATATATATATATATATAATCATTTCATCTTAAGCAATGCGGGAACGCAGTTAGTACACAGGGTTTAAAGAAGTATAAGAAAGTGAAAAGGATGAACGTGTCTTTTATATATAATAAACCTTTTTCCTTAAATTAAACTGAATACAATGCGAGAGCATTATTTTGTTCAATCTGAACGTTTTTCCATGAATGTTCAATATTTCTTCTTTAATATCTACTAAACTATAGTAAATCTAATAAGTTTGACTACGATGTCGACTTTAAAAGAGGAGATGTTTATTCTTGATACAGGGTCTAGGGATAATTTGTCATGCAGTACGGATAGTATAACTAAAACATATCATACTTTTTTTTTTTTTTTTTTTATAAGCGTTTCACCCCGAGCAAGGCATGTCACTGCCACTACTGTGCAGGGGGCTACGTAGAGTGGAGAAAGGCTGGTTAAATATAGGAAATAACAGAGGGTGGGTGATAGGCGGGTGAGGATACCGAGAATGAGGGTTGGGTAGATGAGAGTGTTGTGAGAATAGTTGGGAGTTAGTGTGATAGGAGGTGTCTATTGACCCTACATTTAAACACCTGGAGATTGTAACTGTCGGGAAAGTAGACTTGTGGAAGGGAGTTCCACAGGCGGGAAGCGCGAGAAAAGAAGCTGTTGGAGTAGAATTTACGGTTACATCTTATTTGTTTAACTGTAAAAGGGTGGGACCTAGTTGCTAATCTAGTATCTCGTGTAAATTCGTGCTTGGGCGGCACCAGTGATCTAAGCTCATCGGAGCAGAAGCCATGAAAGTACTTGTAGAAGAGGCACAGGGTAGCTACATCACGCCGGTGTGAGAGCGGCTGCAGCCGGTCTGCCAAGTCAGTATCAACCACGTACGCTCTCCGTTCTTCTCTGACCCTCTGACGTGAGTTTTCTTCCTCGTAAAACCCCATAACTTTAAACTCTTTGGTGTTCTGCATATTTTTAACAATAAATGCAAGTGCATGCCTGATTATTTTCTACAAAACCCTCAAATTTGTAATGCTGTACAAGTTCTGCCTTATTTCTTTTTCGGAAGGCACAGTGACAGAGTCATTTCCAATCGTGTATGTGTTATGGTTTTACTTGTAATGTTTGACTTAATAGTTTGTGCGGCTCCGGTCTTGTATTCTCAAAAAGCTTTCCGCTGAATGAAACAAAATGTCCTCCATTTGGGTCTAGATTTTGCCAACTCATCACAAGTTATTTTATCAATCCCGCATCATTCCAAATTGTCTTTTATTTGCTCTACGATCTATAGAATGCAATGAATTTAGTATCTGTTTTGATCATCTATCCAAATTAGTTGACCTGACCAGCTGAGTTTTATTTTTGGTTAGAAAAGCTTTAGTTCCTGTTGTGTGACATTTTCACAGAATCACTATTTTTTTTAATACTATATTTTGATTTCAAGTCACAAATTCGGTATAAGCAATACACATTTAAATGCAAGATATACGCACGGTATTAAGTCCTTAACTCTCTCCAATACAGAAACGTTGTCACGACAACATAATTACATACATCGGTTTCACCTTTTAATGACACATCGTGCCTATTATAAAGTTTGATATAAATTGCCAAATGGTGAGACTGGATTGTCTTCATTTTAATGCATTTTCCTTGTCTATTTTTGCACCAGTGCTGATAATCGACCCTTGGAAAGTGAACTGTTTTTAATGCTTTTTGACATGAACATACGATATGGGATTTGTGGCAGGAAGATTATTACATCTTAACTGATAAAGTAGACAAGTCTTTTTATGCTGGAAGACCACAAACATTTGTTGCATCAGGAAAGAATTCCAGTTTACTTTGAATATCACTTAAGCTACGTACAATGAGTGCAAATTTATCAACAGAAACCAGATCGTAGACGAATTGAATTGTTTTGTTTATGCCTTACAGCGTTGGATGTGCGTTGTGACGCAGTGGATATCGACTCAGAACGACAAATCCAGTTGAATTCCTTGCATTCACTTACGCACAAATACCCTTGGGAAAGGTATTAATCCGTCTCTTCTCTCCAGTTATGGGTTAAATAACAGGGCAGATTAGGTTAAATATCCTTGGCTGGCAACCAGTCTACCGCAGAAAGTAATAGCAACCTACTTCAGGATAATCTTCTGCCCAGTCTCTTTTGAGACATGATCACCCAAAGCGTGTATCACGTATGGCACATAACTAACTTACAGCGTTACAGATTGTTTAAACGATTCTATGCCGAAGGGCAGAGTCTCCTCTGGGTTAAATAGACAAGAGACCGACCCCGTGTATGCGGGAAGTTTTGCCCAAGCGTATACGCTTGGAATGCCCCTCATAAAAATCGGATTTCTGCCAAATCCCGCTTTTGTGGGGAGGCTCGGGTAAAAACAAAGCTCAAAGTTAGTGTCTATATCCGCTCGCTCTTTTTTTTCTTATTTCTTTCCTTTTTTTTTTTCTTTAATTGAACTTCCGGTGCATGAACATTTTTAAATTTTTCTATGATAAAAAAGTTCACTGATGAAGCAAATTTATTTCGCCGAAATGGTCATCCGACAAATAGAATTTTCTAAGTTTTATTTTATATATATATATATATATATATATATATATATATATATATGGTAATATTTCTATTATAGGTTTATAATAGAAATATAGTTTACTGCAACATAAGAGCCGTTGCGTTTCGGTGCTATCTTTTTAGCACCTCGTCAGGCAATGCAATATTTTTTCTGAAAGGAATCATTATAGATAGAAGCTTAAAAACCACACAATTTTTATAAAATTCAGACAATAAAAGCGATAAATTTTTGGAGACTTTTTCTCAGTGAACCAATAGAAAGTCAGGTCATGATTTAATAAGTTAATTATTCGACGGTTGCATGCGCGTGTTGAAGTAAGCGGAAAACATTTTAAACTTTTCTTTTGTGTTTGGGTAGAACGACGGCCTTTTGGACATATGCTTATATGGATATTTCATTTTGCTTAGATATTTTGGATTGTCTTGTAGTTTATATTTAGCAAAGTCTTCCTTTAACTTTAAAGTTAATACCTCAAAAAACGAAGGATTTGCGAAATGATTGTTTATTTGTCCTTGTGCTGGTGGGAAGAACCTGCCCCAAAGTTTGTAAACGTATTTTTGATGCACGTATTTTCTGTTGTAAACGTATATATATATATATATATATATATATATATATATATTATTATTATTATTATTATTATTATTATTATTATTAAACTGTAGGAGGTTTATTGTGTATCATAAAATATAGGAGGTTTACCAGTGATTGACTTAGAGATTCGTAAACTTTCATTAATTTTGATACAGCAAACACACACACACGAACACACACATATACACACACACACACACACACACGTGTGAGTTTGTGTGAGTTTGTGTGTGTGTGTGTGTGCGTGTGTGTTGTAAGGTTGCCAATGAATTTTTATAGTGAAACGCTTAGCTGATTACAAAGAAAAGTGTTTTTTTTAATTTTTCATATAACGAAAGGATTTTTTCTTTATTTCGTCATTTATATAAAATTCCACTGCTGCCACCTTTTTACCAGTGAATGTGTCAGCAGTTTTCTGTAATCTTAGCAAAATTTAACCTTTTCATTTTTTTTTCTCTGTATTCTGTGTGTTTGTTATGGAGGTGAGGATGGCGTAACGATTACAGGCATGGAAAATAAAATTGATGAGTTCAAATTTAGTCCAAGCCTTCTGCGTTCAATTCGCACTATTTCATTTGAAGAAAGTATGAATATGTTTTGTTTTTCTCCTAGTTATAAGTGAAGGTAATCTAGGAAAATACAAAACCTCTCTGAAAACCAGACATGGGAAATTCCTTGGACACATAATGAAGGCAGGGGGAATGAAAAACTTAACCCTCACGAGATTATATTGAGGATAGGAGAGATAGGAAAAGGCCAGAAGCAACTGGAATTTGTGGAAACAGAGGGACGAGGGCCTTAACTAGAGAAAAACTGTAAAGAGTCACACGAGATAGAAAGTTGTGGAGAGCCATGATCGTCTATGTCCTGAAGGGACACGGCAAACAGAAATAGATAAGTAAGAGAAATATAATAAACATTCTTTGGACCGGTTCAGCGTTTCGATCGGTTTATTCAACAGCCTTCTTCAGGTGTACAATCCATAAAGAAAAGGAGAAGCCGCTTTTCTTTAAGCAGAATGAATTTATTGACCAAAACAGTTCTTGGAATCCAGTCAGTATAATTTGATATGAAATAAGACAATAGTAGTAGGAAACTCAGCGGTGATCGAACTCGCTACACCAGGAAATGGATAGCAGGCTTATCTTTCAAGAAGCGTTTATCGACATTCGTAAGTGGCATAAGACTATATGAGTGAAACATATTCAGAGAATCGACCTTATTAAATAATCAAGCAGCAAAACTTGCTTATTAGCAACTTCTCTGTGGTAAATGTCAGCAACCTTTATCTAATAAGGGTACCCCGGTGAGGATGGAATTCACAAATTTTTAAAACGTTAGTTTTCGTGACGTTATTCTGAAGGGAGCTTTTGGTAACTCGCTATTAGTGAGTTATAATATTTCGGTATCTTTGCGTACTATTCGAATTCTTCGAATTATGCACAGTATGTGCGTTGTGGCGCAGTGGATATCGGCTCGGAACGAGAAATCGGGGAACTGAGTTCGAATTCCAGTTGAATTCATTGCATTCACTTACGCGCAAATACCATTGGGAAAGGTATTCATCCGTCACTTCCCTCCAGTTATGGGTTAAATAATAGGACAGATTGGGTTCTATAGCCTTGGTCGGCAACCAGTCTACCGCAGAAAGCAATGGCAACCTAATGCGGGATAATCTTCTGCCCAGTCAGTCATGTCTGAATGCTCTCGGAATAATTCTCTCGGGTAATTAACTCAGGAACAATCTCTTCAATGATGCATAAACCGGAAAGATGAACAACACATAACAGTATTTATCTGACTCCTCACTGAGGCAGAATGTTGCATAAGGTCTTTTTATGGTAAGGAATTCGAGGCTTAAAGCCCGTGCAAAAATTTCCCATAGACGCTAATAGTCTAATTTTTTCCAGACGAGACTCTACTCTTTGGCCGAGCCCCGTCTGGGTTCCTCTCCGCTCGGAGGCAGAGAGTTTGACGAGGTTAGCGTTCGTGTTGATGCCCAACACAGAATGATATCTACTAATTTCTCACTAGAGCGGATGTCTTAAGCTCGGGCAATATTTTTTTTCCTCAGACGAGACTGCCCTTCGGCGGAGCCTCGTCTGGGTTTCTCTCCGCTCAAAGACTGAGAGTTCGACAATGAAATTTCTGCGCAACGCAGAATAATATCTACTACCTCTCCACGAAAGCGTAAGCCCGAGGTAGATGTGACAAAGGTAATTTAAAGTGAGAAATCCGAACCCTTAAGCTCGGGCATAAATTTCTTCTCCCCCCCTCCAGACAAGATTCTGCCTTTCGGCATAAAGCTTCTACTTTTGAGCCGACTCAGTCCTTTCTGAAAAAACAATCTCTTCAATGACACACAAAACCGGAATGATGCACAACACAGTTGAGTGCTTTATATACTAAATGTTCATGGTCACGTGATACTAGTAGCACAATTCATTCAACGGTTACGTTTGTTGCCTGGAGGTCCGTGTTCGACCACACGTGTCGGTATCGACACTTTCTTCCTACATAACCCAAATCTAAAGAGTAATCTAGAAAATTATCTCGCTAACAAGTGATTTATTTCCTAGATCTTTATCAAGTTGAACTTGGTCACGCCACTGGCTTCTGAATAAGTGGCTAAATCAGTGAGAATTGAACTCACCCCTCTGCAGAAATCGATCTTGGAAATGAATCTGGGTGATCCGAGCTCAACATTATAACCTTCTTGGTGGACCTGAAGAAGATGACCACCACCTTTAAATTTGTTGATTATCAATTTTTCTTTTTTTTTTTACTTTTTTCAGTGCAATCTTATCGATTAAACCTTAAACTTTCCGATTGACAAAAAATAAAATTGGAAAAATTTCAGTATTTAAACAATTTTAGAGGGTCGGGGCTCAGTTTTTCATACAACCTTATGTAAATCGATCCTGTGCAATTTACTTTTTTTGTTTGTGCATATTCAACAACTGAATCCTTTGCGAAATTTTTGAATAAAGCCATTCTTGGAGTTTCCAAGGACGATGCCATCGTAAGAATTAAAAAAAAAACTTGAAAACAAGAGCAACAACTCATCCCCCCACCAAAAAAACAAAAAACAAAAAAAGACAAAAAACAAAAAAAAACAAAGCGACCCCAATGCGAGTGGTTCCAAAATGGAGGACCAATTTACTATAACGTTGTATGAGAAACTGAGCCACCTAAAATTTTTTAAATATTGAAATTTTTCCAATTTTTTTTTTTTTTTGATAATCGGAAACTTTATGTAATAATCGATAAAACTGAGCTGAAAAAGTAAAAAAAAAAAAAATTAAAAACAACAAATTTAAAGGTGGTGGTAGTCTTTTTCAGGTCGGCCCATTTCTTGTATACGTACAAATGTATTATACACTGGAAATTTCGAAATTGTTTAAAAGTGCGTTAGGGCTTCTTTTTTTTTTTTTGCTTTGTTTTTTTTAACACTCCATCCCAAGAGAGTTGATAATGCCAGAAAGAAGCATTTGGTTACTGGAAGAAAGAATGAAGAAAACTTTTAGAAGGAACTGGAAATCCAATCCTAACCAAGAAATATCCACTCCTGATCAAATTATGGAGGAAGAGTGTGAAACGAACTATAGGCAAACCTATCTACTCCTATTGAAAATAAACGGTCGAAACGTCGTGAACATGGCAATAAAGAAGAGAAAACAGTGAAAATAAAAGTAAATATCTCAGAAACATAGACAAATTTCTTACACTTTTCCAGACAGTAAATGCACTTCGTCTGAACTGAAGTTTCAAAAACTCAAAGATAGCTAACAAACTAAATAACAGCGGCTACATAACGTGGCATAATATCTGCGAGTTGCTGGAGACGTTGATTGGGTTTATCTATTCAGTTGCGTCGTAGTGCATTGTATTGTTGGAAGCGGCCACAAGGAATTTATTGACGTCTGCAGCATCTACGCAAACTTAAAGGGATTTTAATCTTGAGAATGTGGGAGTCGACAGAATATCATCCGAGTGTTCCATTGCGTGTGACACGAAATCTGTTTCCAGTACCTGCTTTTTTGAGAACTCAAAACTGTACGGATTTAAAGACTGGTTTTGAGGGCCTTATATTCACTGTGCATTTATCCTGCTTTAAAAAAGTAAGCAGCGAATAAGATCCACATGCAATATTGCCAAAATTACTGAAAAGGTCGGTAACGTTTAGTGGGTTCGAGAACTCTAATTTCGTAAAACTTTTTTGCAAAGTTGGCCTTATCTTTATTGTCATATTTACGACGTTTCGGACGTTGTACGCTTTGAGCTTCTTCAGGTGATATATACTGACATTTCGAACGAAAAACCTTTATTTCGTCCACCGGAGTAAATTGTTCTAGTTCCTACCTTTTATGGATTCAGTTATTTTCCTTTAGTAACTCAACTCAAATTTTTGTTCGCCTCTGCTGTGGCCAGGTATTGAACTCTCAACTCTAGATAAAATCACTGGATTACTTCAACCAATGTTTTTAAGCTTTGGGCCATGAACCAGAGTGAACAAGAACTTGGAGTTATTAAAGGGGAATAACTGAAACTGGCATGCTAAGTGGAACGAGAACAATCTACCCCAGTGGCCGAAATAAAAGTTTCAGTCTGAAATTTCAATATGTATTACCTGAAGAAGGCCAAAACATACAACGGCCAAAATGTGAATATGACAATAAAAATTAGGGCCGCAGTCTGAATAATGTAAGTAGTGTAAATATACCTCATCTCAAAATATAGACAGACCTTAAATGTTATACTGAGTGGATACAAATGTTTGAGAAGACATCACTGTATTTTTTAATCTTAACAGTGGAATTGAGTTTCTAAGAACTGTTTTAATAGAATGATTTTATAAGTTTCAGCCGGAACTCACGCTAACTTATTAATGAATTTCGAATATTTCTTTATAAGGAAACGGTTGATATTACCATTAGAAATGATAACAGGAACTACAATTAGTGTTTAATTGCCACCCCACACTGACAGGATGTGACACGACGAGGTTAGTTTAATGTGGAGAGACCGAACGCGTGCACCCGGGCCATATCCCGAAATAGCGAAGCACACCCCTTTGGCAACTGTCAGTTTAACTATCATCGATATTACTATCGGTCCCCACTGAGAGTGGCACTGCAGCAAGAAGCGGTTTCCTGAGACCGGGCACCTCTCAGTAATATTTTCAGTTGCACCGAAAACTAAAACACAATTGGGAGATAAAATGTCGTTTGTTCGCCCGGAGACAGTTACTAGACTTTGATTCGAATGACCAGAAGATAAAGAAAAGAGTAACTCGAGTAGACCTAGGTTATCAGCATGTCGAATATTTCTTTATAAGGTGACGGCTAATATTTAATTTTGCATTAGATATAAAGAGAACAGATATTACACTTTGATCTCGATGGCTAGGGAGTGGTGAAAAGCGTAACTCCAGGTGTACTAACTACTCTGTTCCTGAATGTCGAATACTTCCTGTATGGAATGGGATAATCTCAGTCAGTCAGTTAAGTGTCATACGTAATACACGCTTGGGCGATCATGTCTCGAAAGAGACATGACTGACTGGGCAGAAGATTATCTCGCAGTAGGTTGCTATTGCTTTCTGCGGTAGACTGGTTGCCGACCAAGGCTATAGAACCCAATCTGTCCTGTTATTTAACCCATAACTGGAAGGAATAGACAGATGAATACCTTTCCCAATGGTATTTGCGCGCAAGTGAATGCAATGAATTCAGCTGGAATTCGAACTCGGCTCCCCGATTTCTCGTTCCGAGCCGATATCCACTGCACCACAACACACACCACATAATCTCACCATTGCCACTATCATGATCTTTCATGGCAAGGCTCATTTACACATTGTTTTGTCAAAAAATATCTTAATCGAGTTAATTCTTCATCACGCGGCATATTTACTATTTCGCTCAGTGCAGGTTTCTTATATTGTCAATAATTTAATGATGTCACTGAAATTATAAACGCCATTAGCAAGTATATCGTTTCAAAGCTAGAGTCATTTTATCAAGATGGAATTTGAAAACTTCTGGTATGTTGGACAAAGTTCACAAAAAGGCACGGGAAATATTTTGATGATTAATAAATAATAAGGTAGGAGTAATTATTAATTTAGTAATTAAAAACAAAATAGTGGGAAACTTTTGCACACACACACACACACACGGGCGCCCACACACACACACACACACACACACACGGCGGCCGCCCACACACACACACACGGGCGCACACACACACACACACACACACACACACACACACAGGGCGCCCACACACACACACACACACACACACACACGGGCGCCCCCACACACACACGGGCGCCCCCCCACACACACACTCACACGGGCGCCCACACACACACACACACACACACACACACACGGGCCACACACACACACACACACACGATTAAATAAGAGAAAAATATGAAAACTTTTATAAAATTAATGTTTTTTAGTTTCCTCAGAAATTCACGTGTTCATTTATTTTTGGCGTTAGTGCATATATATATATATATATATATATATATATATATATATATATATATATTTTATTAGATACTTTATCCAAGCGGAAAAAGCAGGAAGGTAAATTCCAAAAACCCGATCCTAATTAATATTAAAATGTTATTTTAATATTAAAAAATGATACAGGAAGAGAGTTCCATGTAATAAAATATTACAGAGCAAATATAAATTAAAAAAGGATTAATTCAAGGATGTTGAATGACCATTTCGATATGAAATTCCAACACATCACCTCAGCAACAAAAAAATCCTTTTCGAAACTGGAGAAAACTTAATTCATGTGGGCTTTCAGTATACAATTAATACGCACATACACGTACATGTATATATGACACGAAAAATGATCATGTGACATCTACCCGACCAATTAAAACAAAGCATAGAATTCAAAATATCATAACATTTCCGTCTTTCCCCAACAAAATCATGACAAATTGACACAGATTTTTATACTTTTTCCTTGTTTAACCATTTGGTTAGATTTAATCCATATTTTCATGTAAGTGTGTGTATGTGTGCTTTTGTCCATGTTTGTATATGCGTGTATCTGTGTGTCTCTGCTTGTGTTTCTGTCTCTGTATGTTTCTGTGTGTCTCTGCTTGTGTTTCTGTCTCTGTATATGTCTGGGTGTATATGCGTGTATATGTGTGTCTGTGTATCTCTCTATGTATGCAAGTGTGTAAGTATGTGTCTGTGTGTGTGTGTGTGTGTGTGTTTCTGTGAGTATATATGTCTGTGTGTGTGTATCTCTCTTTATATGTGTATGTCTCTAGCCATCTGTGTGTGTGTGTGCATGTCTGTGTGTGTCTGTTTATGTCTATGCATGTGTCTGTTTCTCTGTGTGTGTGTGTCTGTCTGTCTCTGTGAGTCTGTGCCTGTACCTCTGCGTGCGTGTGCGAGTGTGTGTATGTATTTGTGTGTATGTATTTGTCTGCCTCTCTCTCTCTTTCTGTGTATGTGTGTGTCCCCGTGTGTGTCTGCTTTCGCGTACGCTGATCGCCTTTCATTTCGATTATAGTTTTTTCCTTTTCAGTTTTTATTTTTATTTTCAAATTTCTGGGAGGGTTATCTAATGGAATCGTAATCTTTCTACGAACCTCATGTGTTGTTTATGTTGCAGTAAAAATCTCAAAATAAATCTTGAATTTATAACTTTTTATTTCATTTTTTTGTTACGTTTAATAACAAAATTATTGTTTCAAATTCTGTGTGGAATGACTGCAAAACATCCGCCTCACCAAATGTATTGACAAAACACACAGATGCATGTTTGTCAACTTGTGAGCTTTATTACTGTTGGGTTGCCTTGCATATATTGTTCCTTTAATATTATTTTTGCTCTGTTCGTTTTCTTTCCTTTCCTCGTGTTATGGTTTTTGGTAGGTACCTTAACTAAATCACTGAAAAAGCAGCATAGTATGAAGAAAAAAGGTCTCAAACTTAATAAAAACGAACATTTTCCATCAAAGTATTCTTTAATTATTTTTTAAATTTTTTAATCCTTTCTAGCACGTTCGAAATTTAGGTAAAATCTTGTTTTTATTTTCATTAGCGAGAAGCCAAATCGTTACGAGAGTTTACAATGGAAAACGTAATATATAATATATATAACTCAGTTTTTTACAGTGACAAACAAATTAATTTGAAAACTTTTGCGAAAATCAAATAATAGTCGGGTTTTAATGTAACTTTCAGGACTTATTTATAAATGAATGAAATTATTTTCGAAATCATTATTTTTTTTAAAAAACTTGGTCAAAATATTTATTTTTACATCTGTCACCTCACTTCATGTAAATTCATGAAATTTTAATAAATTAAATTCCGTAGGCAAAATTGCTTTTATTAGTTAAACGCAAGACTCATTGGGGAATGTAAATCATGTATTATTTTTTTCCAACTATTTAGTTCCTTTTACCGAAAATTTGCTTCGAATAGTAAAATAAAAATACAATAAATCTATGACATTATTTAATTTGATAAGCTTTTAATTGCATTAATGAATAATATATATTAAGGATATTATAGTCTAAAGAAAACGTTCAATTAATAATGAAATTTTAAAAGAATTATTTTCATTTTTTTAATTAAAATAATTTATAAAAGTTAAAAAATATTTTTAAAATATTTCAAAGACTTGTAGACGTTAGGCTGGTAATTTATTAAGTGAAGACTATATTTACTAATTGAAAATTCAAAAGTTTAATACAAATCATCTAGCCGTCGTATTTTTAAAATAATTTTAAATTGGGAAGCTTTTTATTTTATTTTTTTTATTTTCTTAAACAGAAAATAGTTTTAATCTAAATTTTATGCTATAAATAAGTAATACTTGTGTAAATCATTAATTTAACGTTAAATTTGCAAATTTTCGAAAAATAATGTGTCTCAGATATATATTATATTTTTTCAAGATTTTTAAAACCGAGAATTAATTTTTGTTTTTAAATGCATTGATCGCTCACAAATGGCCGAAAAATTGAAAAATTAAAAAAAATTCTCAACATTTTAGATTCTAATCAATATAATTTCTGTTTGAAATACACCAGAGTATTTTGCTTACAGGAAATAGTAAATTTAATCATTTAGCTTTCAATTAAAACTAAAATAAAAATTTCAAGAAATTTTTTTTATTTTTAAAAATTCAATTTAAAAGTTAGTTATCGAAAATTAGTGCAGGTACCTATATAACTCTAAGACCAGGATATGTCATTTGTGTTAACCTGGTGGATAAAGTGACCGTGTAGTCGGTGTTCAAGCCTAGATAAAATCCAAGATTTTGAATGTTGATATTCAAAACAGACAATGATTCATGTACTTGTAAAATCTATCCTACGCACGTGATATAAATGTTTACATGACCCATGTTCAAGTGCCTAATGTTGAAAAGTGCGTTCGTTTCGCTATCCAACAGCAATAATTTCGATCACTTTTGGAAGTTACTCAAATGTTACTGAGTGCTAAAAATTACGTCGTTAAACACATATTGCCATAAACAATTTGAATTTATTTAATTTTTTATCAAGCAGCTCTTGAACGTCGATTACAAGTTTAGGCGTTGCTGCAAATCTTTCAGTATCTTTAAAAGAAACTAAATTCAGTCACTAGGATTTACTCACATGATGAAAATTTCGATATGATTACATATTTTAATTTTTCTTGTTTATTCTTCTGACGACATGGTTTCAGTCAATGTATTCTTCGGCTTTTGTCATGTTTTTTCATGTCTTTAAAAAAATCACGGTTACTTTTTTTGTTTGTTTAGGAACAACGTCAGATTTGGGTGTTAGTCTCATTTCAATCATGTTAAAAGTGAGAGCAGATGAAGTTAGATTCGTCTTTTTGTTTTAATCAGAGGATCAGCCTTTATGTTTACCTGGAAGATTAATTGATAAAGAATTTGTATAAGGACAACTGGTAAAATATTTCCATAGAGTTTAACGAAAAAGAAATGGTCGTTTGCATATTGAAGCCAATTTTGAGTAAAACAAACTCATTTTAGCCTTTCCATATTAGGTAACAATGAATCAATGCAGGACCTACAGTTTCGATATGATAAAATCTCAGTGGAGTGCTCTCCATAGATGTCGACAAAAGATGGTCTTTTAAATTAATCATGAGCCGTTCTAAACATCGAATGTTAGCTTTCATTTCTTGTGAAAATAAAAACAAAATTTATCCAATATTTGGATATTTTTATTACACTGTCCCTTGATCTAAGTGTAATAAAAATAGACAAATGTTGTACAAATTTTGTATTTATTTTCACCAGAAATTAAAGCTAAATTACGATGTTTGGAATGGCTCATGATTAAACATAATAGACATTCATTGCTATATATATATATATATATATATATATATATATATATATTTAATTTCACTTGTAAACGTGTTATTACGTAACCCAGCTTTCTACCTTTCGGTGTCTTCAGGCGATTTACAATAACTGATTTTATCGTTTTTCTAAAAAACGCTCACGTAATAGGGACCTTTTATGAACGTGCAATTTTCGGAATAAGAGGTTACTTGAAGGTCTTAGAACACTTTCATCCATAATGGTATGTTCCTACTAGGTATCTGTTGTTATGGTTACACTTAGTCCTGATTTCTGTTTTTTCATTTAGTAATTTATTTATGTTTGGGAATAACATAATAGCAAATTTTCTTCCTGGTAAAGTTTACATATTTTACCACCGTTGTGAGGTCTGGTTGTTTTTATTATACTCGACGTTTTGTTTGGGTTTTATACATATTTTAATTTTAATTTTAATTTCCACACGTTGCTAACCAATTTTGTACATTTTTTTAAGGTTTTCTAGTTTAAATGTAGACCTATGGTTATTCCATCTAGCCTTAAAAGTGTTTTTGATTCATGATAAGACTATTCAAAAATTCTACAATATAATTGTATTGAATACTTTTTAATACAACCGTGTAACTAAAAAACCTAATAATCATGTAGTTATCTCCCTTTAACTCAATTCTATGTTATTTGTTCACCACTGCTGTAAGCAGGTATTGAACACGTCTCAGGAACACACTGCCTAGTGTATCTATGCGTTGGTTAGTTCAAGTGACTTGACCCAAAGAGTTGTGAGTTATGAGAATGATATCTACCACTGATCGAAATAAAGTGTTCGGTTCGAGATTCCTAACACCTTGAGAAGGCTGAAGCGTGCAGCAGCCGAAACGTCGTAAACATGGCAATAAAGATGAAGAAAACACTCCGAACAGTATAAATAATGTAAATACTACCGCATCTAAGAAGTATAAGCATATATATATATATTTAAATTGTGTGTATTTTGGCAGCATTTTTTCATTAATGGAGGTTTCATTGAATAATATAGACAAGTTTTGTCTATTAATTTTGTGTAGGATCCGTTCATACCGTCTGATATACTTGATGGTGTTTCGTTGAAAGACAACAAAAAATCACAGTATTTGTTGAATTTTTTATCAGGTCTAAGCTTTCGGCTCACATAAGCCATTATCAAAGAGTAAATATTAACACACAGTAAACATAGAACATTTAAGTTATTAACAATAAAGAGAATTGAATTGAAAATATAAGTCCATCCCTACCGTGGCGGATGGCCGAAGACAGTGACAAAATAGTGGTGTTGTGGTCCCTGGTCTGATTACAGACATTTGAGTACGTTATTGGAAATATCGAAATTGATTGTATTCAAACCAGGTTTAAATTGTTTAAAGTATACCATCAAGTATATCAGACGGTATGAACTGATCCTACACAAAATTAATAGACAAAACTTGTCTATCTTATTCAATGAAACCTGCATTAATATATATATATATATATATATATATATATATATATATATATATAAGACACAAGTAGTGTCGAAACAAAATAGTTACTTTTTTAGTGATATTATAACATATATTTATGTTATAATTTCTGAATATATATATATATATATATATATATATATATATATATATATATAAGTTAAATATATGGATCCGAATCCGACAAGATGAATAGAATATATGTTGAAAACAATGTGAAACTGTTGTTTACAGACGATTCATCTGAAGATCTGTAAAGCCGTCTTTTTATAATTACCCACATTATTGAAATTTCTGTCTTTTAAGAAGGCTACAATTTAATCGCCAACCAATGTGGATTTAAATCATTTATATCGTTCTACAGAAGGATGCCGAGGATACCATATGAGCAACGATAAATTTTTAGAGAAAAAAACAAAAAATATTACTTAACATCAAAAAGAGACAATTGAAATCTCTAGATGTCATAATAAGAAAAGAAGACTTAGAAAAACTGATACTCACAGGAAAGATTGAGGAAAACAACGTATAACCTGCACAGCGATATTGAGTAAATGCATGGTCGAGCAAGTTTTAGGAGAGACAACAAAAATACTTAAAACAACAGGAAATAGAGGAAAGATATTATCGCCAAATTTCTGTATGACATATAGAAGCAGAAGATCACAATAAGCACTAACATTATTGCCTCTCAACCTGCCCTATATAAGGGATCTATTTTGATAATCATATGATCTGGGGTGGAGGTGTTTACCTCCTAACTGACCGTCAGATCGATTGCGATCAACTTTATATGGATTTTATTGAACTGTGAGAAACAAGGCTTAAAACATTTCGCAAATTCAGCTGAAAAAAGAAACCGTGGGACACAAGCAGTTGTCCGAGTTTTCTGTACGATATAAAATTTTGATTTATAACAAGCAAACTATTTTGTGTTGCGCGCAGATAGAACAACGGGTGTAAATTAGAGAGAGAGAGAGAGAGAGAGAGAGAGAGAGAGAGAGAGAGAGAGAATCAGTTAACGGGGGAAGAGAGAAGGGCGAACTTAGCGATATATATATATATATATATATATATATATATATAGTACCGGGCATAATTAGTAGGCCACCCCAGTTTTTTAAAAGAAATGATGTATAAGCGGATAATTCTAAATGAAAATAGATTGATTCTTTTGTTATTATTTTGCAAAACCTTACAAGGCAAGGAAGCTGGGGTGGCCTACTAATTATGCCCGGTACTATATATATATATATATATATATATATATATATATCGCTAAGATGAACTCATTCGAATCACCTTAAATTTTCTTCATTCTTTCATTGATGAAACTGCAATATAGGTAATTATTAAATATTTACAAATTCATTTGAGGCTCATGTTATTCTGGAGTATTAACAAAAAAACTATTCTATTTTCATTTACAATTATTCACTAAAAACTAGTATGCAATATATTCTTTTTTTAAGACACTGGTGTGACTTAATAATTATGGTGAGTAGTGAATATATATATATATATATATATATATATATATCAGTCAGTTAAGTGCCATACGTGATACACGCTTGGGCGATCATGTCTCGAAAGAGATGACTGACTGGGCAGAAGATTATCCCGCAGTAGGTTGCCATTGCTTTCTGCGGTAGACTGATTGCCGACCAAAGCTATAGAACCCAATCTGTCCTGCTATTTAACCCATAACTGGAAGAAAGAGACGGATTAATACCTTTCCCAAAGGTATTTGCGCGTAAGTAAATGCAATGAATTCAACTGGAATTCGAACTCGGCTCCCCGATTTCTCGTATATATATATATATATATATATATATATATAGGCGTCCTAAAATACTAACTCTTTAAATGAGAAAAGATTCAATGTTTAACCACTTATAAGCAATATTAATCATTAAAATTAAGAATGTTTTATTTGTATTGACTTACAGAGAACGAATAGGAATATTCATGTTTAGCGGCATATCAACATCTGTATGGGTTATTTATTGCCGAAATTTTAATATTTTATACAGAAGTTTTTTTTTTTGTTGTTGTTTTTTTTTTTAAGATAATAATGACTTTAATGATCCGAGTTCTACTAATTAGCTCATAGCTGGGGAAAAAGTGGTTGATTCAAACATTTCCACAAGAGTATTTGTATGTAAGTGAATCTAATAGCCGTCAGGAATTGGAACTTGGCTCCCCGATTAACAATTCTACTCCATTTTCCATCACACCACTCGCACATCCAAGCTTACTGCATCTGGTATTCCGATCACTCAGATCTAGGTACTGACCAAGTTCGATGTTGCTTAACTTCGATAATCTTAACTTACAGAGAAGATTAATCGTTTAAATTAAATATTAAATGAAATTATATACATGCTTATAAATATTCAAACTGACGACGAGATCAAAACTGAGTATATTTTTCGGAACACACGGTATATATATAGATAGATATATATAGTGAGAGAGTCATATACAAAGAGAGTATAGAGTATATCATCCGAACAATTTCTATTAAAGTGTTTATAGAAAAGGTATAGGGAAGCAACATTACGGCTATAGGAAAGTAAATAAAGCCGAGAAACTAGGTGAGGGTCAGTAATATTGCTGGTTCTTCTTTGATTTTATCAAGAATCTAAACTTATTTATAAATAGAACTTTGAGTGTTAGTCTGTCTGTGTGTCTGTGTGTGTGTGTCCGTTACTTATAGACTTCGAAACGGCTGAAACGATTTTCTTGAAAATTTACACAGCTGTACTATAAGCGTCTGCGAGTGTTCTTAGCTAGGTTTTGTGTCGAGGTACCCCCGATAAATATCGAAAATCAATAATCGAAAAAATCGGGTTATAGAAGGAGTGGTCCGATTTTAATCAAACTTGATACACTCATAGACAAAGACATAAGAAACGATATTAAGAAGTTTCAAGGTTGCAATTCTTACAATAGTATAGAAAATCGATAATATATATATAGATATATATATATATATATATATATAAAAGGCAAGATGTTTGTGTACGTATCTGTTTATCTGCCTGTATGTCTGTATTTTTTTTCAGCCCTTTTATTTTAGTTTTTGCTTCGGGTTTGGCTCTAAGTAGGTATAATTGTAGTTCTTAGTCTCGGCCATGATACCATTTACTCAGAGGACTTATTTAGCCTTCAAAATTCAGTTTACGACGAAAAAAACTTATTTGATATCGATAGCAGGAAATCAAAATTTGACTTACATCCATTCAACGGTTTCGCTTTAATTGGAAACAACTATTGTTTTTTAGTCTTTCGTGCCAACGTCCAAAAAATCTGAGCTCCAGGACCATGGATTAGTTTTAAAGCTTTCATTACACCCGAGCAACGCCGAGATATACTGTTAGTCTCTAAATATATTGAAGGAATATCTGACCATATGATATGTGGCAGCAATATTCGAGACATGGAAGAATAGTAAACTTCGATGGGTAAGATAGATTTTGAAGACAAAATTGTCACAATGAACCAACCTTCTGAGCAGCAAACCGATCAATGGAAAAAAATAAAACATATTTTTTTATTATCATATCGCCCTAAGCAAGGCATTTTACTACCACTGTTTAGCAGGGGGTTACATAGGAGGAAAGTTATGAGAAAGAGTGACAGGTTGTAGGGGTGTCAGGAAGTGTGTAATAAAAGGATGCCTGTGGCCATAAAGTAAGGGATCAGTTTATATATTATTTGTACTGTAGAATTGATCCCCCACTTTATATCCACATTATAATAGCCTAGAATATTTTTTTATAATCATATCGCCCCAAGCAAGAAATTTCACTGGTACTGTTTTGCAGGGGGTTACATAGGAAGAAAGTTATGAGAAAGAGTGACAGGTTATAGGGGGTGTCAGGCAGTGGGTAAGCGAAAGGTGAGAATACTGATGAGAGTGGAAAGGATGGAAAAAAGAGCATGAGAGAGAGAGAGAGGATGCAAGTTAGTGAGATAGGAGATGACTATTGACTTTACATTTAAATTCCTGGAGATCGTAGCTCTCGGGAAAGCAAGTAAACGGAAGGGAATTCCACAGGCGGGAAGTGGGAGAAAAGAAGCTACTAGAGTAGAATTTGCGTTTACATTTTATTGGTTTCACAGTAAAAGGGTGGGACCTAGTTGCTAATCCAGTGGCTCGAGTAAATTCATTCCAAAATTTTGAACGTGTAAGAAAGAATTAAAAAATGTAAAAAATAATTAAAAAATGTTGTGATTTATCCTCTTAATAATAACATAAACATTTTGCCGATGAAACGTTTTTATTTAGTTTGGGGTCTTTTACTTTCATACTATGCTGTTTTTTCAGCGAATTTTTGAAGGTACCTAGTTGTGTAACCGATCCTATGCTTTTTTTAAGAAAATTAAAAAAAATGATGAGAAGCACAACAAAGCCAACCTAAGCAGTGCCCAACTATAAACACATATTTTGAGGCTCCAACTTAACAGTCAAGATTGAAGTAATAAAGTATATTTATAAAAAGATGTGTGTATACATCGCAACGTCCGGCGAATGTCAGGAAGAATATGTGGGAAGCACGATACGGTAACTACATGTACCTAGCGACCGAATATATATCAAACAACAACAACTCGTTACATCATCGACAAATATACCGCGCGCATTTCAAATGCAGAATTGTTGCCTCTGCCAGCGACATGTTTTTTTTTTTTAATCATTTCACCCCGAGCAAGGCAGAAACGCCACTGATGTGCAGGGGCTTACATAAATGTAAAAAGATTAATTAGAAAAGAGTGAGGAGTACAAGCTAGTTAGAAAGGAACAATAGAAAGCTGAGAAAGCAGGTGCAATGACAGATACATAGGTGGAGAGAAAGGGAAGGTTATACAGGGGAGGGGAGAGAGCTAGAGTCCAGTGGTTAGTAGATGAGTATTGACTTTGCATTTAAATTTCTGGAGGTTGTAGCCGTCAGGAAAGCAAGAATATGGAAGTGAGTTCCACAAGCGGGAAGTGCGAGAGAGGAAGCTGCAGGAGTAGAATTGTCGTCTGCATTTGGCTAACCTGACTGTGAATGGGTGGGACCCAGTTGCCAGTCTGTTGAGGAGGCATCAGTGACTTAAGCTCATCCGAGCAGAAGCCATGAAAGTATTTATAGAAGAGACAGAGGGAGGCCACATTTCGACGATGGGAAAGTGGCTGCAGTCGAGTCGCCAGATCAGTGCCTATCACATTACAGACTCTCCTTTGGAGCTTGTCATCTTTCAAACTACGCTTCTTGGAAGCAATCGACATAAGAAATCGAAAACCAACAATCAACTCCAAAGAAGAATCTAACGAATAAACTCACCTGCAATTTACTTCTTAGCCCATCCTTCAACCGGTTTTCTCACCAACAATCCTATTTTATAATTCATAATTTTATAATTTCAATTTAATTTCTGCACCCCTCATTTTACCACAATAACTATAGCATAAAACTATATATTATATAAATAAACACACAACCAATCTCCCTCGTCACATCAGCCCCATAAATAATGTACAACACCCTCCAGTCAGCTCACCACGAAAAACAAAATATAATTTTTTAAAACTTTTTAATCCTCTCCCCTACACAGGAGAAAAAAACATATATTTAACTATTGCAACATATATATAATATATGAATAAATATATACAGATAATTCTCCCTCTCTTCTTGACAATTTTCTAACACTAATTTTTAACACTCATTTTTAACACCAATTCTTTGCTATAAATACGGTAAGCTATCACTCGAAAACTTCAGTCATCAACCTGACGAGGGCGTAGAGCGCCGAAAATTCATTCAAAACTTCACTGACAGTTAATGGCTCGACAACAATCGACAAATAACCATATATTTATAGATTAGTTGTTTAAACCATATTTTTTATTTATAAACGAGTTATTACTCAACCCAGGTTGATTTATAGTTACAGTTATTGTAAATCGCCTAAAGAAACCTTGGTTGAGTTATAACTTGTTTATAAATGAAAAATATTCAAAAATTCTACAATATAATTGTATTGAACACTTTTTAATACAACTGTCTACTGGTCTAATTTAATTATGACCAAGAACTGAATAATTAATACTATATATATATATATATATATATATATATATATATATATAGTCATCCTCAGACAGATCAGTTTCGCAGCTCATCTCTATGGTTAGACTCCGATTGCTTTTTAACCCAGGATTGAAACCCGACCGAATTGGCGTCAGTCGGCGATTCTAACTCTGGGCTATGGGCGTTCGGTAGAAGAAGGCAAACTTTTTAGCATGTATATTGTCATTATAGCCGCTCAATAGCCAGGGTGCTCTAATTCATTAGCAAATGAGCGATGCGTACATGCCAGAGTAGCTACTGTTTTTCAAAGTCTACCATTCTTCCAGAGTACTCAATCAGGGTGTGAGAGCGCAAATATATATATATATATATAATAAAAAACAGACTTTCTAATCAAATACGAGAATCCATTAAAAATAATAATGTTAAAAAAAAAAATTATATATATATATGTATATATATCTGATTTTACTTTATTTAATTTTAATTTTTTTTTTGCCTCTTATTTTTCTATTTATTTTTTGTTACTAACCTAAGTTCTTTGCTAGATTTCGTAAATTGTTCTTGATTCTCAAGGTCTGTCTTGACTTATACTAAGTTAAAGCTTAGTAACCGCACATTATTTTTAACTTGAGTAGATAGTACCTACTATCGCCCGGTTTCACACTCCACCCGCTTCTTCTGGACAGGAGTAGAGGTGATCGCCTTGTTTCTTGTTTAGGAAGGGGTTCCCGGTTAATCTCTTTTTCGGTCTTGCTGTCGGTTCGGCTGGAAGCTCTTTGCAGTTGGTGAGTATGGTGGCAACGTCTGTTCATTCTGAGGGTACAGGATCGGCGGATTGGAGTAGATGGACTAACTTATCGCCCGGTTCACGCTCCGCCCACGTCTGTTGAGGGGGTGGGGGTGGGCTCGTCACTTGTTCCCTGTTTGGGATGTGGTTTCCGGCTTTCTCTTTTCCAATCTTTTCACTCCTTTTCCTTTTTTCTTTCAATTGGAGTAGATAGACTAACCTATCGCCCGGTTCACACTCCACCCACGTTTATTGAAGAGGTGAAGAGGATCATCTCTTGTTCCCTGTTTAGGATGTGGTTTCCGGCTTTCTCTTTTCCAATCTTCTCACTCCTTTACCATTTTTTTTTCAATTGGAGTAGATAGACTAACCTATCGCCCGGTTCACACTCCACCCACGTCTATTGAACAGGTGAAGAGGCTCATCCCTTGTTCCCTGTTTAGGATGTGGTTTCTGGCTTTCCCTTTTCCAATCTTCTCACTCCTTTTCCTTTTTTTTTCAATTGGAGTAGATAGACTAACCTATCGACCGGTTCACACTCCACCCACGTCGATTGAACAGATGAAGAGGCTCATCCCTTGTTTCCTGTCTAGGATGTGGTTTCCGGCTTTCTCTTTTCTCTTTTCTAATCTTTTCACTTTTACGTAGCCCCCTGCACATCAGTGGCGTTACCGCCTTGCTCGGGGTGATATGATTATATATATATATATATATATATATATATATATATATATATATATACATGTTATTACAATGGTTTATAAAAGCATTAGTACGACTAAACCTTGGAGAGATTAATTGACGGTTTTATTTGACGCAAATATTTCTCTTTAAAATTTAATTATAATTGCTCATTTACAACTTATGCTCTAATATTACTAAAAATTATTTTACTAAAATTAATGATTCGCACAATACTTATTTGGTTTTCATAAGTTCAATATACCTTCGTATACCAAAATTACATAATTCTAATTTAACCTAAACGACCCAAACACATTAACAGTTGAGGTAGTTCCAAGTCAAATTAAAAAAACCTAAAATACAACCTGCTGTTAAAAGATATTGTTTACTTATTTAAATAATATATGTTCGTAATATGTATCCTAACCAGACTAAATTAAAAAGTGTCATGTGCTGACATTAAGCTACATTGTTCTCTTTCGCGACCCAAATTTTCAACTCCATAGTTCAACCTAATTCTCATTTCTGATTGAGCAATATTGACAATAATATTGTTTAGCTTTCTCCAACCACCACTCCTTAATTTTCTGAATAACCATGAATTTATCTTATATTTTCTAAATACATAATTTTCACCATATATTTAAAAATATCACCTGAAGAAGAACAATATTGTTCTGAAACATGAAAATTTTTGTGTAGTAATATAATGCTTTTTATAAAATATTGTAATAACAAAATTACAATATAAAGCTCTACTTTGTATTGAGCACTATTTATAAATGTAAATGCATGCACAGTGGATTTTAATCTATGTGTTCTTTCACTTCCTTATATATATATATATATATATATATATATATATATATATATATATATATATATAGTGGATTCTCTTATCGTGTACGATAAATGAAGGTCAGCAGTGGATGGTACTCTTCGTCTTATACTTATGCATGCTTGCTTTGTTTAATTGGAAACAAAATCTAGTAAGAGGTAGACATTTCATTTGTGCTTTATTGAGTGTGATCCTACCCCAGCCTTGCTTTGGACGACAAATCTACACTGGCAAATGAAATTTGTTGAAGCATGATTTTAACAGCATCTCTACTTCAGACTTTGACGCAGCTGATCACGGTGCTTAAATCTATTGTCTTCAAAACCCTTCAACTTAATGAGACATGCCTTTCGCCACTTCTTTCGGTCTGATGTTTGCGCTTCCTAGGTTTTCAGTTGTAGTTGTCCGTACAACACCTTTTTTTAAGCCCAAGCTCATATTTTCTCACAACATAACCAACAAACCCAAGTTGTATCTGTGTTAGAATGATTTCAGTGCCTGCGATGCTGTTACATTTCTTCAGTATTGCTCTATTCTGGATAGATAGATAGATAGATAGATAGATAGATAGATAGATAGATAGATAGATAATGAAGAGACTGGGATAGATAGATAGATAGATAGATAGATAGATAGATAGATAGATAGATAGATATGAATAGACTGAGATAGATATGAATAAACTGAGATAGATAGATAGATAGATAGATAGATAGATAGATAGATAGATAGATAGATAGATAGATAGATAGATAATGAAGAGACTGGGATAGATAGATAGATAGATAGATAGATAGATAGATAGATAGATATGAATAGACTGAGATAGATATGAATAAACTGAGATAGATAGATAGATAGATAGATAGATAGATAGATAGATAGATAGATAGATAGATAGATATGAATAGACTGAGATAGATATGAATAGACTGAGATAGATAGATAGATAGATAGATAGATAGATAGATAGATAGATAGACTGAGATAGATAGATAGATAGATAGATAGATAGATATGAATAGACTGAGATAGATAGATAGATAGATAGATAGATAGATAGATAGATATGAATAGACTGAGATAGATATGAATAGACTGAGATAGATAGATAGATAGATAGATAGATAGATAGATAGATAGATGAATAGACTGAGATAGATAGATAGATAGATAGATAGATATGAATAGACTGAGATAGATAGATAGATAGATAGATAGATAGATAGATATGAATAGACTGAGATAGATATGAATAGACTGAGATAGATAGATAGATAGATAGATAGATAGATAGATAGATAGATAGATAGATAGATAGATATGAATAGACTGAGATAGATAGATAGATAGATAGATAGATAGATAGATAGATAGATAGAAATAAGTATACATATGTGTATACATGGAGGTACGCACCGATACATAAACATTAATTAGGTGTTAATAGAGCAGTGTTCATTTATTTATTTTCAATTCCTACTAATTTACTTTAAATTTTAGGTTTCTGTATAAACCAACTTAAAATTACCCATTTAATAAATAAAAAAAATGACATCTCAAATTTATAATATATCACGAACTTAAACAACACTAGTACAAGAAAAACAAAATTCAAATCTAAAAACGGTCTGTTCATAATATGATTGCGTAGGACATGAAACACTGGTGGGAAAAGAGCTTCATGACAGCAGAGTGGAAAGAGAGAACATAATACAAGGGTTGTCAGGGAAAGGATGCTAGATAAGAGATGGCAATTGACATTGCATTTAAATTCTTGGAAATTATAGCTGTCAGGAAAGCAAGTATATGGAAGGGAATTCCACAGGAGTGAAGTGCAAGAAAAGAAGCTGACAGAGTAGAAGTTGCGGTTATACTTGGTTGGTTTCACTGTGAAAGGGTGGGACCTATTTGTTAGTCTACTATCTCGAGTAAATTCATGCAGAGGGGGCATCAAGGATCTAAGCTCATCGGAGTAGACGCCGTGAAAATATTTGTAGAAGAGACAGAGAGAAGTCACATTACGTCGGTGAGAAAGTGACTGGAGCTGAGTTACCAGGTCAGGATCGATCACATTACAAATTCTCTATTAGATTTTGTCAAGAACCCCGAGATGAATAGCAAGGACACTCGGCCAGATGTGACAGCAGTATCCAATACATGGGTGGATGGTAGATATATATATGCGCAAGATGGATTCAGACGAGAAAAACTTCCTGGTTCTACACAGTGAAGCGACCTTCCTAGCAGCAGATTTAGCTATGGATTCAATGCAGTCATTCCACTTGAGGTCGGCTGATAAATTTAGGCCGAGGAGGCGCAGTGTTTTGATTTTAGGGAGACTAGTCTGATCCATTCTGAGTTCGGGTAGGAGCGGTTGTTTTTGGTAGTGAAAAGATAGCAGTTTCGTTTTGGAAGCATTAAAATTTACGAGCCATTTCAGTCCCCCACAGATTGGAGGTTCTTTTCAAGATTAGCAGTAAGGTTTGCTTTGTCCACCTCGAGAGATTTCTTATCGATGCGAGAGCAAATGACAGTGTCGTCAGCGTAGATGCCTACTTGGGGTCTGATTACATCAGGGAGATCGTTGATGAAGATCAAGAAAAATGTAGGACCTAGAATAGGGCCTTGAGGGTCACCCGCGTTTCTTATGATAGTGTCTGAAACATGTCCGTTCAATACTACCTTCATTACGTGATTTGAAAGGAACGACTGAATTAGATCAAACAAACGTCCAGTTATACCATAGCTCTGTAGCTTTCGTAGAAGGCCAGCATGCCAGACTCTGTCAAATGCTTTGGAGATATCTATGGCAACAGTTCGAGCTTCACCGTTCTTATCGAGAGCTTGGTATATATATATTCTGTGATGGTCATTAGCATATCAGCAGTAGACCTGGTGAAGCGGAAACCATACTGTTTGTCAGAGAAGAGGCTGTAAGCTGTGAGATGTTGAACCACTTCAGCATTGATAATAGCCTCGAGACTTTGCCAAAAATCAGTAAGAGGCTGATAGGTCGATAACTAGAGGGCTCTGAGGGTTCTCCAGAGTTCTTAAATACAGAAACCACAGAGGAAAACTTCATACAGGCAGGAAAGCAAGAAGCAAACAGGCAGTAGTTGTAGAGTTTGGAGAGTACAGAGGAGAGTTCAGGGACACATTTCTTCAGGACAATGATTGGGATTCTGTCGCCTCCGCTCGCTTTATGGGGTCAAGCTTTGAAATTATACTGGAGAACGGCGAGATTGTAATGTAGATATCACTCAGTTAATCCTCAGTTCTAGGTTTGGAAGTCAGGTGCTGATACCCCAGTCGAATCAAATGTTGAGTTGTTGGAGATTCTGCGAGCAAAGCACTCGGCCTTGTCCGCTGAAGATGTGAGGGCCTCAAATTTATTGATTAAAAGGCGAATTGAGAGGTTGCTGTTGTTTAATACATTTTTATATAGCAGCCAGAACTTGTGGGATGCTATAAGCTGCTTCAATCAGCAAACAACAGCTTAGCATAATTTAAGATTCTCTTGCACTTATTACAAGAAGAGGCAAAAAGATGCCTATTATGGTCAGAGGCGTGGCTCCGATAAAGCCAGATAAAGTGATTCCCGTGGGTAATAGTAGCCGAGCAAGCAGGGAAGAACCACAGTGACAAATAGGGTTTAAGTCATAACTGTTTGGCTGGGATGAAAGCGTCGATGCAAGCTTTAGCCCAAGAGGAGACCTCGGATGCAGAGTCTTCAACGGAGAGATTAAAAACTTTGTTCCACGGGACGTCACACAGGAAGTCGCGAAACAACTCCCAGTTTGCTCTTTGGCAGCAGTAAGATATTCTGCTGGTCTGATGTTCCTGCGGGGACGGGAAGTGGAAGGAGATATTAATTTTAATTCTTACTTAAAACTCAACCAGCTAAACAAAAATCACCTAAACCTGTTAGCATCTCTTTCTCGAACATCCGTGGTATCCTGACCAACTTTTGTAACGTTGAATCCTTCCACCAAGTAAACTCACCTGACATCTTAGCTCTCTGTGAAACTAACCTTGACCCTTCTATTCCTTCTTTTAATTTTTATATTCCTTGTTTATCTTCCTCTTTTTAGGAAGGACTCCAATGTCCATATACATGAAGTTGGCGTTTATGTCAGTGAACATCTTCGTCTAATCTAGAGTGATTTCTCTTGAATCTCGAGATTATTCTTACATGTGTCTCCGTCTCTCTCTACTAAGTTCGGTTAGCTATCTTTTCTCTTTCTCTACCACTCCCCTTCATCTCCCGACGGTTCCGTATTTGACAGCATCTCGAACAATATAGATAAGGCCATTTCCTTTCATCCGTTCGCTCATATATTTGTGTTTGAAGATTTAATGCCAACCACGCCAGGCGGTTGGAAAACTGACTAATGCTGCTACTCTAGGCCTCTCCTTACCAAAAAATCTTTAATTATGTCATCACAGAAAACAAGAATAAAAACTAAACCAGTTAAACAAAAATCATCTAAACCCGTTAACATCTCTTTCTCGAACATCCGTGGTATCCTGACCAACTTTGTAGCGTTGAATCCTTCTTCCAAGTAAACTCACCTGACATCTTAGGTCTCTGTGCATCTAACCTTGACCCTTCTATTCCTTCCTCTGATATTTATATTCTTGGTTACTTTGCCCTCTTTAGGAAGGACTCCAATATCTATATGCATGGAATTGGCGCTTATGTCAGCGAACATCTCTCTCTAACTAGGGTGATCTCTCTTTAATCTCTAGATCATTTCTACATGTGTCTCCGTCTCTCTCTATTAAGCTCGGTTAACTATGTTTTCTTCCTTTACCGCTCCCACTCATCTCCCGATTGTTCCGTACTGGACAGCATCTCGAACAATATGGATAAAGACATTTCCTCTCAACTGTTCGTTCATATATTTGTGTTTGTACACTTTAATGCCCACCACGCCAAGTGGCTGGAAAACACTGTCTCAGCTTGCTGGTGTCCATACCATGAACCTTTCAATCAGTCAATCCCTTACGCAAGTATTGGATTACACCGCGCGTTTCTCTTATAATCCAAATGGCACTGACTCACTGCTAGATCTCTGTTTCACTTCTATCCCTTGCAATGTCATACCTCTTTACACTCTTGAAAACTCTGATCATACCGTGGTTTCTTCTGTTAATGTCTTCTGATGAGCTGTGATACAGTGAAACATCTGTCTGCGGATGACTATAGTATTTACGCTCTCACATCCTGATTGAGCACTCTGGAAGAGTGGGAGACTTTGTAAACAGTAGCTACTACGGCATATACGCATCGCTCATTCAATAATGAATTAGATCACACTAGCTATTGGGCGTGTTTATACGCGCTAAAAAGTCTGCCTTCTTCTACCGAACGCTCGTGGTCTAGGGGTGGAATCGCCGACTGACGCCGATTCGGTCGGGTTTCAATCCTGGGTTAGGGAACGATCGGAGTCTAACCGTACTGATGAGCTGTGATACAGCGAAACAGATCTGTCTGCGGATGACTATAGTATATATATATATATATATATATATATATAAAGAAAGAATAAATCTAAGGAAGAGTCAACTAAGAAAGTGCCAACAAACCTACCTACGTTTCACCCTATGGCTCGTCAGGGTAAGATGGCCATCTTACTGTGACTAGCCGTAGGGCATATATATAAAATAAAACAAAAATTTCGATATTTAAATCCGTTAGAATTCTTCGCTTCTTCAGCAATGGCTAAAACCAAAACTTTATTACGTTGCTGAAGAAGCAAGGAATTCCTCGTAGAAATGGCTATCCAACTGATTTAAATATCGAAATTTTTTGTTTTATTTTTTATATTTGGCTTTGTAAATAGAACGTAATTATTGTGGGGACCTACCTACGAATGGACTTGTCAACACTTTATAATATGGTTACCAACTCTGAGTGAAAAGTCACTGAGTAGTAGTCACACACACACACACAGAGAGAGAGAGAGAGAGAGAGAGAGAGAGAGAGAATGAGTGATTCAGGACGCATGCGAGAGGAAGTACTCTCCAGTCCACGTTTACCTTTGTACTACGTTTTCCGAGAATATACTATTCAACCTTATAACCGAGTCCGTGTTATCTTTCTATGGGCCTTCGGTCATAACACTGGCGACGAAGAATATTCAAACCACAATGTGAAACCTCTACCTAAAAAATTCCACAAAAAAAGCTTACTTCATACAACTGGCGACGAAGAATATTCGAACCACAAAGCGAAATTTTCACAAAAAAGTTACGCCTACAGCAGTTTTACGTTAATAACACAACTAATAACTAAAAAAAAAAACAAAAAGAAAAAAAAACGGACTAGCCTTGGTCACGTATACATATTGACTTTGCTGGGCCGATTGACAATTATTATTACTTAATCGTTGTTGACCTGTTACTCGAAGTGGCCGAAGGTCTTAAGATGCAAGAGGCCGACAACAGCCGTAACAATCAGTTTCCTACATGAACTGTTTGCGAGGTTTGGAGTAGTGGATTGCGTTGTCAGCGACAATGGTACACAGTTTACGTCAGCAGAATTTAAGAATTTTTGCGACATCTTCCAAGTCAGGTACATAACTACGCCACAATAGATCATCCTAGATCAAATGGTCAAGCAGAGAGGTTCGTGGACACGCTTGAAAGAGCATTTAAAAAAGCTCAAGGAACTCCAACCGACATAAAATTACAGCAGTTTTTACAAGTTAATCGCATAACGCCGAACCCGAATACACCATCAACTGGCTCACCGGCAGAAACCATGTTTGCCAGAAAGGTGAGATCCGTGTTTGACAAATTAATTCCCAATCAAAATACGTAAAACCGAAGAAGTACAAAAAAAAACAAAAAAAAAAAAACGATTTCTCCGAGGTCAGAAAATCTTCTTTAAAAGTTTGCAAAAGAATATGCCGTACTGGGAGGTGGGCACGATCACTAGAAAGATCAGCGAGATGATGTATATAATATAGGGACCAAGACATACTCACAAAAGACACATTAATCAAATTAAAAAACGGAAATGGATTCCAACAACACACAGGATGAAGTGGAAGAACCCATCGAGATCATTTACGACACATTTGACCTCGAGCCTCCGCAGCAAGGTCGGGGAGAAAGAGGAAATTTGCCGAACCTTTAACAATCGATCCCCAGAAAAATGGCATTAAATTTCAGGAAAATAATAAACCCTTTTACAGAGTAAAAGGGTTGGGTGGGTTATATTGTGGGGACCTACCTATAAATGGACTAGCCCACACTTTATAATATGGCTACCAACTCTGAGTGAAAAGTCACTCAGTAGTAGCCACACATACACAGAGAGAGAGAGAGAGAGAGAGAGAGAGAGAGAGAGAGAGAGTTAGGACGCATGCGAGAGGAAGTACTCTCCATTCCACGTTTACCTTTCTACTACATTTTCCGGTAATATATTATTCAACCTTATATCCGAGTCCATAAAAGTAATATTTGCATATATATATATATATATATATATATATATATATATTAAGAGGACATTTTCAAGTGCGAGGAGATTAATTTCCGTTGTGTATCGGATTAGTAATGTCTTGTTGGGGCATCAAATCTGCAATATTCATGCTACATTACCCGACATCGAGTTCTGAAGAAAACCTTGTTGAACGACAACCAAACAGCAACCAAAAGAAAAAAATCAATCCCATAAAAATAAAATCGAAAATAGATAATGGTGTAATGGCTAACAGCTCGAACTCAGAGAAACGTGTTCGAATTCTGGTCTAGTTCATTACATTCAGTTACGCACAAATACTCTTGGGAAAGTTATGGATCTATCTCTTCTTTTTCCATCAGCTATGGGTTAAATAATAGAAAAGACTGGGTCTATAATTTTAGCCATTGTCAAGGATGATTTTGTTTTTCATTTAACTAAATGTATGGTTTGTTTTATATATGTATCTAGAGTTATAGGAATGTTTTATTTTCTAAAGACGGTTAGCGTTTGTGGCCGTGTTCATAGCTGATGTTATTAAGTGTTGGCTTTTAATTTTGTCGGTACATTGTCAGTCGCTTTTAATGAAATATATATTTTCGTATTTTCCTAACAAAATTTATCGTAAATAATCAGGTCGGTAGAAATAAATATATAAATATACTGTTTGATTAAAAACAGAATATCTACTCAAATACGAGTATCGATTAAAAATAATGTTCAAACAAATAACTTAAATATGTCGATTGTTAAAAAGATTTCGTTAATCTTAGGGGCTTTCCGTAACATTGTATGGTTACATTTGCTGACATTACGATACATTTTCAGAGCCGAGATGGTTGGTTATTAGATTCGAAAATTGTGTTATAAGGCTTGATTTAGATTCGATTAGACTGTGAAATCATTTGTGGTCGAGTGGTGTAAGAAGCACTATATATATATATATATATATTGTCATCCGGAGACAGATCTGTTTCGCTGTATCACAGCTCATCAGTACGGTTAGACTCCGATTGCTTTTTAACCCAGTATTGAAACCTGACCGAATTGGCGTCAGTCGGCGATTCTACCTCTGGGCTATGGGCGTTCGGTGGAAGAAGGCAGACTTTTTAGCGCATATATTATCATTATACGCGACCAATAGCCAGAGTGCTCTAATTCATTTTACTGAGTGAGCAATGCGTATACACCAGAGTAGCTACAGTTTTTCAAAGTCTGCCATTTTTCCAGTGTGCTTCAGTGCTTAATCAGGGTGTGAGAGCGTAAATATTGTCATCCGCATATATATATATATATATATATATATATTACAGTTAGCTTCAACTTATCCATGATCTGGGTGGCACTCGAGGTAGTGGGTACGTTAAGGTGTATATTAAGCGGATCTTTTAAAATCATTTCACCCTAAGTTAGGCAGACCCACCACTGGTGCGCAGGAGGGTACGGTGAAAGAAAAAACAAGCTACAAGAGATGTCGACGAAATGGTAAGAGATGGATGGGAATCAACTAGATAGAAGATGGCACTTGATGTTGCATTTAAACTTTTGGAGATTCAGAGAAGCAAGAAAATGGAAGGGAGTTCCACCAACGGGAAGTGCGAGAAAGAAACTGTGAGAGTAGGTGAGGGTGTTACATTTACCTATTTCAATGGTAAAGGATTGGACATTGATGACAGTCTAGTAGCACGCATAAATACCTGTGGTTGAGGAACTCGGGAAAGAAGCTCGTAATGCGGAAGAGATAAAGGTATATTCTTGACTTGAACAGGTATGTATATATGAATGTATATATAAAGTGTATTTTAGCAACAAGAATTCGTTCGAAAATGTTAAATTCTGTTAGATATTTGTCTATACATCTGAGATGAGGTAATATTTACATTATTTAGATTGTTGAAACTGTTGTCCTCATCTTTATTGCTATGTTTATGGTGTTTCGACCGTTGTACGGTCCGGCCTTCTTCAGGTGCTTGGAATTTTGAACCAAACCCTTTATATCGCTAACCGGGGTAGATTTTATCGTTCCAAAAACACACGGCCTGGTAGATATAAGCGATGGTTAGTTCCAGTGACTTAACCCAAAGAGTTGTGAGTTCAATACCTGGTTACAGCAGTAGAGAACAAATAACTTAGAGAGTTGAATTCAAGGAAGCCAATTACATGACGTCCGGTTTTTTAGGCATATACTGTCGTTGTTACTGAGAAGCAGAAGAAATGACACACTTCACCCCAAAATCAATTTACATATATTCAACAATATACTTTCAGGAGTCGTATCTGGGGTAATTCAATCTGTAATGCAAGTTGTTTCGTTTGCATGAACCCAATAGGAAGAGAAACACAAACCAAAACGCATTTAATTACTGAAAAATACTTGTACGTTTTCTGTTATACACTCGAGAGTTCGTTCTCTCTACAAAGGTTCTATTATTTCAAATTCAGAGTATGGATATCCTAATCTTGTAACACTGCAATATCATCTTAGTAAAAAATAGGCATCGCATATATAAAGGGATTTAATATCTAAACTAGGCATGATTTTATTTGACATATTTATAATTTTTTCCACTTAGTTTTTCAATTTCGTTGCTTGGATTTTTAACAGATGATGAGCTACATTTTCCAACCCAAAAATAAACCCCATCCTACCAATAGGCAAAATCAATCATCAATTAAACAATAATTTTTATAAACAAAATCTGGATTATCA
Source organism: Ascarosepion bandense (assembly GCA_037127315.1). Taxonomy (NCBI): domain Eukaryota; kingdom Metazoa; phylum Mollusca; class Cephalopoda; order Sepiida; family Sepiidae; genus Ascarosepion; species Ascarosepion bandense. The sequence continues at coordinate 2,075,869 of JBBBDQ010000175.1, read as the reverse complement.
ATTAGTTTACTTCTGAGTGTCGATTTACCATATATTTTCTTAGAATTTATTGAATCTGATCTTTTCCAGAGTAATTTACCAAAACAATCAACATATATGTATATATTCATGACACTTTATTAATATATCCTACAAAACTACATTACCTAATCTCGTAGATAAATTAAACAAGTTTGTACATATGATAGAATTCACTAACGAAACAGAAACAAATCACGCTACCTTTCCTACAAATCATGTTACACTGTACTGACAATAACCTAAAACTAACTGTTCATCGCAAATCCACTAATAAACATGACCTTATAAATTTCTCAAACCCAATGAAACAAAATATGTTATTCTAACAAGAAACTGTATATTAATATTATATTTTATATAAATATGGACATTGAGGTCAACACCCAGCGACGACATTCTATTTCATGTTTAAGTGTAATCTTTAGGTCTTCTAGGTGTTGACCTCAATGCATACTTTTATATTTAGATACGCTCTGTCCTCGATATTGAGCATTTTAACCCCAAAATACAACATATATATATATAGCTCTCTAGAGAAGAAAATTTTAAAAACAGTTTCCACTTTTGCTATATATGCATTACTCTTCAGAAATGAATTGAGTTCTTTCGGTGACTGGCGTGTGTATACACTGTTTATATGCAACACGTTAAAATCTGATTCCATGCGCTTAGGTTTTATAGGGTAGCGAATCCGACTGACACCAAATCGGTCGAGTTTCGATCCCGGCCAGAAGCAAGTGGATGTGTCTAGCCACACTGATGAGCTGTGATACGACAAAACAGGCTTGTATGTGGATGATTAATATATATATATATATATATATATATATATATATATATATATATATATCATAAATTATGTTTTAGAACATGTACATAATTTCTTCTATATATGTCGTCTTCTCTACAGTTATATGGTTGTTTCAGTGTTTGGACTCAAACACTTCCTCGGGAGAAGTAAGAGTTTGGAATCATTCTCTGTTTATATTTGGTTCGTTGTTGTCGTGGGGGTTGGTTGGGGTTATTGATAATTAAGTGAGAGTATCTTTCGTTTTGACCGTTAGACTTTTGAAGAACCTGGTGTGTAAGTGTAAAATTGTTGATTAATGGTATTATCTGTTGGAATGTACGTTTTATCGGTCGGGTATATATTTTGGTTAGAATTTCTAAGGTAGCGGTGTGTGTAGTGGTTAGGTTTATGGTTGGCTATCGTTTAATTGATTCATGTCTGTTCTTAGCGGACTTCATTCATGTATTTACTTTGATCCTTTGGCTAGGTTTTCACTTTGGGGTTTCTTAGATAGACGTGATAGGGGGCGGGTGTTTTTCCTTTCCAATTTTGATTTTTTCGGTATGGAATATTTTTTTTATATTTTATAAGGTTTTTTTTTTAATATTTTTTCTTTTATATTCAAGTTTGGAGTATTGTTATATTTAGGCGAAGTTATTTCAAGAAATCTAAACTTGTATTTTTTTAGGAAGTAAATGCAAATTAGCATTTTATCAGTTTTTTATATAAAGTTGTATGTTTAATCTTAATTTTAAGTTTAGAGGATCGGTTTTTCTTTTAATTTTTTATATTCTTTCTCTATAAATTATCGTTTAGAATCCTATTTATTTCTTTTAATTTTTTATATATTTTATTTATTTAAATATTTTTGCGGGTATTAGATTTTACTTTAAGGATTTATTAGATCGATTTTTTCTATAGCATTTTTATCTTTTATAATAAAAATATCTACTCAAATTTCCAGTATTTTTTAGTGTGATTGTAGGGTTAGATCTTACGTGTGCTTACAGTTTATTTTTGTGTATGATATAATTATTCTGAAGTAGTATATTTAATCTTAATTTTGAATATATGAATTTTGATTCTTTTTCGAGTTTGGGAGCCATTTGTTTAATTTTGATTTTTCCAGTACGAAATATTTTTGTATTTAAGTAAGTTTATTGCGTTAAGTAAGGTTATTGGTGTAGGCTTTAGTAATAGTTTGGGAGCTTTTTTATTTATTTAATTTTACGTTTTATTGATTTAGATATTTTTGTGAGTATTAGACCTTCCTTTAAGGATTTATTGGGTCGATTTTTTTCTACGGCATTTTTAATCTTTTATAATAAGAATATCTAATCAAACTCTTAGTATTTCTTAGCATGATTATAGGGTTAGGTCCCTAATGTGCTTGCAGTTTACTGTGGTTTCGTGTCTCTGATTTAAGAGCTTGTTACTATTTATATATTTAAGGATCTCTATTTTTTCTTGAAAGCAGAGAAAGCATGGTTCTTTTATAGATTTTGCTGTTCTTGCTTTTTTGAGGATTTTCCATTTGACCTTAGGTGTTTTATTTTCGTCTTTTAATTTCCAAAAGTATTTGGAGAGAGATGTCATGTTTTGTTTTTCTTTGTTATTGAAGGATGAGAGGTGATTGTAAAAGCGCTTTTTAAATACGTTCATGGTATTCCCAATATATATTTTTTCATCTTTAGGATTTTCTAAGGATGGAATCGAACACATATATATCAAGAGATTTTCGTTGGCTATGGGGCATTGATCGGGGTTTCTACAGTTACAGAGGTTATTATCATGGGACGGACTTGTCTTAGTGTTGGATTTATTTTTGCTGTGTATTTTTAATATTTTGATGTTATGCATTTTGATTATTTTTTCTAGATTATTGGAACAGCTATAGCTTAATTTTATGGTATTTTTATTGAAGATTTTGCTCAGAGGGTTATTTTTGGGAAAGTGCTTCTCTACTAATTTAAGAAATTTATGTCCCAGCTTGAAATTAACTGATTGGTTGAATGAAGGGTTATACCATATTATTTTCCTGCTTCTATTTTTGCTTTTTGGACTTTTGAATTTTTCCACAAAACTGATTTTTGATGATTTATACCCGCTTTCATTAAGGGTTCTATCATAAATTACCTTGTGCTTATCAAATATCTCTTTGCTGGATAAAACGTACATTCCAACAGATAATACGATTAATCAACAATTTCACACTTACACACCAGGTTCTTCAAAAGTCTAACAGTCAAAACGAATGACACTCTCACTTAATTATCAATAACCCCAACCAACCCCCACGACAACAACGAACCAAATATAAACAGAGAATGATTCCAAACTCTTACTTCTCCCGAGGAAGTGTTTGAGTCCAAACACTGAAACAACCATATAATTGTAGAGAAGAGGACATATATAGAAGAAATTATGTACATGTTCTAAAACATAATTTATAATATTCACAGCTCTATACATCACATATCGAGCACTGTTTTAAATTAATATTCTGGACGGAAAAAAAAATTCTTTTCTCTCCTCATTCTATACTCACTTGGACACACACACACACACACACACACACACACACACACACACACACACACACATAGATATATATATGCGTTACTCTTTAGTAATGAATTGAGTTCTCCCTGTCTATACACCGCACATACATAACACGCTAAAATTTCTCATCTCTCATTTCGTGCGTCTACGGCCTAGGGAATAAGGGACTTCGAGAGACACCAAATCGGTTGAGTTTCGATCTCGGCTGGAAGCAAGTGGAAGTCTAGTTATACTAATGAGCTGTGATACATCGAAACGGGCTTGTATGGGAATGAGCGCGCGCGCGTGTGTGTATGTATCTGCGTACGTCAATGGGTGTACAAGTGTGTATCTGTGTCTGCATTTGTATGAGAGACGTCACGACAATAAATTTTACTCCCGCATCCACAAAAGTACACCAATATACGCAGCCTTACATGTATCCAATATTTAAAAAAAAATTAATCAGTTTGTCTGACGATCGCAAAACGTGAAACCCAAGATCACAAACTCACACCTATCTGAGTATATATATATATATATATATATATATATATATATATATATCACATCTTATGTATATATAGATATATGTATATATAGATATATAGATATCTATATATACATATATATCACATTAAACATTAGTAGGCGAAAATAAATAAATATACTATTTAATAAATACACGGAGCGTCTACTCAAAGAATGTGCATTGTAGTGCAGTAGATATCGGCTCGGAACGCGAAATCGGGGAGCCGAGTTCGAATTCTAATTGAATTCCTTACAAATACACGCAAATATACTAATCCGTATCTTCCCTCCAGTTATGGGTTAAATAACAGGATAAATTGGGTTCTGTAGCCTTAGCTGGCAACCTGTCTAGAGCAGAAAGTAATACCAACCTAGTGCGGGGTAATCTTCTGCCCAGTCACTCTGTCTCTGACATGATCGCCCAAGCGTGTATCACGTAGGCACTTAACTGACTGACTACTAAAATGTGAATATCTAAAAGTAACTTTTAAAGTTAAAAAAAAATCTTTCGGATTGAAAATTTTTTTAATTTTAAAAAAAAATTTAAAATCCATTATTTTTTTAGAAAAATACATGACACATACATACATATATATATGTGATGTGCGTTGTGGTGCATTAGATATCGGCTCGGAACGAGAAATCGGGGAGCCGAATTCGAATTCCAGTTGAATTCCTTGCATACACTTACGCACAAATACCCTTAGGAAAGGTATTAATCCGTCTCTTCCTTCCAGTTATGGGCTAAATAGCAGGACAGATTGGGTTCTATAGCCTTGGTCGGCAACCAGTCTACCGCAGAAAGCAATGGCAACCTACTGCGGGATAACCTTCTGCCCAGTCTGTCATGTCTCTTTTGAGACATGATCGCCCAAGCGTGTTTCACGTATGGCATTTAACTGACTGGCATATTTTTTTTTTTTTTTTTTAATATATATCGCCCGGTTCACACTCCACCCACGTCTATTGAACAGGTGAAGAGGCACATTCCTTGTTTCCTGTTTAGGATGTGGTTTCCGGCTTTCTCTTTTCCAATCTTTTCACTCTTTTCTTTCTTTTTTTTTTCCCTCAATTAGAGTAGATAGACTAACCTATCGACCGGTTCACACTCCACCCACGTCTATTGAACAGGTAAAGAGGCTCATCCCTTGTTTCCTGTTTAGGATGTGGTTTCCGGCTTTCTCTTTTCCAATCTTTTGACTCTTTCCTTTTTTTTTTTTCAGTTGGAGTAGATAGACTAAACTATCGCCCGGGTCACACTCCATAGTGAAGAGGCTCATCCCTTGTTCCCTGTTTAGGATGTGGTCTTCGGCTTTCTCTTTTCCAATCTTTTCACTCTTACGTAACCCCCTGCGCATCAGTGGCATTACCGCTTTGCTCGGAGTGATATGATTAATATATATATATATATATATATATATATATATAGTGTGATTTCTGATGATATTTAGCGCCAAGATCATTGTTTTTTTTCAGTAGTTTTACTGATAAAAAGGATTTTAGCAACTTTTTTTTTTTACCGTAAAGTGCTCGGTATCGGAGTGAAGATAGAGTGTTGATAGTTTTAGTGCAAAGAATTAGTCACTTTTAACTGAGCAGGTTCATACCGACTTCGGAGTTTTATGAGGACGCCGTTATGAACGGTTTTTTTTTTTAACAATATCGAAATACGATGTGTCACAAAAAAAAATGTAATGTCAGAAATTTATATGCCCAAAGAAAGTCAACTTTGGACTCGAAACACGTATAACGACAGAAATAATTCTGAACACTTAATGTATTATACACAATAAAAATAATATTAATAATAATCATAAGGATTAAATCTACACTTTAAAAACACGTTTAAGGCTTCTTACACTTTTTTCACCTAATTTCTTTCGTTGGAACAACCCCAATTTCTGTTTTCGATTATATATATATATATATATATATATAGAGAGAGAGAGAGAGAGAGAGAGCGAAGGAGATTGATATGAAGAGACTAAAACTAGATAGATAGATAGATAGATAGATATGAACAGACTGAGATAGATAGATAGATAGATAGATAGATAGATAGATAGATAGATAGATAGATAGATAGATGTGCCTGTGCGCTGATTTGTCCATCAAATAAAAGAGGATAAATAATAAAAAATGTGATGGCATGAAGTTTTTAAAACTGAAAAAATACAAATAAATTGTATGAAATTCATTTTTCCTTCGATCTTCATTGCAATAATTTTTTTCTTCATTGAAATCCGAAACCGAAAGACTTCTGCAAGAAAGTATTTACCAAATCTGGAGCAATTTTTATTCCTGTTTAACTATATATTTATTATTCAGTTTTACATTGCAACTTGTATACTTCACCCATTATTCACTCGCTCATATACACACACGCACGGACGAGCTCATACACCGACACTATACACACGATTATATATATAATATATATATATATATACAAGCACACAACCATGTCATATATGTATTCATGCGCATTTGCATATGTACATAGATGCGAGCGCATGTGTGTGTGTGTGTGTGTGTGTGTGTGTGTGATTTTTGACAAAAAATAAATAATCATGAATTAAATATCTTTAATTTTGGAAAAATATAAACGAATCGGCGGAAAAGAAAGAAAGAAAGAAAGAAAGAAAGAAAGAAAGAAAGAAAATAGGAAATGACAGAAAGAAAGAAAGAAAGAAAGAAAGAAAGGGTTCTTACCTTCCACCCCGAAGTTTGCGTAACAATGACACGTGACTTTCTTTCTTTCAAGATAGCATCCGTGGAAGACCACGCGTTCCCAACGTAAAAATCAACAGAAGACTTTTGCATCATGTCTTCCCCTTGTGTTTGGTACTCCTGAGGAATTTGGTACTCCTTTTGGTTTTTGTTATCGTCAAAATTGTAACCGTTGTTGTTTTCATACAGTCTTTCTAACTTGTCGAGATCTGTCACTGATGTATTACAGAAATAACAATTAGTGTTTGGAGTATAATTTATAGCCGGTCCGATACATCCGTCATCATCACCACCGCCCCGGCAATTATCACAGTCGCCTTGTAAACTATAACCCTTACTACACGATTCAACACAAGTAGTTGTAGCAGTTGTAGTAGTGCTTGTAGCTGTGTCAGTCTGTGTTTTTTTACTTTCTGTAAATACAATAGTCCCCGTTGTAGTCGACGTTGTAGCGGCTGCTTTGACATCAACACGCGAAAAAGTTTCTGCTGTTTTGTTTACCAAACCAGTGAGTGCATGAGGTAATTGACTTTGTCCGTCTTTGGGGACGAGTGTGTGGGACATGGGTCCATGAAAATGGACTTGCGCTTGTTTTTTTTTAATTGGACAGCTGAGAAGATTCACTGTGTTTTGCGGGTTGTTTGAAATTTGACTTGAAGACTGATTCGTGGGCGGAACAGTGTCCAAGACAGGTGACAGTGTGCAGTAGAAAGGTGTAAAAGCAAAACCGCCTGTGCCTTTATTTGCTGCATGAACAGAACTAGGTGAACTAAAGAGAGATATACTTGACGAATATGATACCTGCTTTTCAGGAGAGTGTAAAGGGAAATTCTTTGTCTTCGGTGTTGCTGAAATCGTGGGAATTATTGTTATACTTTTTGTTGTTTATATTGCAATTTGTCGCAGTTGGGACAATTATTTGTAATTCTTTCGGCTGAAATGGTTTTCTAAACTGTTTTTTCGGATTAAGTGTCTCACGTGGAATCGAAAGTATATCGTTAATTTGTTTGTCCGAGGTGAATGCTTTGGTCATAACACCTGTTGTATTGGTGTCTTTGGTGATATCGGATGGAGATGAAACGGAAGATAAAGATGTACGGGAAGAGACAGGTGAGTTTGCTAAATGATGTTGTTGACATTCATGGTCGGATGAATGAACTGGCGGTAGATAGATCGAAGCTTCGTTAGAGGCAAATGGTAGCTTTTCATCAATAGGGTTTTTGTATTGACTTGTTGTCATGGCGATTGTTGTCGATGAAGCCGCTGCTGATGTTTCGTGTGTTTTTATTGAGAAAGAAAACGTACTGACCGAATTGACAGCGACGGATGAAAGGGGTGTGCCTGTTAAATTTCCAAGTATATTAAAATCACATTCACTCTCGGGATTAGCCATTCTAATCTCTTCTTTAGAGAGACCATTGTTTATAACTATAGAAGAATTCAATACTGGACACTTAACTTGATTATCTGGACTGGACAAACAAAAGAGGTGATCCTGTGACAATCCCGGTGTTTTGCTTTGAATCAACCCTGCCTCTCGATCGATGTCAGCTTTTCTATCATTAAAAGATTTCTCTTTCCATTGCATTTTTTCCTGAGGATAGAGTATCGATCCCGTGTTGAAAGTTATATTTTTAGAATTGTTGTTATCCTTCCACGTTTTCCTTTCTTTTGTAATGACATTTTGTTCTTTGCTTGGCGAAAAACGATTTTCTACCTTACAGTCCATAGTAGGTTCACGTGTAACCACGGCAAAGTCCTCTTTTTCTTTTTTCTCGATTTTAGGATACTGAAAGCAATCACTTTGCCTGTCAAAAATACCACCACCACCACACCACCACCAACAACAACAACACCACCACCATCACCATCGTCATCATCATCCCCGTTTTCATCTTTGTCATCGTCATCGTCGTCGTCATCGTCGCTTATTTTCGCTTCAATACATTCTATGAGTTTGTTAAACTCCATATCCACATTGTCGGCATATTTGTGGTGGCTATCTGAAATGCCACCCAAATGGCGAGTGTCGTCCTCGTCGTTATCGCAACGTGAACATTGACTGACCAAAGACGTAGCACCAACGACAACTTGATTAGCAGACCCTAACGTTGAGGGTTGGGTATGTACCTTCAACGTGACCATAGGGACCAGGGTCAGATGCATACAAGACCGGTTTGTCGCCATGTATAAATTTTAATAGTGTTTTATTTATTAGGTTGATTTCATTCAATAGAATCAAATATTTGGGTTCGAGAAATTAAAAAATCATATGAAATTAAATTGATTCTTTCTATCTCTTTCTTTCTTTCTTTCTTTCTTTCTTTCTTTCTTTCTTTCTTTCTCTCTCTCTATATATATGTGTGTATGTGTGTGTGTGTGTTTGTGCTTATATGAACGTTTTGTGTTTTATATATATATATATATATATATGAGTGTATGTGTGTGTATGTTTGTGTGTAAGGAAGGATGCTTAGAAAGCAAGACTGTTCTTTTGTGTACTGAGTTCGAGCCACTTGATGTTGTAATCACGGACCAAGTGCTAAGTTTTGCAAATCTCGGTATCTTTCTCTACCTCTTTCTTTTTCCCTATCTATCTATCTATCTATCTATCTATCTATCTATCTATCTATCTATCTATCTATCTATGTGTGCTTACGCGCATTTAAGTAGTGCGCCATATCAAGGTGCGGATGTCACATTTCTTTTTCCAGTGAATGTTTCATTCTTATGTGTTTCCTGACTGTATTCCATTTGTTAATCGTGGAACTAGCACCTGTGGATTTATACATAGTTACCTACACTGAAATTTCGTTTAGGCTCACATATGTTATTCCAACTCAGTGAATACCAAATTATGTTCTGTTTACTTTCAGGTGGTCGCGGATGTCTATAGCCATGCATCGCCAATTTTGCTCATGGCTGGGTGAATCAACCATAATCAAGAAGACCCCCCTCCTATAAAGGTGACCTTCTGACACTATGAAAGTGTCAATACAGGTGCGCTAAAATATGTAAATTAGACGACAAGTATAAACGCCTAGGTAGGTAAAGTACGTGCTTGTAGCACACTCTGGTTAGCTTATTTCACAGGATATCGATAACTGAATAAAGCGTTATAACACAATGTGAATAAGTTTAGGATAAGTTTATAAGTTTATCTCAACAGGTAAACATCTTCGTTTGACTTTGAACAATTTCTTTTGATATATATTTAGATATGCATACAGGATCATATATATATATATATATATATATATATATATATATAACAAAGATTACGTTGCAGGAAGAAAAAAACGTCGACCAGGGGATTTCTATAAGAGAATACTTTAAAGGTATACAGTTTTTGTATTTAAGTGCTTAAAGCCATTAAAATTGAGGATTTAATTCTTTTTGTTGCACTATCTCTCGCTCTTTTTTCTCCATATATATATATATATATATATATATATATATATATGTGTGTGTGTGTGTGTGTGTGTATCTCTCTCTCTCTCTCTCTCTGTGTGTGTGTGTGTGTGTGTGAGTTTCCTTATATGATTATTTTGTTTTTTGTGTATATTGCTTGTATATATGGGTTTCTTAGGTGTGTGCTTTTGTGCATTTGTTTGTGTGTGTTAATATCTATTTACTTGTGTTGTTTTTGTATATTGGATTGTTTTTTTATATTATTTTTTTTTGTTTTTTGTTTTTTTGTGTGTTTTTTGTGTGTTTTTTTGTGTTTGTTGGCGTGTGTGTATTTTTTATTTTTGTGACATTTCCGGTACGAACGCTACATTTTAATGTTAAATTTTATACTTCTCAACTCTTCAGGTAACCTCACTAGAAGTAAATTCTTTTTTGTGCTAACCTTTTTTTTTTTTTAATATTGTGAATTAGATTAAAGAATTTGTTAAGATGAACGCTAACTCGTTTGTCAAAATGAATCAAGATTTATAATCGCTTTAAATAGTGTTGGTTTTTCTTTGCTGCATATCATATTGCTCTGGGTATCCATCGAGCTCACTATTTAGTCTATTTAATATTTTATATTAATTAGCTAATTTTGAGGGATTATCTTCTCCGTTTTACGAATTTGTCATTATTTACTATAGTTTATCTTAAGTCTTCCAAATATCACAAGGGAGGCAAACTGTAAAGGAACGCAATTTGTTTCTAATAAAAGACAAATATTCTAACGATTGATCTGTACTACACCCCTTTATATGTGTGTGTGTGTGTGTGTGTGTGTATGTGTGTGCGTGAGAGAGAGTGTACGTTTTTGTGTTACTTAGTATGTGTCTTTGTGTGTGTGAGTGTTTCTTTTTGCATGTGTGTGTGTGTCCCTTTATGTGAATGTGTGTATGTATGCGTACTTCTGTGTGTGTGTGTGTGTGTGTGTGTGTGTGTGTGTGTGTGTGTGTGTCTTTATGTGCGGAATTTGTTGAATAACTGTTCAAATAAACGGGTTAGTAACTTAATTAAAAGAAATCCCAAATGCGATAAAGTGTGGCCTTGTGTTTTCGCCTGCAGGTGTATGCATGCATAGTTGCCCGCCCGTGGGTGAGTTCGAAAAAGGGTCCCTGTGTCCAAGAGTCTGGTTAAAAGCAGAGACAATATTTTCTTTTTCCCAGATGCATGTTTCAAACACTGTACGTTCTTTGTTCGATTGAGAAACAAGTTTCTTGTTTTTTGTTTTTTTTTTCATTCAGAAAAACTAAACAACAAACATCTGTATATTATATTTCCATGCCGAAAAACAATAATGTTTGATGTCTTGTAAAATTATACGTTCGTCTTTCGACAGCAAACTTGAATACCAAAAAAAAAAAAAATCTTTCACCGGAAATTTAAAATATTTAAAAAAAATCTCATTGAATGTATTTCCTACCTTCTTATAGCGGTTTGGGGTTGAGAAATATTTTCATCCTTACAATAAATCTTTTTAATTTCTTGTTTTCATTTACTGAATATCACTGTGACTGCTGACACATCTCATACTCCTACTCTCTTGTTTTTCTTTCCTTTTTGCTGTTTAACCCCATCTCTCTCTCTTTCTTTCTCTTTCTTTATTTCCCTTTACCTTCTAATCCTTTTCCCCTCTGCTTTCTCTCTTTATCTCACGCCCCCCTTTCTATTTATAAATCTTTCTATCTGTAACGATGTAGGTGTGTCTCTACTTATATACTGTTCATTTTTCGGGATCTATTTTGGTTTTCTTTATCATTTTTCAATCGACTTCTGTTTATTTTTTAACCGCTCTAATCGGTCGATTTTGCCAATAGTTACTGAAGCTGACCAGCATTTTCACCTTCAGTCAATCAGTACCTTCTATCTATCTATCTATCTATCTATCTATCTATCTATCTATCTATCTATCTATCTATCTATCTATCACAGTCTGTTCGTATCTATCTATTTATCTATCTCAATTTGTTCATATCTATCTATCTATCTATCTATCTATCTATCTATCTATCTATCTATCTATCTATCTATCTTTACATTTGTTTTTTGTTTGTTTTTTAAATAACTATCAATCAGTAGCTGCTAATTTGAGCCTCCTTGGTATCATCAACAGTACTTTATTTTTCCCTTGGTTCTTATAGTCGGTATTCAAACTCAAGTTAAATTTCGAACACTGATATTCAAGGCACAGCACAGTCTTCACTTTTTTTACCATTTAATCCAGGTATAACGTAGAAAAAATAATTTCAACAGTTGATCTATTTAATCTAATTATTTATGTAGTTATTTTCACTGTCAACCACAAGAATTATTCAGGCTCTCGTTGTTTCCTTTGGTTTTCTTTTCCAGCCGGTCGTTTTGAGATTTGCGCGGAGTAAAGGGAGGAAACTCTGGATGTATTATTCAATCTCCATGACGGCTGAAGCAATCTGCAAAGAAATCAAGAAGATTATAAGACTTTTCTAGTGATGTTTATAGATCAAAATCATTATTTCAACTATTTAGGTTTTGAGGCCAGTCGTTGAAAGATGGTTATTATGGTCAGACCCCATTTTTAGCTCTAAATTGCTAATCAAATGCAAATCTAATTGGATACTTCATTGTTTTTGTTTCAGACATGTCAATCAGGAGAATTATCCTCGAGACAACTGCCTCCGTACAATTGCCTCCTAGATAATTAACCCCCCATAGGACAATTGCCCCCATTAAGAGAAAATTAAGTGAAAGCACAACTTTAAGCGTGGGGGGGGGGGGGAATACTCATAAAACTAATTAAAGTTTTAGGCGAAGCTGAAAGAGACTACCACCACCTTTAAATTTGTTGTTTTCCTATTTTTTTTTAATTTTCAATGCAATCTTTTCAATTTCACCCTAAATTTTCCGATTGACAAAAAAAATTTGGTAAAATTCCAATATTTAAGCAATTTTAGGGGGGCTCAGTTTTTCATACAACGTTATAGTAAATCGATCACAATAGCTCTAATTATATCTCGACTGCAACACTCAGAAAAGATCAACAAGCGGTAAACAAAAACCAAACAAATTCTTCAGCATTAAATGACTCAAAAGAGTACATATGCTGGTAAAACAAACAACTAAACTAAACTAAACTGAGAAATATCTTTTAAATCGCTACAATTATAAAACTAAAATTGCGAATTATGGGCTGTACATCTAAAAAAATTCAACAGATAGCAGTTCTCAGAGTTTTGTACGATATTTGCTATTTTGACTGTCGGGTCAGGTCACGTTAAAATAATCCCATAATCATCGAGATGGGTTTTAGAAATTTATCTTTGTTAATGAAGTTAGAAGCGTAATTTTGAAATTTAAATATGGAAGAATTTAAAACAACTATACTAGAACTGGTTAAAATCCAGTTTGAACAACAACAAAAGAACGACAACTAAGAACCGAAGAAAAACAACTGGAACTACAGCAAAAAAAACAAAAAAACAAAAAACAAAAACAAAAAACAACGAAGAAAGACTGCTGGAACAACAGAAAAGGTTTGAATTATTACTACTAGGAACAGTGTCGAATAAGGGTCAAAATACCGACAGCGGTGTTACTTTTTTTCACAAAACGCTACTTGGGGTGCAATTGACAATTTCACTTATTCTCCAGACGAAGCAAAAACTTTCGCTTCATATTTCAGACGGTATGAGGATCTATACGAAATAGATTGTGGAAAATGGACAGACACCAAAAAAACTTCGACTACTGCTCCGAAAATTAGGGACTACCGAACATAGTAAATTCGTGGACTATATCTTACCACGAAAAACTAGCGATTTGATTTTCGTTGAAGCTTTAAATCTCCTAACATAATTATGTAGCCCTAAAACTTCTTCATCCCACAAAAGGTAAAAGTGCTTAAACCTAACCAAAAAAAAGACAGCGAAGACTACTCGACGTTCGCATCTGTAGTTAATAAACATTGTGACGATTTTAAATTGGCCAAACTTAGTGCAAACAATTTAAAATACCTAATATTCGTGCAAGGGCTTGTATCAACGAATGATGTAGAAATTAGACGTAGAGTCCTAACCAGGTTACAAGATGAGCCAAATTTGACTTTACAAAATAAGCCGAAGACTGCCAAATATTTATAAATGTTAAAAATGATTCTAGAGATATTGAAGAGCCATGCGTTGCACATATAAAGAAAATACATCGAAAATCACATTTTTCCTCCCCTTCAAAAACGAGTCAAACTAAAAAGAAAGATTATTTTCACTCTCCTAAAAATGTTAACTCAATAATAAACAGAAAAATTTACCGCCTAGCCCATGTTTCCGTTGTGGAGCCCTTCATTGGTTTAGGAATTGCCCATACGGCTTTAAAACCTGTCTATCTTGTAATAAAATTGGGCACAAGAGTTCACATTGCAGAACGAATAAAAGAACTAAAAGCCGGGTTAAATCCACAAAACAGACGAACTGAACGTCAAAAATATAAGAAAGTACGTGCAGGTAGAAATGCTAAATAAAAATGTCAGGTTATAATTAGACTCTGTGTCTGATTTATCAATAATCAACAGGCATACTTAGAAAATGTTGAATAAACCAACCATGTTGAAAACCAACAAAATAGCTAGATTGGTGACAGGCAAAAAAATTAGTTATTACGAACGTTACTTTTAATGGAACTACCAAAAAATTGAAAAGATTGAACTACCAAAGAATTGAAAAATTGTTAAAAAACACCGACAATTTATTTGGCACAGATTGGCTGCAACAGTTCAATTTTTGGGATTTACCAATCAACACTTTTTGCCAGAAAATAGAAAATCTGACGACCGGGTCAGAAAAAATCAACAAGCAATTAAAAGAAATCTTCCGCGACGTCTTTTCGGCTGGCCTTGGTAGATGCAAAAAGATGTCAGCAAAATTAGAACTAAAAGAGAACACTCAACCAATATTTAAGAAAAAAAGAAATGTGCCTTTCGCATTGTTAGAGGAAATAAACGAGGAATTAGACAGACTTGTAGGGACCGGCATTTTATCTAAAATGCAGTATAGCCAATGGGCAGCACCAGTAGTTTATGTAAGGAAGAAGTCTAAAGAAATCCGCGTGTGCGCTGATTTTTCTACGGGACTAAATGCAGCACTCAAGGATTATCATTATCCACTTCCAAGCCCAGAAGAAGTTTTTACAAAACTTAATGGAGGCAAGTTCTTTGCAAATATCGATCTTAGCGAAGCTTACATCCAGATACCTGTCGATGAAGAAAGCTCAAAATTATTATGTATAAACACACATAGGGGTTTATACAAATTTGAAAGGCTTGCGTTCTGAGTCGAGGTCACGCCGGCTATTTTTCAAGAAGTTAAGGATACCATGCTAGGCGGACTTGATTTTACGATCGCTTACCTAGATGACATCTTAGTAAACAGTGAAAGCTTAGAACAACATCGGTAATACGTCCACAAAGTGTTTTCACAAATACAGGATTTATGAAAGAAATTAAATATCTGGGCCATATCGCCCGGTTCACACTCCACCCACGTCTATTGAACAGGTGAAGAGGCTCATCCCTTGTTTCCTGTTTAGGATGCGGTTTCCGGTTTTCTCTTTTCCAATCTTTTCACTCCTATGTAGCCCCCTGCACATCAGTGGCGTTACCGCCTTGCTCGGGGTGATATGATTAAAAAGAAAGAAAAAGAAAATATCATAGATAAAGACGGCAGGAGACCGGACCCGGAAAGAGCCACTGCAATTAAGGATATGCCGGCTCCGGAAAACGTCACAGCGCTACAAAGCTTATTGGAATTAGCAAAATATTACCAAGCATTTATCCCAAACATGCATAACCTCCGTGCACTGCTGAACGAGTTTTTAAGAAAAAATAAGATTTGGGAATAAAACTATTAAATCCCTAAGGTCGGACTTATTCCTTACACACGACGACCCGAACCTCGAGAGTATAGTTGCTAGCGACGCAAGCTCGTACGGAATAGGAGCGTGCATCCTTCACAGAATGCCAGATGGAACGCAAAAGCCCATTGCTCATGCATCAAGGATCCTGCTCCCAGCGAAGAAACATTATTCCCAAATAGAAAAGGAAGCATTAAGAATCGTTTTCGCAGTCACGAAATTTCATCGTTATATATACGGAAGATTTTTCACATTACAAACGGATCATAAACCGCTACTCAGCATTTTCGGTTAAAAAAAAGTCGGTGTGAAAATTAAGATTTTGGATTCTGATTGGATAGGAAATAGCAAATTGATCTATGACCCCTGTCAAATTTCTTAACACCTAAAAAAATAGATATGTCGTTCGATCCAATCACGTGACCAAATTTCACTACTTAACCACGTCTCTTGACCGGTAAATTCAATCAAATGGGTGCACAGAGAGACGACACGCAAGATGTGACTAAAGAAATTTTAATTTGCCGACCTGGATGTAAAGTCGCGTCGCACATTCGTTCTCCATCTTCACTCATGCTAATTTCTTTTACGTCTTCTTCTCCATCCTCAACATTCTCGCGGTCAACAAAGAAGACGACGACAACAAGGTACTTCAACTGACTTCTAAAAACTAACGTTCGATAAGTACAATTTTCTTTATTGCTTTACCTTCTTTTTCACTCTCTCAACGACTATAAAAAAGGAATGGAACACAGACTTTATTAGTAACCTGTAAATCTTTCTACATACACACATTCTGCTACTATCAACTATAAGCTCTGGATTCTTTTAACTCCTTACTACAATTTATCTTAAACATGTAACTACGCACATTTTTCTCTTTGAACATTTAACTCTTAAAAATTAATTAACTAATTTAATTTAAATGCAGTCAATAGTCATCTCCTATCTCACTAACCTGCATCCTCTCTCTCATGCTCCTTTCTCCATCCACTCCACTCTCATCAGTATTCTCATCCTTCTCTTATCTACTTCCTGACACCCCCTATAACCTATCACTCTTTCTAATAACTTTCCTCCTATGTAACCCCCTGCAAAACAGTGGCAGTAAAATGCCTTGCTGGGGGCGATATGATTATTAAAAAAAAATACATATATTTTCTGTTTGAGTATTTTTCTTCTTAACGAATTTGTTATTCTGTTTAGTTAATAAAATTTCACTTTGATATCCAAAACGAAATATTTTATTCTTCCACGTCCTAACCATCCAACCATCAACCTTGTAATATTTTCAATTGTTGGACTTCGGTTGTATTTGGTGCAAGGCCAATTTGACAAACATAGTCGAGGCCCCTACAAGGTGCACTTAGAAAGGGTGCAAAAGAAACACTAGCATCGAGAGTGAAAGAGCTGGAACATCCGAGACTGGGATGAAGCTATACACCTTACGGCGCCCCTAAGGTCGTCGGTAATAATAGTGAGGAAGGTGGTGTAAATTTGAGGGTGGGCTTTCTGCCAGCCTGTCCTCAGCGATTATTACCATATATCTGGTGTGAAGATACAAATGTATAAATAATTAAATAAATAAATAATAAAGAATGAGGAGAAAGAAAGAAGAAGAAGAAGAAGAAGAAGAAGAAGAAGAATGAGGTGGAGATGAGGAAGAAAAAGAAGAAGAATGAGGAGGAAGAAAAAGAAGAAGAATGAGGAGGAATAAGAGGAGGAGGAGGCAAAAAGAAGAAAAAGAAAAAGAAGAAGAGAAAATCCGAAATCCAAAGGCGTGCTGGAATTGCAAGAGTCGTCTTCAGAAAGCTAAGCAAAGTATTAAGAAACAAGAAAACTTTGTTCGAAACAAAGAGAAGAGTACTGAATATCGGTCCTCCTTTATGGCAGTAAATGTTGGACAATCTCTTTACAGATGAAGAAGAGACTTGGGACAATAGCAATGTGTTTCTACAGAAGGATGCTTAGAATACTATCGACTGAACATGTGAGTAACGCGGATGTTTTAAGAAAAACGGAAGCAAAAATGACACTTTCACATAGAGAGAGAGAGAGAGAGAGAGAGAGAGAGAGAGAGAGAGAGTGTTGAAATTTCCAGAGTTCATAATGAGGAAAGAGAGTTTGGAAAATCTGACGCTCTTAAGACATATTGAAGACAAAAGGAACGCGTAGCCTACCTGACAGGCTTGCGCAAATTGATGACAGAACAGGGATTAGGAGAGATATTAAAAAGATAACCTTTATTAGGAGCTACAAAGGAGAAGAAATTATGGAGGGCCATGGTCACTCATGACTTGAAGGGATGGAACACATACAAGCGAAGTACTTTCTTTTCCATTCGATTAATAGTGATCTTTGCTATCAGTATGTTATTTGGGGTTATCATCAGATGAAGGAATTGGAAAAAGAAATAAAAAAGTAAGAACGTTGGTTGCATTTCTCTTATAAACGAAATCCGAACAAAAATTAATCGGAAATGCACTTCGATCCAATTACTACACAGAAAATGACTTTAACTAAAACGAGATTTATTTTTTCTTTCTATCTTTCACCGTCTTTAATACAGCTTCACGTTTCCATCCCCTCAAAAAGAACAGAATAAATATTAATGACCTGATTCTATATTTCACTGAGATTATATTTAGCGTTTCCTTCAAGAAAAAAAAGCCTCCAAACAAAAGTTTGTGGTATATTTAACCTTGCGTTTGTCACGTGGGGTGATTTTTAGTCCCAAATGTTTAAAGTACACGTAATTCCTAGTTGGCAACTTGCTTCTTCATTTTTTGTTCCCTCCCACTACACTCCTCACTTAGCGAAGATACGTAGCACGCGGTGTGGTGCAGTTGTAGCAGTTGTGGCAGGTAGTTGTGCAGAGGTGGAGGCGGTGGTTCCGGGCGGCTCTCCCTGTGGGGGTGGCAATTCCGACGAATATGTTATTCTTGTTTTTATTTAGTAAATACACCTAAAACTAAATAGAATAATTTTAGTTTTAAATTATTATATTTGTCTGCTTCTAGTTTGGCCAAACCTGTGAAAATTTTTTAGATAGGATTCAAATGACGCCAGCATGTTTTAAAAAATGTCTCGGAAAAGCACTGTCTGGCGGTGGGTATGGACTCCACTTACACATGGTGATTAATTTGGGCTGGTCATTAAGTATACTGCGAGTCACCACGACCCCCTTAATTTTTTGTGAGCACCTACTTGATGCCAAAGTTTTTCACGCCTATGTAAAATGACTTTGGCGTCAGTTCTTTCATTTTGATTTTTCATGTCTCTGAACTGGTAATGAAAAGAAAGTTCAAAAGATACACAGGGTGGGTGAGGAGATAGAATGCCATAAAATTAAAGATTATTAAAAAAAAAATCATTTTTGGTTATTATTGAAACAGTTACATTTTCATTCCCGTAGAATTAACATTTTCAGGCTAAAAACTGAACAACCAAAGAGAATTTTGAAGTGTATTTTTTCTTTTCTCAACTCTATTTTAGGTACTTTCATTCATTTACGATATCTAAATTTTAAATTGGATTTGTAAACATAAAAAAGGTTTCTTGAAGTTTTTATTTCAGTTTTAATTGAATGCTAAATGATTAAATTTACTATTTCTAGTAAGTTAAATACTTTGGTTTAGGTATCTCCACTAATTTTCGTAACTTACTTTTATATTAAATTTTTAAGAATAAAAAAGTTTTCTTATATTTTTTATTTAGATTTAATTGAAATTTAAATGATAAATTTACTATTTCCTGTGAGCAAAATACTTTGGTGTATTACAAACAGAAATGATATTGATTGGAATCTAAAATTTTTCAATATTGTTTTTAATCTTTCAATTTTTCGGTCATTTTTGAGCGACCGACACTTTTAAAAATCTTGCAAAAATGAAGTATACATCTGTGAAAGATTATTTTTGGAAAATTAGCAAATTTAATGCTAAATTAATCTGATTTAAAACAATTATTACTTGTTTATAGCATGGAATTCAGAATAAAAATATTTCTTAATCAGCCAAAGGTCTGACATAATCCAAGTGAACGTTTCGTAAGAGAAGCAACTCTTGAAACACGTGACCTTTTGATAACAAGTATCTTATAAGTTTTCATAAATAAAAAAATAGGAATTATTTTAAAAATCTTAATTCTAAATGATTTCTATTAAGCTTTTGAATTTTCGATTTGTAAATAAAGTATTTTAAAATGAATTAATAACCTGTAACACTGTAAGTGTTCTTTATGCACCCACATTAAAATAGTATCGACGGACCATGGATTCAAACACGGGAATAAATAGTTGAAGAATATCTCGGTGTGTGTACATTTTTTTCTTGGAAAGAGCTAAGAAAGAGTAAAATAGAAGAATAGGCGCTGGGGGTGGGGCTGGCAAAGAGAGAGGCGAGACATAAGGCACTCACGAAATGACGTTGATCTATATGACAGTAATCGAAGACAAACCAGATGGAAGTTTGCCTCGCTAAGGGGAGATAACGCTTTCCTTTTCCTTCTTGTTTGTTTTTCTTTCTTCTTCCTTTCTCCTCAGGGAAGCGGTAAGAGCTGACCGATGTTGAATTATTGCCCAACTTCGAAAAGGACCATCCACGTGATGAGAGAAATTATAATTAAAGCTGACATGTGAATGTACAAAATCAACAACCTTTGTCTTTAAAGATTCAAGTCGGCAGATATCAGCGTGAAATCGTAAACGGGCAATTAAAGCCAGATACACGAAATTGACATTAGACTTTTGGGTAAAACACCCCGATTGCCAGCCAGCCCTGCGCCATATCGAAGCATTTTTAACAAAAAGAACAAATTTAGAAAACAACAAAATACGCTCCAGACACAGTGGAGAGCCATTCGGTCCAAACAGTTAAGACGAGAAATTCTCTCTCACGATAAGACATCCACCGCCGCTAAACAGAGAGAAAAGGAGGGGTAGCATAGAGAGTCAGTGACAGTCTTACTTCTAACGACGACTAGACATAGTAACAGCCGTAGTTTTGAGGAAAAGTTAGATTGTGTTTTTTGTTAATTATTTTTCTCACTTTTGCTGTACAAAGAGTTACAAATATAATCATTAGTCCTCATAGACTGGCTTTTGTTGCATTCTCTTTATTTCTTTTTTTTCCTTGTCTGTTTTCCCCTATTCCACCCCGCCTCTTCATTTGCAGTTTTTGCCGAGTGCAGCACAAGACGACCGTCCCCCGAGTCCTCAGCTTGCATTGAAATCAGAAATCACAACGTGGCAGAGGGAGTGAGGAATTTCGACAGATCATTAACACCTTCGATCACAAGGAGACGGAACGGCAGGCGACTGACTGTAGCTCCAGGTGCAACTAACTTAACGTACGCAACACACATATACGCAAGCCTGAGACTTGGGGGCGCTGATGTGGGAGGTTACAAACCGAAGATAAATTAATGTGTCTTTCAACGCCAAAAAACGGCTTGCATAATATACGTTTTCCTTAATTGTCATATTACGTAAACACGGCGTAAATCGCTGACGGAAAACAAAAACAAAAAAAATGAAATTTAACTGAATTTTCAAACGTATTAGAAATGATTAAATTTTTTTTTTTTTGGCAATTGCGTGGAGGTACCTATACTTAAGTAGGCACCGCCACTTTTTCGGTAAAAAAAACATTGCATGATAAAGAGGCATTTTATCCTCATTATTATTAGGAAAGAACAAAATATATTTTATTATTTTTTTAATCGCTTCTGACACGTTCGAAATTTTGGTTAAAAACATTGTTTTTTTTTTTAACATCAGCAATTGAAGTCGTAAATTACGTTGTGTTTTTGCGCTTTTTTCCGGTAAAAAACACATTGATTTAAAATTTTTTGCAAAAATCAAATAATTTTCGGATTTTAATGAAATTTTCGGGGTTTATTCACAAATGAATGAGTTTTTTTTACAATACCGAGATTTTCTCGATCATTTTGCTCGGTATGTACCCAAATTTTGGAATAAATTGATTGTTGATCTTCATCGTTTTGTTAGCCTTTTGTCAACCTTAAATATAATCTTGGTCTTATTTTCAAGTTTGAAACTTTAAATAAAAATCTCCCAATCCCATCCTTTACCCACAGATGAAGAAAGCAAAAGCAACTGGTTCTCAGTTTCGGAAACAGAAAAAAGTAAGAAAATAAGATGATGAGAGACAAAGAGGAGCATTGGAAGCGTTTTTAAAAAAGAAAGGAAAAACACTAATTGCATCTGCAGTTGCAGAAAGAGATTATGAACCCAAGGATGAGTCAACTTTTTTTTTTAATCATTTCACCCCAAGCAAGGCATTCCACTGCCACTATTGCGCATGGGGCTACATAGGGGAAGGTAAAGAGGAAGGAGTGGTTAGATATAGGAAATGTCAGAAGGAAGGTGATAGATGGGTAAGGATAGCGAGGATGAGGGTTGGGCAGATGGGAAGAGTGTTTGAAAGAATGGGAGCTAGTTAGTGTGTTAGGAGGTGTCTATTGACCTTACATTTAAACTCCTGGAGATTGTAGCCGTCGGGGAAGCAATCATGTGGAAGGGGAATTCCACAGTCGGGACGTGCGAGAAAAGAAACTATTGGAGTAGAAGTTGCGGTTGCATTTTATCGGTTTCACTGTAAAAGGGTGGGATCTATTTGCTAATCTAGTTTCTCGTGCAAATTCGTATATAGGGGGCAGCGGTGATCTAAGTTCATTGGAGCAGAAGCCGTGAAAGTATTTATAGAAAAGACACAGGGAAGCCACGTCGCGCAGGTGAGAGAGAGACTGCAGGCGGTCTGCCAAGTTGGTATCGATCACATTACAGACACTCCGCTGTACCTTGTCGAGAACCCCGAGGAGAATAGCAGGAGGGGCACCCGACCAGATATGGCAGCAGTATTCAATGCACGGGCGGATGGTAGATTTATATATGTGCAAGATAGATTCAGACGGAAAAAACTTCCGGGCCCTGCACTTAGAACCGACTTTCATAGCAGCGGATTTAGCAATGGATTCGATATAGTCATTCCATTTGAGGTCCGCTGTAAGTGTGAGACCAAAGAAGCGTAGTGTTTTACTCTCTGGGAGGCAAGCCTGGTCCATGCTACAACTGTCAGAATTTTATTGTCAGAATCTGAGGAAGGATGTAGATGACCAGGATCTGAGTGAAAATAAAGATGAACAGGTTTTAATTGTGAATGACGATAAGAAAAACATTTGGTGATAAAGAAATTGAATGTGAAGAAAAAATAAGTAATAATGACGGCAAAAATTTATATTAGCAATTAAAGAATTTTTACAAACTGAAGAAACATGTTACCGATGTACTAATCCAAAAATAGGTAAAACAAGGATTGTAATGGTCCATTTGTTGCAGATGAGAAAAGGAGATTTTTGTCAACACAGTGGTTTGTCAAGCGGTCAGCAAATAGCAAAGCTGTACCAAGAACCTGGTTATTGTACTCTTCTTTTCGTGGGTGCTGCTACTGTTTTCCTTGCTTTTTATTTGCAACGGAACCAGCTTCTAAAATATCTAGTTTTTCAAAGGAGGAAAGATTCAGAATTTGGATGAAGTTAAAGCCACGGATTTCAGATAATGAAAACAGTCCTGTGCATAGAAATTACATGACTAAGTACCTGAATATGAGACTTCGTTTTCAAACTCATATAACAGTGGATGCTAAATTTCAACAACTGTCGGCAGAAAAGAAAGAAATAAAAATTCATTCTGGATCGTTTTATTGATGTTATTTATTTTCTAGGAAATTATTGGCCGACAGAGGGCACAGGGGAGCAGGGTTGTCTCTGAATGATATAGAAATCTGGAAATTTTTATTACTATTAAGCTTCTGGCTAAATATAAACCAATTTTGGTACAGCATATTGACGAACGCAAAAATCGTGCTAAACAAGTGACTTACCTCTCGAACAGAACTCAGAATGAAATTGTAGATCTCTTTGGTGAAACAATCCAGAGAAAAATACTTGATGAACTAAGAGAAGCGAAATATTACACAATAATGATGAATTCAAATTCTGGCACCGCCCACGAAGATCAACTTTCTTTGACGTTACGATTTCTATCCACCAGTCGAAATAAAGTTAAATTTAAGGAAGTATTTCGTAGGCTTTTTCCAACTTGAGATGCCGGTAGTATTGCCATCAAAATTCTCGGCTTTTTAAAACAATAAAGTTTACCCTTTGCAAATTTTCGTGGGCAGTCCTATAATAATGTAGCTGTGACGGCTAGAGCTAGAAATGATGTCCAAAAGAAAATATTGGGTGTAAACCCAAGAGCAATGTTTGTAAACTGTGAAAATCATAATCTCAATTTAGTTTGTCTTCATTCCTGTTCAGTAGATCCATGTGTTATAAAATGTTTTGGTGTTCTCAACAGATTGTTTGCGTTCTTTTCTGTTTCTTCATCAAGATGAGCAATACTTAAATAAAAAGATTTCTCAAACAATAGTATGAAACCAGATGGAGTCCAAGATACTATGCTGTGACTGTAGTGTACCAAAATTTAAATGAAATAATAGTCTCCCTTGACACTTACAACTTGGAGAGTATGTAGCTATAGAGAGATGGTTAATGTTTCTTTGATTCGGCCTTGTGTCATACATAACCGAACCCCCTACAGCTTACAAGTTTTATCTAGAAATATCATCATCAGAATTATCAGAAGGTTATCATCAGGAGGTTGGTTGTAGGTTGGAATGTATGCAATAGTGTGGAATAGTGTAGGAATAAAATATAGATTTTTCATTTTAAAAGAGAAATTTATTAAAAGGAAAGATTAACAAGGATCCGTAGGAATTAATGTTTAAGTAAAAGGTTAAGGCTATCAAGAGTTGTAGGAAATGTTCATAGTAGTAACTGCTGAAAGAGTATATGCGTACGTACGTATGTATGTGTGTTTGGTAGGAATGATGGAGAAGAAGTAAAAGAAATCAGCACACGAGAAGGGAAGAGAAAAAGAACAAGGTACGACCTGACCTTATCTCCGGGTCGATTTGAATTTGAAGTTACATTTTAGTTGTTTCGTCTCGTCTCGCGGCTCCCATCTAACTGACTGATTGACACTAACCGGGGCCTTTTATAATATTCAGATTTTTCGCCAAGTGTCTTTTGGTCTTGCAAGTCGCTCCCATTGGTCAGCAAATGAGTTTAATAACTATTTGCTAAACTGGTTTCGACTTTTTCTTTAAGTACATAGTTAATCCTTTTTCTATTTGAGAAAAACCAGGATTTCATACGCCATTGTGAATTATTGTAAAAGTGAAGAAGGTTGATTTTAATTCTTAATTTCTTATTCCACTGCAACTACAAGCAAGAAACAAAATGTGATTTTGGGATATTTATGAATTTGTTTAAAAAAATTTTCATTCGTCTCCCGACGAATTCTGGCATCCAATTTTATGCCCTGCAGAGAAAGTCTAGAAAAAGATGAAAGATCCGAAGGTTGGGTTAAATCAAGCAGATATAGACTTGCAAGAGTTGACCACCATATTGGAAATAAAAAAAGGAAGAAATAATCAGGAATGTCTTGAACTCAGCAGAAAAATATTGCGAAGAACATGGAATTTAAATTTGAGTATCGCGCTATAAGGAAAATATAATGCCAAGAGAAGATGTCAGAGATACTGTGTTAACAGCAAAAGAAGAGATGAAAAGAGTCATGAATGAAGTTGTAAATCATTTAATCGTTAAAGTTCAAGAGGGAAGTCAGCGTTTGACAGAACTAAGAAAAGGTTGTTTTTTTTAATCATATCACCCCGAGCAAGGCGGTAACACCACTGATGCGCAGGGGGCTACGTAAGAGTGAAAAGATTGGAAAAGAGAAAACCGAAACCACATCCTAAACAGGGAACAAGGGATGAGCCTCTACACCTGTTCAATAGACGTGAGTGGAGTATGAGCCGGGCGATAGTTTAATCTATTTACGTCAATTGAAAAAAAAAGAAAAAAGAAAAGAGTGAAAAGATTGGAAAAGAGAGAGCCGGAAACCACATCCTAAACAGGGAACAAGGGATGAGCCTCTACACCTGTTCAATAGACGTGGGTGGAGTATGAACCGGGCGATTTCTTAACTTTCATTTACTAAACACTGACGACAAAAATGACAAAGCACGCCTTCGGAATAAATATTTAGATTTTCAAAATCAGTATCCATATTACAATGATAGTGTTTTTTATATACAATGAAATTTTTCATTTTTACTTACTCCAGCTAGAGGTAAAGATGTACCCTATGATCCTCTTGATGCATTCAAGTGTATTATTAAATGTGACAAGGTTTTGGTGAATAATTCTTGGCATACGGACTATTGCTAACAGTAGCAGTTTCCATTGCTTCTTGTGAGCGATCGTTTTCTAAACTTAAAATAATTAAAACTTATTTACATTCAACAATGTCATGGGAAATACTAGTAAACTTGTCGCCTATAAATACTGAAAAACGATTTCTAACTAAAGAAGTAAAAAAATGTGTTAGAAAATAACTTGTTGGCAAATGTGTGTTTACTGGTATTCTGAGACGAAAGCATTAAATTCAATATTCCACATTGGTGGGGCAGTGAATATCGACTCGAAACGAGAAAACGGGAAGCCGAGTTCAAATTCAAGTTAAATCCTTTGCATTCACTTACGCGCAAATACCCTTGGGAAAGGTATTAATCCGTCTCTTCCCTCCAGTTATGGGTTAAATAATAGGACAGCTTGGATTCTATAGCCTTGGCTGATAACCAGTCTACCGCAGAAAGCAATGGTAATCTACTGAGGGATAATCTTCTTCCCAGTCAGTCATGTCTCTTTCGAGACATGATCACCCAAAGCGTGTATCACATATGGCACTTAACTGACTGATTTATAGAAAATCAACAGTTTTGCCTTAACTAAAAGATGTGATTATTCTTCGACAAAACAGGCTTCAGAAAATCAAGAACTTTCGAAGGAGTGAAATTTGTTATTTAGCCAATTAGAATTCTTTTTTAAAGAAATGCTATCTTGTAATTCCAAAAATATTTAAGCTCTAGCCTCCAAAATTATCATAACTTTTCCCGGAAAAATTATTAATAAAAACAAATAAACTTTTTTCGAACAAATGAAAATCACTAATTTGATAATTTTCTTATCAACAGAGGTCTTGGGCATGACGGTAAACTGCATCCGGCAGCAGGACCTCTGATTAGGAGGTTGTGAGGAGCATGGAGCCACCTCTTAATTGCTGTTGTTCCCAGGTCCACCCTGACCCGGAGTGGTAGCACCTGTTAGGGGTCCCATCTATGGGCAAATAGTTGGCCTCCAAACTGGGGTCAAACACTATGAAAGTATAAAAATGCACTTTTGTTGAAACATACACGTGAAAGTGGACTTTTATGGAAAGATATACATTTTTTAAGGAAAAATGTTCGGGCCGTCAAAAAGCAGACGATAAACATTGGTTTTTGCCACTCTCTCTGTCTCTGCCTCTCTCTGTGTCTCTGTATCTGTCTCTCTGTCTGTATCTGTCTCTCTCTCTCTTTTTCTCTCTCTCCCTCTCTCTCTCTCTCTCTCTCTCTCTCTCTCTCACCTATACTTCCTTTCTTCCTCAAAGCTGTCCGGCAACAGAAAGAAGAAAGAGAGGAACAAAGAAACAACGCACGGAAGTTTACTACTACATCATCTATCATGTATTGAATTGTGGAAGCAGAATAACCTATATAATAATTTTATTATTTAAAAACTCATAAGAAAATTTAATTTCTGCATTAAATAATTTACAAGGAGTTGATAACAAATCAGTCGATTACTTTTAATGTATAAAAGTATTCAAAATTCACAATGCAATTTTGTGTAGTGATAAACCATTTTATAAACCATTGTAACAACTATTACAATATAAAGCTTTACTCTGTATCGAGCTCACTTTATAAAAGTAAATGCTTGAACGGTGGTTTTAAATCTACGTGTTCTTTCACTTTCTTACAATATATATGTATATATATATATATATATATATATATATATATATATATATATATATATATATATATATATTCAGGTGTAATGAAAGCTTTAAAACTAATCCATGGTCCTGGACCTCAGCCTCTTTGGACGTTGACACGAAAGACTAAAAAGCAATAGTTGTTTCCAGTTAAAGCGAAACTGTAGACTGAAAGAAAAATGAATGAATGCAAGTCAAATTTTAAAGTCTGGTGAGAATCGGATAAAAATTGTGGATTTGTATAAAGGACATACAGACAGTTAAATTGACACACACACAAACATCTTGCCTTATATATATATATATACTATCGATTTTTTGCACTATTGTAAGAACTGCAATCTTGAAACTTCTCAATATCGTTTCTTATGCCTTTGTCTATGAGTGTGTCAAACTTGATTAAAATCGGACCACTCCTTCTATAACCCGATTTTTTCGATTATCGATTTTCGATATTTATCGGGGGTACCTCGACACAAAACCTAGCTAAGAACACTCGCAGACGCTTATAGTACAACTGTGTAAATTTTCAAGAAAATCGATTCAGCATATTCGGAGTCTATAGGTAACGGATACAACAGAGACAAAGTTCCATTTATAAAATTATATATATATATATATATATATACGCCATAAATAGAGCAAATTTTTTAAATATTTATATATATATATATATATATATACAACAGTGTTTACTAAAATAGAGAGGATTCTCGAGGAAGTCAACTGCCACTTATTCTTTAACTTTCAACCAATCAAAGAAAGAAAGTAAGTAAAAAAAGAACGAATGAGTTTCGTCTTTTGCTCCACCGAAGTGCATACTGGAATAACGTATTCTTAAAATATTTCAACATTATTCTTTTTCATTGTTTATCGCCCCTATAAGTGGAATTATTAATAGTTTATGTAAATCGAAATTCGCATTCCATTTTCTGTAGTTACAACACATCAATGCACGCCGACACACTGGCTTATCCGGGTCTCATTGTAGTAAGACGAACTGTTTGTGGGTGAATAATTGTGTTGACCTTGATCCCAGAGAAATCGAGATGAAGAAAATTTAGTTTAATTCTAGCTAGGGACCGGGACCGGGACCGGGTTGTGGAGACAGATAGTCTGATTTGTACTCTGATAAAAATTCTAAGCATGCTAATAGGACTAAGCAGTTAGTTGAAACCATATCCGATACCTATACGAGCCTTCTCTTACGGGATGTATTTTTTTTAATCGTATCGCCCCGAGCAAGGTATTATACTGCCATTATTGTGCAAAGGGTTACATAGGAGGAAAGTTATGAGAAAGAGTGACAGAGAAAAAGGAGGCGTCAGGAAGCGGGTAGGAGAGGGATGAGAATACTGCAGAAATAAGATGAGAGTATGAGAGAGAGGATTCAAGTTAGTGAGATAAGATATGACTATTGACTTTACATTTAAATTCTTGGAGATTGTAGGTGTCTGAGAAGCAAGTAAAAGGGAATTCCACAGGCGGGAAGTGCGAGAAAGGAAGCTGATGGAGTAGAATTTGCGTTTACACCTTATTCGTTTCACAGTAAAAGGGTAGGACCTAGTTTCTAATTTGTGACTTGAGCTGCCAAGTCGAGATCGATCACATTGCAGATTCTCCGTTGAATTTTTGTCAAGGACCCCTAGGTGGATAGCAGGAGCACCCGACCAGATATGGCAGAAGCATTCAATGCACGGCCGATTGGTATAGAAGCATTAAAATTCACGAGCCATTTCTTACTCCAGTCCACCACAGATTAGAGGTCTTTTTCAAACTCGGCGACGAGGTTTGCTTTGTCAGCCTCGACAGATTTTTGATCGAGGCGAGAGTAAACTATAGTGTCGTCAGCGTATATGCTAACTTGGGATCTTATTACATCGGGGAGATCGTTAATGTAGATAAGAAAAAGTGTTCGACCTAGAATAGATCCTTGAGGGACACCCGCGTTCGTGATAGTATTGGGAGGCATGTCCGTTCAATACTAACTTAATTGTGCGATTAGAAAGAAATGACTGGATTACGTCGAACAATTGTCCAGTTATACCATAGCCCCGCAGCTTGCATAGAAGGTCAGAATGTCAGGCTCTGTCGAACGCTTTGGAGATGTCTAGGGCAACAGTTTTGGTTTCGCCGTTCTTGTCGAGAGCCTGGTGTCTATACTCAGTATGGTCGTGAGCATATCAACAGTAGACCTGGTGAAGTGGAAAAAATACTTTTTGTCAAAGAAGAGTCTGTAGGCTGTGAGATGTCGTACTATCTCGGCGTTGATAGGGGCTTTGAACACTTTGCCAAAAATTGGTAGGAGGCTGATAGGGCGATAATTAGAGAGATCAGAGGGTTCACCAGTATTTTTATGTATGAGAGCTACGGAGGAAGACTTCCAGCAGGCAGGAAAGCAAGAAGCAGAGAGGCAGTAGTTATAGAGTTTGGAGGGAACAAAGGAGTGTTCGGGGGGAGCATCTCTTCAGGACAATGATTGGGATTCCGTCGTCGCCGCTCGCTTTATTGGGGTCAAGCTTTGAAATGTTTTTTAGAGACCACCGATACATTCAGGATCTATGCGCGTATGGCTCTTCACAACTTTCGATCATTTGTAGCACTAATTAGCCTTTAATATTCCTCCTGCACTCCACTTTTTTTGTTATCCATTTACACATTCACATTATAGATATTACTAGCTAATTCCGTCCGCCTCAATTGCTTTCAATCTGCCCTGTCAGTGCCAGATTTTCCGAGTCCGTTAAGTGGGTATTTATTTTTGTCCTTACAGTTATATTCCTTGTTAATTATGTTGTTTTGTACATTGTTATTTAGTTTTCGGTGTTTTATTTTTTATGCACTTTTCAAAATTACTAGTGCAGCTATAACTCAGTTTAATTTAAATCCTATTGAAAATTTGATTTAATTCTGAGATTCTTCGAAAGTGTTTATCGATTAGTTGAAAAAATATTTTCCTATTTTGGTTTTTACTTCTAAGTTAAATAGTAGGTTGAACCAGATAAAGAACAGAAACAAGAAATAACGCGTTTCCAGATGAAAAATATTAAAAAATTCTACAATATAATTGTATTGAACACTTTTTTATACAACCGTGTACAGGTCTAATTTAATTATGGCCAGAAACTAAATAATCACACACACACACACACACACACACACACACACACACACACACACACACACACAAATATATATATATATATATATATATATATATATCTGTAAATTCAAATAAAACTTAGAGGGGAAATAGTCATTTTCATTATGTCATTATAAGACATGCATTATCAACCCTATATAAACATGTCTTAAAATGACATGTTGAAAATGGCTATATATATATATATATATAATCATGCATGCGTAGAAAAGAGTTCTTTTTGAGACATTGAATGCGTAAGAACTGTCCAAATGATCTTTGGAGCTGAGCGCTATCGGCTAAATCTATTAGCCATTATCAAAGATATTTTGGTTTATATTTAAATGCCAGAGAATGTATAATATTATGAAGTTTTATCGAGTGTGTAATCCAGGTAGACGTAATACACAAAATAGGGAGTCTATTTCAAACACACACACACACACAAAAAAAAAAAACCCTCAAAGTAATAAAAATTTTGAATTAAAATTAATTATCTTTTAGATATTAGTGTATAGTGATTTTCTAAGCTCAGCATAGATTTGACACAAGGCCAAAAGTTTGAGATACCCGGTGAGGATCAAACTTATTCAATTGAAATGGTTCTAGCGAGACAAGCTTGCTTAACCATTACACCACCTCGAGGTGCCCTTTAAATCTTTTTTTTATTAGCTCCGCGTAATTACGTAATCTTATGGTGATTTTCTAAGAATAGCTTAGATGTGGCACAAGGTTCGAAGGTATGGGAACCCCAGTGAGGATCGAACTCACTACTACGATTGTAATGATTCTAGTGAGACAAGCTTGCTAACCATTACACCACCTTGAAGTGCCTAAAGATATTGCTGCGTATGTATGATCTTTTGTAAGCGCCCATGTGTGAAGGGGTGTGTATGTGTGCGTGGAGACATTGACTATATGTTTGGTTCACATACTGGACGAACCGAGTTCGAATCATAGTGAGGAATTTCTCATAATTCTTTTTACTTTTTGCTGGCAAAGGCATAAATTCCAACTTTTCCTGAACTCTCCTCTGTAACTTCTTACCCAGAAGAGAGTTTTGTTATTGGGTGGTTAAGGTAGTGGTCAGAGAAAATAATTTTTACTCTCCTCCCCCATCATTACTTTAGCGCAGTATCTCTTACCGGCTTTGTCAGGGAAAAGGCTAAAATGGCTGAGGTAAAGTTTAAGAAAGGCTGTAGAATTTAACATCACAAAAATAAGGACAACAAAGATGGAGGCACTAGATTGAATAATTCGAGGACTGAACAATCGAGGTATTTTATAATGATGCCGGACGAGTAGTAAACAGAAGATAATGAGGGAAAAATGAAATGTGACATATTAAACCATCTGGGGATGGGCAGAGATTACAATGATTAAAATATCGTCCGCATAAAGATACAGAAAGAATTTTTTAGTGTTCTATGATTGGGAGTTGTCCACTTAAAGCGAAACATGATATTTCGTATTTGACGGCTAAGTGCCATTCTTAGCAACATAGTGCAATCAAAATTTATGTCAAAACTCTTGTCGCTTTTAGCGTTTCAAAAGGTAATTTGAGGGACAAACCCAACATTTTTATCGTGTTTCTTCATGATTTTGCCGGAATTGCTTGAAGACTTTGAAAAACAATTGACATTTCCGTTAAATAATATCCCTTCATGCCAGGCAATATATTACTTCGGGTCATATATATACAGTTGTAGACAGAATTATTACGTCCCGATTACATAATTACAAACAAAGCTGTAATACCTAAAGTTTTCAGTTGTGTAACCTTTATTCTAGATGTTTTTTAATAATCATATCGCCCCAAGCAAGGCATTTTACTGCCACTGTTTTGCAGGAGGAAAATTATGAGAAAGAGTGGCAGGTTATAGGTAGTGTCAGGAAAGTGGGTAAAGGATGAGAATACTGATGAGAGTGGAGTGGACAGAGAAAGGAGTATGAGAGAGAGGATTCAGGTTAGTGAGATAGGAGATCACTATTGATTTTACATTTAAATTCTTGGAGATTGTAGCTGTCGGGGATGTAAGTAAATGGAAGGGAATTCCACGGGCGGAAAGTGCGAGAAAAGAAGCTGATGGAGTAGAATTTGCGTTTACAATTTGTTGGTTTCACAGGAAAAGGGTGGAATCTAGTTGCTAATCTTGTGGCCCGAGTAAATTCATATATAAGGGACACCAGTGAGCTAAGTTCACCAGAGCAGAAACTGTGAAAGTATTTGTAGAAGAGACACAGGGAAGCCACATTGCGCCGGAGAGAAAGTGACTGTATTTGAGCTGCGTTTAATTGTTTTTTTTTATACTTTCTTACAATATCGCAACATACACTGATAGAAATTTTGCTTCATTCTTCGTTAGCAAAAGCTTCTAGTTCCCTCAAATTCAAAGGATTTTTTCTTGCGTTTTTTCCTTAAAAATGCCTGGAAATTTTCAATGGCGTTTAGGTGAAGACTTTTTGTGGGGCACGCCAATATCTCAATTTTGCTGCTATCTAAGTATTTTTTAAATATTTCTTTCCATGTGTTTTAGGTCATCGCCATGTTGGAATGTCCAGTGACGCTCTAAAGACAGATTTCGTGCATTTGATGTGCGATGCGGTACAGTGGATATTGACTCGGAACTAGAAACCGGGGAGCCGAGTTCGAATTCCAGTTGAATTCGTTGCATTCACTTACACGCAAATATCTTTGGAAAAGTTATTCATCCGTCTTTCCCTTCAGCTATGGTTTAAATAGCAGAACAGATTGAGTTTTATAGCTTTGGTTGGCAATTAGTCTTCTGCAGAAATTAATGACAACCTATCGCGGAAAAATCTTCTGCCCAGTCAGTCAGTCATGTCTCTTTTGAGACATGATCGCCCTAAAGTGTATCACCTATGACACAACTGACTGACTGATTCCATGATACCCTATAATCTCACTAGATGTCCTGGTTCAAAAGCAGCTAAACATCCCCAGAGCAAAATGTTCCCACCACCGTGCTTAATTATAGGGGTATTTTTTGTTCGTGACCTTTATTAATTTTCTTCCATGCATAACAGGAGTTCATGTGACCAAATAATTCTAGTTTTGTTTCACATGACCATAAAACAGACTTCCAATATTTACTTTTTTGTTCTAGATACCCTCTGGCATAAGCTAAACTGCGTTTTTGGGTGTTTATCCTTAAACAAGGGAGTTTTGCTTGGGTGACAAGCTCAAAGTCCTCCTCAATGAAAGCGTTTAGTGACTGTCTTCGTCGATACGTTCAACTCTGATGTCTTTATATCATTGACAATATCCTTTGTCCTTAAGTGAAGATTATTGAAGACATCTCTAGCAATTTTGTTTATCTTTCCCATTTTCTCAAAAATTATCTGGTTTTTTTGCCAGTCCTTAATTTATTCTCATCTTGATAATGCTACGAATTGTCAATCGAGAAACATTTAAATGCTTGGAAAGTGTTGTATATCAAGTTCAGATATCTTCGCCATAACGAACGAGTTATCGCGATACGTGGCACTCGCATAGTCTTCTTCATTACCTTTTAGAATGTTATAAAATCAGGCCAATACTATTTCATTTTCAAAGGGTGTTTGTATTATATGTCAAATTAAGAAAAAACATTATAATTTCCATAAATCAATACTATTTGATGATTTTTATAAGGGTGGTGAATAATTTTGGACTGCAGCAATTTTCAGAAAAACCTACAACTATAAATATAATAGATCGAAGTTTCTATAATTTAACGAATAATTCAAAACTAAATACGGAATCAACTATTTACGGTAAATTCAGTAAGTACTTTCAAATATTCAATGTAAAACATTAAAATATATATAAAAACGAATTATGATGCGTTTCTTCCATTCGGACTTCATCGAACTAAAGTGCTGTTTCAGTTGATGTTATTACACATTAGCACGAAGAAGAGTCTCTGAAAAATTTAACTTATAAATTTAAATTTTTTTTTATATTTGTTTGGGTAAATAGTCTAAACAATTAAATTTAGTCCTTTTTTGCTTATGTTGCCACATTATGATAATGTGATCTGCCAAGAATGGTGAAATGTTATAAGAACCTGATTGCAAATTTATTGTGAATGATCTAGTGATTCATTCATTTTCTATACACTTTCATCTTATCAAATTGCTTTCTCTTTTAATTAAAGTAGCATTTTTAAATCCAATTCATGGTCATGCTTATTACAGTAAGAAACTAATGCACTAAGAGTGTTGTTTTGTAATAGAGCCCTTTTACGTTCTTCTAATCTTATTTAATTTCTGCGAGAAATACAACAAAATATAAAATATCGTTTTGGCTAAATCTAACAAAGCTGTATTATAACAATTTAGCACAGAAGTATTATATATATATATATATATATATATATATATATATATGTGTGTGTGTGTGTGTGTGTGTGTGTGTGTGTGTGTGTGTGTGTGGTAAAGTGGAAAACATTTTTTGCGATGCGTATCGCTCTTCAGGACATCAGTCAATCAGTTAAGTGCCATACGTAATACACGATTGGGCGATCATGTCTCTAAAGAGACATGACTGATGGGCAGAAAATTATCCCGCAGTAGGTTGCCATTGCTTTCTGCGGTAGACTGGCTGCCGGCCAAGGCTATAGAACTCAATTTGTCCTATTATTTAACCTATAACTGGAGGGAAGAGACAGATTAATACGTTTTCCAAGGGTAATGTGCGTAAGTGAATGCAAGAAATTCAACTGGAATTCGAACTCGACTCCCCGATTTGTCGTTTCAAGCCGATATCCACTGCACCACAACGCACATCAGGACATCATCGGACTAAATTTGCTATGTTGGTACGATTACACATAAGTACAAAGGAAACATGCTAGAAATTTACAATTTTTTTCATTTAAAATTCCCAGCATGCTTTATTCGTGAGTATATATAATTCATTTGTTTGATCATTATTCTTAATGAATCTCGTATGTCAGTAGTAATGTTTTTATATCTACTGGCCTGAATAACCAAGAAATCGTGTTTGGAAAATATCGTCTTCCAGCAGGATTCGGACCTTTGTTACCAAGGGGAAACCGTCCATTGATCTGATGTGTCTTGATCACTTGACCACGAAGCATTTACAGTCAAACAAAGCACAAAATAATGCCTTTAAAACACACATTTTCCTGATTTTTCGAAGAATTCATATCTGCTCTGTTTTCTTATTCTAATATTAGCAAATGTAAACAAAGACAATTGATTTACGACATTTTAAAAAAATCTGTCACAAAACGGGTTAGCTTCAGCATATTTTAATCTATTTTGTTAAACATTAATTTTTAATAAAAAGACGTCAAACCCTTTGAATTATTATATGTTGGGAGCAGTTGAGCGAGCAACCAACAAAGCTGTTTGTAACACCAAAGATGAATTGAAAGCAAAAATTATGGCAGCATTTACCAACTTAAACAAGGAAACCGTTCAGTAGAGCTGCATGTTTTATAGTAAACAAAGTTTTTCATCTATTAAAAATATAAAAAACAATGGTGTTTAATCAGAAATAGATGGGTCTAATCAATGCAAATATTTCGTTCTGATTGTCTCATGTTCTGATCAGCTGAATAAGCCCGGTAGACTTCAGGCAGTTGATATAAGAAGCATTCGTTAGAGGATTTCGTCAAGGGAAATAATGATTTTGTAAGAAAATCCATAACAGTATATCTTCATTGTTTCTGTTGCAGCAATTTGCAATTTTCTAAATAAGAATACCACTTTAATGAATGAAAGCATTGGCTTCTATTAAAGACGTAAGGAGCTGGTTAATGTTTCTCTGATTCGGCCTTGTGTCATACATAACATTGTGAATGTTTGTAAAAAGTGAAGAAGAGGGTTGATTTTAATTCTTAATTTCTTATCCCACTACACTATCAATTAACAAATCAACTATCCACATGAAAATATTACGTTGCTCAGACCGACAAATTCTAATTAAAATCGAAAAGAAACGAGAAAATAAATTTTGAAGAAAGCAAAAAAAGGGGATAAATTAAAGTGTGAATGAAAATTGATTTTCACTTATTGCAAAAATACACTTTTATTTTCCTATAAATAATGAAAGAATGAATTATCGTCTAAATGAAACCAAAATGAAAATGACGATGATATCTCATTTTAACAGACATGCAGGGTAAGATGGATGAATTGTCGTCTAAATGAAACCAAAATGAAAATGACGATGATATCTCATTTTAACAGACATGCAGGGTGAGATGGATGAATTATCGTCTAAATGAAACCAAAATGAAAATGACAATGATATCTCATTTTAACAGACATGCAGGTTGAGATGGATGAATTGTCGTCTAAATGAAACCAAAATGAAAATGACAATGATATCTCATTTTAACAGACATGCAGGGTGAGATGGATGAATTATCGTCTAAATGAAACCAAAATGAAAATGACAATGATATCTCATTTTAACAGACATGCAGGTTGAGATGGATGAATTGTCGTCTAAATGAAACCAAAATGAAAATGACAGATATCTCATTTTAACAGACATGCAGGGTGAGATGGATGAACTGTCGTTTAAATAGCGCCAAAATCAAAATAATAACGTCTCATTTTGAAAGTGTAAATCTGAGGACAGATACAGAGGATACGGAAAGAGTTGGATGAGTCTAATGATGAATACGAAGGTGCTTGAAGTGATCATTAGTTATAGCGACGTTATGCCTCCATTCATCTTCCCATAAGGCCATAGACTGCATCAAATGCTTTGAGGAGGTAGTGCTGCTCTGGGTCAAGGGGGTAACAGCTAGAAGACCATACATCTGGCAGTAGGACTCTAAGCCATAATACATAAGCAGAAAAGCAGTCATGGCTGTCAGATGATTTCTGTCGACCACCTAACACTCCTGACTACAACCTCATTGATTATTATGTGTGGGAAGCAGTTGAGCTGAACTGAAGGCAAGGATTATGGCAACATTCAACAATTTAAACAAGGAGACCGTCCGGAAGAGTTGATTCCGAAGTGTTTCGAGTCTGTAGTTGAAGCCAATGGCAGTTTTACAGAATAAATTTACTCTTTCCTATTTCAAGATATTTCAGTGTATCTTTGGTAAAAAATTCTTTTAAAATGAGATGTCAACATTATTTTCATTTTTGCGTAATTTAGACGACAATTTATCTATCGCAACATGTGTGTGTGTGCGTGTGTGTGTGTGTGTGTGTGCGT
Organism: Ascarosepion bandense; assembly: GCA_037127315.1. Classification (NCBI taxonomy): domain Eukaryota; kingdom Metazoa; phylum Mollusca; class Cephalopoda; order Sepiida; family Sepiidae; genus Ascarosepion; species Ascarosepion bandense. Next base: position 2,037,606 of record JBBBDQ010000175.1, on the reverse strand, counting down.
GTATATATATATTCACGTGTATTGTGATAGAAATTATTCAATTCACACATTATATGGTAATTTGTGAATTCACTTCCAACTGAATGTTTTATTAATTTAGCGTTTGAAAAGCGCTTCCCTTCCATCCCCATTGAAACCGTGGAGTAGGTCACCCAAGTGTCATCCATATTGGAATTTTGTGTTAGACCGCAAGTCTAAGAAAAGATTTTTTAAAAATACGCGTCGACTTAAAAAGATCGTTACTTTTGTGGAACCGACACATAATTTATAGAGTAGCATTTTGCTTATTTTAGCCTCCTTCTTCCCCCTACAATGAGTTGCAGACGAAGTAGTTAGTTTATACTTACCAGTTTATGATTATCATTAATCCTACCATCGGGCTCAAACCAGTAGTTTGTGCTTTTATTATCTACAGTGCGCAGAATCTATTTTCTACAGTATGTTATTCATATCTATTGTTGGTTTGAGTTGATTTGTTTGTTTAACGGCTTATCAGCAACCTCGAAAGCCAAGTTCGAATTCCACTCAAATTCGTTACATTCACATAAGCGCAAATACCCTTGTGAAAGGTATGAATCCGTCGCCTTTTCCTCCAGCTATAGGTTAAATAGCATGACTGATTGGGTTATATAGCCTTGGTTGGCAAACAGTCTACTGTCGAAAGTAATGGCAATCTACTACGGGAAAATTTTCTGCCCAGTCAGTCATGTCACTTTCAAGACATCATCGCCCAAGCTTTTATCATATATGCCATTTAGCAGGCATTTGGCATTTAATGCCAAAATTCAGCCTTCTTGGAAGCGTTGATAATTTATTTTTGTACTATTAAAATCTAGTGCCGCATTTTTTGCTATTATTTTAATAATGCTGCTGTCATTTTTACTATATATCAACTTTCATAGTGTTTTGATCCCATCTTGGGGGTTCACTATTTGCCCATATTTGGAACCCTAACAGGTGCTACCGCCAACCTATCAATTGTAGAAACTCCATTGTTTCTTTGATAAACAATTCACAGTTTTCAAAGCTATTAATACCGACGAATTGTTCTTTTGATTTGGGGACTGTCTGAATACCATACTGGGTATGCTTTCATAGTAGCTCCAGAGTTTAGAGCGAGTACTCCTCAATGACAGTCTCCTCTTTATATAACATAAATACGGACAATATTATGCTACATTGTACCAATGGCAACAAAGAATCACCAGCGCGCTATGCTGTGTCCTTCTCATACAAGGAGAATTATTTGGTGGTATTTATGTCTCATATTACTTGAAGAGGTAGTATTTTTTTATTCTATGTGCCATATCCCTTCAAAACGTTAGCGATCATGACTCTCCACAACAACGACATATTTGGGAAAAGACATAAAAGTAATCAAGAATCTTTGTCTTTTCATCGCATCTATTCGACTTGTACAGCGACACTATTCTGAAGACCCTAGATGTTATGCCAGGATTCGTCATCAGAGGCCACAATTTGAAGGACATAAGGTACGCAGATGATGCAGTGCTGATAGCAGACACGGGAAGGAAACTACAAGACCTCCTACAAAAGGTAGCTGAAGAGAATGACAAGAAAGAACTACAAATAAACTGCAAGAAAACGAAATATATGGTTATCAGCAACAAGAGCAGTCCAAAATGCCAAATACAGGTGGAGGATACTAAAATCAAGCAGGTACAAAAATTTAGATACCTGGCAAGTGTTCCAACAGAAGACGTAAAGTGCTACACAGAGATACGAAGCCAAATTGGCATGGCGAAGGACGCATTTCAGAAGCTACGTAGAGTATTAAGAGACAGGAAAATTTCACTAGAAACAAAGAAGAGAGTACTGGATTGCTATGTGATGTTGTTCTTCAATATGACAGTGAATGCTGAACAATCTCATCGAAGATGAAGGAAAAACTTGAAGCAACTGAAATGTGGTTCTACAGAAGGACGCTTCGGATATCATGGATTGAGCAGGTGAGCAATGATGAGGTTTTGGAAAAATAGAAACGAAAAGGAAATTAATACTGAGCATCAAGAAGAGACAGCTAAAGTTCCTGGAACATGCAATGAGGAAGGAGGGCTTGGAGAATCTGATACTAACAGGCCAGATAGAGGGAAAGAGAGACGAGAAAACAGTATGTAACACACTTGACGGGTTTGAGTAGGTGGATGGCAGAACGGGGGTTGCGGGGTGAAACAGGAGAAAGTCTGCTAAGAGCTATCAGGGATAAGAAGGCCATTATCGCCTACGCCCAGAAGGAAGAAGATACTTGTTTTATTTCGGCATTTCTAATTCATAATTTTCATGTTGGTCTGTTTCTGCTGCGAAAAAACAAGTATTCTGCCTGTTTGCAATTGGTATGTAGTCCTTTCATCTGGCTTTCCTTCACTACCTTTTGTTAGTGTTCTTATAGCTTTCTTTCTATAATAGTACTGAGAGTTAAATGGTACTTGTAGCAAGGAAATTATCTTTACATACCTGATTTATTGTTATTTGAAATTCAATAAAATATTTAAGAAAGAGAAATATTCTACAAATTTCGTTATACAGTAGATTTCTTTGATAAATTTCATAAAAACATTTTCGATGATGTCATAGTGCCCAGCCACGTTCTGGAATGTTCGAAGTCACCACTGGGAGTAGTAGAACAAACGACCAATGTTTACAAAACCACTAGTGTTAAATAAAATTAAACTCTTCGCAACTTAATAAAATGGTTAATGATTGACTGAAATGATGCATCTTCGTCAGGATTTACCGATATTTTCATTGTTTTATTCATGTCACCCCAAGGAAGGGAGTAAAACCACTAAGACGTAAGTGTTACAGAGTATGAAAGAGAATGAAAAGACGTTAATGGGAAGTGAGGCAAAGGAAAATAAAAGAATAAGATTCTGGCTGTCGATGGACGTTGCATTTAAATTTTTGAAGATTGTAGGTGACAAGGAAGCAAGAAACCAAGTGGGGAGTTTCACAGGCAAGAAATGCAAGAAAAGAAACTATTTGAACAGAATATACGGTTACATCTATCTTGTTCAACAGTAAAATGATGAGACCTAATTAAATGCATATAGTCGAGGCACCAGGGAGAACAGCTCATCAAAAAGATTTATAGAAAAGACAAATGGAAGCCACATCTCGTCGGTGAGAAAGTGAATGCAGCCGAGAAGCCAGATCGGGATACATTACTTTTTTACGAGATATCTAAAATTTGTGTTTATATGGTTTAATTCGGATTAGTTTAGAATGTGAAATCATTCGGTCTAAGACGCATCAGATCAATTGATGGCTTCTCCTCTGTTGTTAGGAGGCGTACATTCGAATCCAGCCAACTGACATATTTTCATAACAAAATTTCTCAACAAATATTTAGGCAGGTAGAGTTATATATATATATATACTATTTAACAAAAAACAGAGTATCTACTCAAATGCAAGTATGTATTTTTTTTAATCGTATCACCCCGAGCAAGGCTGTAATGCCACTGATGTGCAGGGGGCTACTTAAGAGTAAAAAGATTAAGTAGAAGAGAGTGAAGAGGAAGACGAACCAGTTAGAAAGGAGCAAGAGAAGGATGGGAATACAGGTGTGATGACAGTTGCAAAGGTGGAGAGAAAGGAAAGGATATACGGGGTGGTGAAAGAACTAGAGTCAAGTGGATAATAGATGAGTATTGACATTGCATTTAAATTCCTGGAGGTTGTAGCCGTCAGGAAAGCAAGAATATGGAAGCGAGTTCCACAGGCAGGAAGTGCGAGAGAAGAAGCTGCAGGAGTAGAATTGTCGTCTGCATTTGGTTAATTGAAATGTGAATGGGTGGGACCCAGGAAAAATAATGTTTAAACAAATAAATAAAAAATGTCGGTTGTTAATCCATTTCGTAAAATTTCGGAATTTTCTGTAACAAGAGATTTTATGACGAACTCAAATTTGTATTTTGTCAAGAATCTCGAGATGTATAGTAGGAACACCAGGCCAAATGTGGCATCAATACTCAATGCATGAACGAATGATAGATGTTCGATTGTTTTTTTGTTTTGTAAAAGTATATCAACTTCTAGATTTTACTTTAGAAGTAATATGTGTAGCATTTATAACGCTCGATTTATAAAGACGCGGAATATTGAAACTTGGGAATGTATTGATACTGGAAAGCGTATTTTAAATATAAAAAATGTATTGTTTATTCGATAATTAGAAAAAAATAATGACCAAATACTTTACTCTGGAAATACATTGAAATATTTCAATGGAATCCCAGTAAATCAATCTATCGATGTTCTGACACCCTGTCAAAACCATGACAGTTGGAGGGACCGAGTGGCTTTCTTGGGCCCAACGCCTTCATGGCATGTGGCTTAGTAGCAGTAACCGTTGAACGTTATGACATATTTTTCTTCGTTAATTTTTCAAATAAAATGAAACTGAAGAAAATGAAGTAATTCGAAGTACAAATGTTTAAATAATATGAAACAATGAAGAGTTTATAATTCTGTTGATATTTCGACGTTTGCTTGCATCGTCATAAGACATGAAACAACTCGTGTTGCTTATATATCAGAAATCACTATAAAAGGAAGAAAAAAGACAGATGAAAAATTAATCGGAAGATATTAGAAATTAAAAACTAGTGTCATACTGTAAACGTTATTTCAAACTTTTGTTCGTATCTTCATTATTATAGACATTATTATAGAGACAACGTTTCGGTCGAGTACTCTCGATGTGCGTTGTGGCGCAGTGGATGTCGGCTCGGAACGAGAAATCGGGGAGCCGAGTTCGAACTCCAGTTGAATTCCTTGCATTCACTTACGCGCAAATACCATTCGGAAATGTATTAATCCGTCTCTTCCCTCCAGTTATGGGTTAAATAATAGGACAGATTGGGTTCTATAGCCTTGGAAGGCAACCAGTCTACCGCAGAAAGCAATGGCAACCTACTACGGGATAATCTCCTGCTCAGTCAGATACACAGTTGTACGTGTATAGCTAGCTAAGTGCCATACGTGATACACGCTTGGGCGTGTATCACGTATGGCACTTAGCTAACTGATTGACTCTCTAACCGTCACGTACGATCACCGAATCTAAGCAATGTCGTACCTCGATCAGTACTCCGATGAGTGTCCGCCTGGGTTCTACAAGCCTGGATATTCTGGTCCAGATTGGTTTGTTATATTAACCCTGGAAAAAGTATGAATCCACCTTTTCTCTCTTCAACTATGAGTTAACTAGCAGTATAGCCCGGCGTTGCTCGGGTGTAATGTAGGTACCGCCAATAAATCACTGCTCATTTTCGATACCTCAATTTAAATTTAATTTTTAAAAATAAAAATGTTTTCTTGAAGCTTTAATTTTAGCTTTAATTGAAAGCCAAGAGGTTAAATCTACTAATTACAGTAAGCAAAATACCCTGGTTTAGTTCAAACCGAAATTATATTGATCGGAATCAAAAATTTAACTGCTGAAAAATTATTTTTTAAAATTTACCGCCATTATTGATTGATCGACACATTATGTAAACAGTAGCCAAATTTTTGTTTTAAAAATCTTGCAAAAAAAAAATATATATACCTCCTTGACACGTTATTTAAGTCGATTTTTAAAATTGAAACTTACCTTTATCTGATTTAAAACAAATTTCAATAATAAAGTCAACATTTAATGTGACTTCAGTCGATTTTTAGGTTACTAGCAGTATAGCCTGGCGTTGCTCGGGTGTAATGAAAGCATTAAAATTAATCCCTGGTCCTGGAGCTCAGACTCTTTGGACGTGGGCACGAAAGACTAAAAAGCAATAGTTGTTTCCAGTTAAAGCGAAACCGTAGACTGAAAGAAAAATGAATGGATGTAAGTCAAATGTTGATTTCCTGGTATCGATATCAAATAAGTTGTTTTCGTCGTAAACTGAATTTTGAAGGCTAAATAAGTCCTCTAAGTAAATGGTATCATGGCTGAGACTAAGAACTACAATTATACCTACTTAGAGCCAAACCCGAAGCAAAACCTAAAATAAAAGGGCTAAAAAAATACAGACATACAGGCAAATAAACAGACACACACACAAACATCTTGCCTTTTATATATATATATAATCGATTTTCTGCACTATTGTAAGAACTGCAACCTTGAAACTTCTGAATATCGTGTCTTATGTCTTTGTCTATGAGTGTGTCAAATTTGATTAAAATCGGACCACTCCTTATATAACCCGATTTTTTCGATTATCGATTTTCGGTATTTATCGGGGGTACCTCGACACAAAACCTAGCTAAGTACACTCGCAGACGCTTATGGTACAACTGTGTAAATTTTCAAGAAAATCGGTTCAGCCGTTTCGGAGTCTATAGGTAACGGACACACACACACACACACACACACACACACACACACACACACACACAAAGTTCCATTTTTAAATAAGTTTATATTTAGATTAGTAAAACTTGTATCACAAAACCATCATTATCTCCCCCAAAATTATTACAATCTAAAAACATTCTCTGGCTTTAAATACCCTGCAATGGGTCGATAAGCCGCAGAAAGCGGACCAATCAATAAAGAAAATACTAGACAGGCATGTATTTTAGATTTATTTACATCTTCTGGAATATAAATATACTAAAATTACAGTGGCCACAAAGTGAGGGATCAATTTATATATTGATTGCAATATAGAATTGATCCTCCACTTTATATACGCATTTTAATCTCTTGTTTTTTCATAAGCACTAGAAAACGAATCAATCAATCAATCAAATATTGATTAGCTACACAGTCATGTCTTAGATTTATTTACATTTCCTGAAATATAGAAGAATAAAAACTACAGTGGCCACAAAATGCGGGATCAGTTTATGCACTGATTATAATTTAGAACTGACTTTCTAATTTACGTCATCATTATAATTTTTTGTTTGTTTAACAAATTCTGATTAGGTATGAATCCACCACTTCTTCCCCAGCTATGGGTTAGTTTGTAAGACTTGTTTCATTTAACCATTATTATTATTTGTCTGTATTTCTGAGGTATTGTAAGTATTTAAATTATTTACATTTTTCCGACTGTTGTCTTCATCCTTGTTGCCATAATCACGACGTTTCGGCTGTTGTACGCTCCGGCCTTCTTCAGGTGATTGTAATTTCGAACCGAACCTTTCATTTCATCCATTGGAGTAGATTGTTCTAGTTCATGGCTCTTCTGAATAAATCGGTATCAGTTATTTCTCTTTAACTCAACTTTCCAAGGTTTTGCTCGCCTCTGCTGTAGCCACGTATTGAACTCACAAACTCTTTGGTTCAAGTCAATACATTCAACCAACGCGTTTATCCACTGAGCCACGTATCCTCAAGGAAATACGTGGTACTGAAACGAAACGTCGTTGAATATGGCAACAAAGACGAGGACAACAGTCTCAACAATGTAAATAAACCATTATTATTTTTTTTTAAATATCACAATTGTTTGTCTTTAAATAACTTGTAATGGGTTGATAAACCGTGGAAAACGAATCAATTAATCTCCAGCCATCTTTACTGGTATAAGATATCTGTTGATTATTGTGCTATCTTGTCCCTTTTGGTGCCAGTCATCCTCTAGAGTACTATTTCATAAACCTTTTTATTTTCTCTGGGATGCATTTTAGAAATCTTATGCGATAAAAAGTACATTAAAAAATCGGAAAGAGGGTTAAAGAGAGATAACCGCGGATTTGAAATACGATTATTATCATTGTTAACTCTCTTCTTCAATTTGCGGACCCTAATTACTATATTCTATGTACTTGATATAATGCAAAAATATAACAATGATAAAAATCGATCAATAATTATTTATAACTATTTATACTGGGACTCATGCCTGCACTTTTAAGCCATCCATAATAATATTTTTAAATCATATTTATTATTAGCATCTGTAGTTTTTGAAACTGTTTCTAAATCTTTAGTTGTTTTTCAGTCATTCCGCCTCACTGGCTATCAACTTCCGCCACGCCTATGAGAGGCACCACACCATTTAACAACCACTCCTCTAGATCATCTGATTTCTTATAAATAAATTATAATTTGTGTAAGCAACAATGAAGGAAAGAATTTCACTTAAACGATTTCAATAAGCACTAAAAAAAGGCCGAAAATTTATTGTTAATTATTGATTTTCTGCCAATTTTTGTTTACTTTTCTTCGTTGTGATCATAAATGTCTCCAGTCGATTTGGTCAGATTTCTAACGAGCTGAAAGTTGTTTTAACTGAAGCATTTCTCGTTGATGATAAAGGTGACCGTGTCTATATCGTCATTTCAGATTAACACTGGTCAGTATTTGTCTATATTTCTGAGATGGGGTAGTATTTACAATATTTACATTTTTCGGGCTAATGTCCTCATCTTGGTTGTCATTTGTACGATGTTTCGGCAGTTGTACGCTTCGGCCTTCTTCGGATGCTAGGAATTTCGAACCGAACCCATTATTAGGATCACTGGGATACATCATTTTCATTCTTTGTGCAAAGCCTCATTTTAGTAGTCATGAGTTATCTCCCTCTAATCCAACTCTCTAAGTTACTTGTTCACTACTGCTGTAGCCTGATATTGAATTCACAAGTCTTTGGGTCAAGTCACTGGAACTAACCAACATCTATATAACTTGACCCAAAAAGTAGTGAGTTCAATACCAGGTTACAGTTCCCTGTGTCATGTCAGAAAATATTTCTCGGCAAAATCCATCCTACACGTTTAGAAATCCACAATTCGTCCGTGTATTAAACACTGCTGCCATATCTGCTCAGTGCTTTTACTATATACCTCGAGATTTTTGACAATTCCTGACGTGGATTGCCTCTGTCTTTTCTACAAATATTTCATGGTAACTGTTCTGGTGAGCTCTCCTTCTTGGTGCTTTGATTACACAAATGTAAGTCTGCTACTAGATTGGCAGCAATTTCTCACCCTTTTAATAGTGAAGCAGCTTAGATGCAATCTTATGTTCTGTTCTGATAGTTTTTCCCGTATTTCTCGCCTGTGAAATTCCCTTCGGATTTCTTGATTCTCTGACAATCTTAAAATATTGGCGTTGCAGTTATTTTTTGCCTTCCTGAAACCTGTTCTTTTACTATCCTTTCTCTTTACTTCTTGTCATTAAAGTTTTCTTACTCTCTTTCACTCCCAGTAACCCCTTGTGTCTAAGGGAATATTAGGCGCTGTAAGCATCCAGTGACGGATGTGCGTTGTGGTGCAGTGGATGTCGGCTTGGAAAGAGAAATCGGTGAACCGAGTTCGAATTCCAGTTGAGTACCCTGCATTCACATAAGCACTGGTACCCTTGGGAAAGGTATTAATCCGTCACTTCCCTCCAGTTATGGGTTAAATAACAGGATGGGGTCTGGAGGCAATCCATCTAGTGTTGGTGCGACAATAAAAACATCCTTGGTAGCCCTGGCGAAGCATCAAGTAGTCAGCTATTTGACAAGGTTATGAATTTCGCTATAAACTGCGCCAGGGTTCCAAATGCACAGGGAATACTGGAGGGGTGTAGTGAGTTCGATCTTGGCCGAGGCCACAGGACGACGACGATTGCGTCTAAGTGGCATTAACGTCTTGCACAAAGTGAAATGATTTTAAAAACAAGCACAAAAACACAGATGTCCTGAGGCAAACACAAGACGACACCCAAACATTGATTCATACATACATAATAACACTATAAAATGAACATGTAGCATCTGCTCAACCAATGAAAATGAAACAACATTGAATTTTAAATTTATATCATCTCCACAGCATCCCAGTCCTAATGTTTGATGGTGCTAAGCAAATAGTCAAATTTATAAAGGCCTCTTCTTCTTCTTCTTCTTCTTCTTCTTCTTCTTCTTCTTCTTCTTCTATGTGCCCTGTCCCTTCAGGACGTAAGCGATCATGGTTCTCCACGTCTCCATATCCCTGGTGGCTCTTAGTATGTTTGCTCCTGTTACACCTCGCAAACCCCGTTCCGTCATCCATCTGATCAGGCCCTGCAAATATGTTATCCGCTGCCTTCCTCTGTCTCTTTTTCCTTCTATCTGGCCAGTCAGTATCAGGTTCTCCAAGCTCTCCTTCCTTATTGCATGTCCCAGGAACTTCAGTTGTCTCTTCCTGGTGCTCAGTATTAATTTCCTTTTTGTTGCCATTCTTTCCAACACCTCATCATTGCTCAGTCCACAATATCCACAGCATCCTTCAGTAGAACCACATTTCCGCTGCTTCAAGTTTTGTCCTCATTTTCGATTATATTGTCCAGCATTCACTGCCGTATTGAAGAACTGACATCACATAGCAATCCAGCACTCTTTTCTTTGTTTCTAGTAAAATTTTCCTGTGTGTTAGTACTTTACTCATCTTCTAGAACATATAAAGGCTTACTTTTGCATTATTTAATCATATGTATAATAAAAGGCTTTATTCGGCTCGCAGCTTGCAGCTCACTAATCTCTGTTGCCAATCACCAGTGGTTTATATGGCAACTGCTTAGTATGTGGTTTCCGACTCTCTCTTTTCCAATCTTTTCACTCTTACGTAGCCCCCTGCGCTTCAATTTCTGAGATACGGCGCCTTATCTGCGATGACCAACATTTTGGCATGACCATGCTATCATGCTCAAACTATCGGTCACGTATAGTTAACTATTTCTTTTGATTTACATACGGGCATATTTTCATTTTGATCTATGTCCAACAGAAGGAGAAAGGTATAAAATTGTTAGTTTATTGCCTTGTTAAGAGTAATATATTTTGGGAGGGTGCTCCTTTCGGTGGAGATCTATGGACTCAGAAGAAACCACAAGTATAGTGTAACCTATTATGAAGAATAAACGACTTCACAACTAAATAAACAAGAACACTTTATTGAATAAATAATGACAATGTGTTTCGGTTATTGATTACTGATCAAACATTATTAAATAACGGGTTAAAAATTCTTGTTTGCACATGTTCCTGCGCAGTATACATGAGTGTGCTGAAAAGTTCTCAGCCTAAATAAGAGGAATTACATATTGTTTACATATTGTAATTATTTATTTACATATTTATTCTGGATTGTTTTCTAATATCCCTCCAGAATTATTTTTTATATTTGGTTATTTAATTAGTGATTTTGAAAAATAAGATGTCACGAGTACTTTTAGATATCAAATATATATATATATATATATATATATATATATATATATATATATATATATATATATTGCTCAAATTGAACAAAATCGTATGGGTATTTTATCGATTGTAATTCGCTTCATCGGCTATCTTAAACATTATGGATTGGATTATATATTGGCTCTGTAAATAAATAATTTTAATTACATTGAGCCCTCTGGCTGGGTCAGTTCTACTATTTACTTTTTAATAATTAATATGAATACGATCTCCTTTAGGGTTTATATAATGCTCTACTAAGTATCGAGCAAACTTAATAAAGTAAATCACAACAAACAACGGACTGCCAACCCATTAGTTTGTACTACTTTTAATATATATATATATATATATATATATATATATATATTGTCATTCGCAGACAGATCTGTTTCCGCATCACAGCTCATCAGTACGGTTAGACTCCGATTGCTCTTTTTTTTTTTTTTTTTTTTTTTTTACCCAGGATTGAAACCCGACCGAAATATGCAGAGAGATCTGTTTCGCTGTTTTCGCTCATCAGTACGGTTAGACATCCAATTGCTTCTAACCCAAGATCGAAACTCGACCGAATTGGCGTCAGTCGGCGATTCTACCTCTGAGCTATGGGCGCTCGGTAGAAGGAGGCAGACTTTTAGCGTATGATGTATCATATGCCAGTAGCTAGAATGCTCTAATTCATTACTGAATGAGCGACGCGTAGATGCTAGAGTAATTACTGTTTTTTCAGTCTACTGTTATGTGTGTGTGTGTGTGTGTGTGTGTGTGTGTGTGTGTGTGTGTGTGTGTGTGTGTGTGAGAGAGAGAGAGAGAGAGAGAGAGAGAAAGAGAGAGACAATGAATCAATGAAAAAGTCCATATAGTGAAAAGTAGTTTATGGCCGAAGTCGTTCCATGTGATTAATGAACAAGAATTGGATTAAGGGCATGGACATGGAAGCAGATTAAATGGAGAATAAATATCTCATGGAAAAATAAAAGCCTTCTTCATTCTTTAGCAAACGAAAAGCGTAATGCAGACATTGCAAAACTTAACCTTTTTCCTTAGCGAATTCTTACCGCCATTTTTACAGGCCATAACCGAGGAAGAAAAAATAATGGCTGTTTCTATAAAACTGTATTCAGTTAAAACGTTTTCTGAAGTTTATGGAAGAAAGAAAATACTTAACCTGGAGAGTTTCTGACTATTATCATTATCTTTTTAGCCCGCCAATGCTGCCGATATGCTCTTCGACCTTTCAAAATTATATGTTGTATTCGTTAGGCTTTATGAGTCGCAAATGTTTTTTCATCTCATCAACAAGCCTGTCAGTTAACAAATTCTTTCAAATTCCGCCAAATGTAAGACACGTACGATGGATGCTGACAAATACATTAAACAAAACAGTCGGAAAAAAACAATGAAGATGAAGATACCATGTATTAATTTTTATGGATAATACATCAAGCACCATTGTTGCATTAGAATTAACTTCGACGTTGAGTAGCAGTGTCTCTGTCGTAACAATAACATTCTGTTTGAATATGATTACAGAGAAAAGACCGAATCTATATATATTTTTAAAAAACCTGTAGCTTCCGAGGGTCGTAGTTTCTAGTAGTGTTTTCAAGATAGCCTAATGGACCCCAACTCTTTCCAGGCTAATATCTGAATTCAGAGATTTACTTTTCCTAGACCGGTTGCCATCCAAGGCCATAGTCTGCCCTGCTATTTAGTTTTGGGAAGAAGAGATAGATTCATATCTTTCACAAGGGAGTTAGCATGTAAGTGAATTCAGTGAACCCGACTGGAATTCGAACTCGGTACTCCGATTTCTCAGTTCGAGCTGTTAACTATTACTACACTGTGCCTCAAAATAACAGACTGCAATGATAACAATCAAAAAATATAATCTCATATGTGAAAAAACTTCTAACAATAGTGATAATGCTATAAAATATACAGTCTGCTTTGATAAACTATTTTTTAAATCTAGAGTTTTCCTTAACAATCTCTAACACATCATAATCTTGGGAATTTAAGCAAGAAAACGAAAGTAAGTTGCCTTGTGAATTTGGGTTCAAACAAATCAAAATCAAAATCAAGGGCTTACACATTGTAGGCGGAACCCCTTCTTGATTGACCATGTTTTTAGTGATATAGCTGTACTCACCATGCTTGGCCAATTGCGGGTTGGTGGGGATATTTAATCCATATTTGGATGGTCTTCTCATATGCTATTTACTATCAAAGGCTATAGGATCCAATTTATCCTGATACTAGCAGTATATCCCGGCGTTGCTCGGGTGTAATGAAAGCTTTAAAACTAATCTATGGTCCTGGAGCTCAGACTCTTTGGACGTTGGCACGAAAGGCTAAAAAGCAATACTTGTTTCCAGTTAAATCGAAGCCGTAGACTGAAAGAAAAATGAATGGATGTAAGTCAAATGTTGATTTCCTGGTTTCGATATAAAATTTTCTGCACTATTGTAAGAACTGCAACCTTGAAACTTCTCAATATCGTTTCTTATGTCTATGAGTGTATCAAATTTGATTAAAATCGGACCACACCTTTATAACCCGATTTTTTCGATTATCGATTTTCGATATCTATCGAGGGTACCTCGACACAAAAGCTAGGTAGGAATACACGCAGACGCTTATAGTACCACTGTGTAAATTTTCAAGAAAATCGGTTGAGCCGTTTCGGAGTCTATATGTAACGGACACACACACACACACACAGACAAATGTCCATTTATAAATAAGTTTAGATTAATTTACGCATAGCTGGGAGGAAAGAAAAATTGGTTTCATGCCTTTCGTAACGGTATTTAGATGTAAGTGAATGTAACTGGAATTCGAACACGGCTTTCCAATTTTTCATACCGAGCTGCAAATTTGAATTTGGGGTAACGCTTTTAAATTGAAAAATAGAAAAGGCGGAAATTTTACTTTGTTTTGTTCTTAAACACGTGTTTATTCTATTCTAAATAATTGTAAATGACTTAATGTTTAAAAACTTATTAGTAAAGGCGTTAATAATTTTGCACACGGCTAAATGGGGGAAAAAAAGGCATGGTAAAAAAATTGTTTGCCTTCCAAATCAGGTTGCACTTAAAAATCAGCCTTCAAAATTCTCGTTTTTACCTTGGTTCGAACACAGACCATTAACCACGGTGGGAAATAGGAAAACGCTTCAGTGACGTGTTATTCTGAATAATTGATGCTAGATAAACATGTGACCAATAATATTATCCAGCTATGTTTCAAGTTGTGTTTATAAGCTGTATAAAAAAGCAAATAAATCGATCAGCTTATTTGTATTTGTCAAAATTGATTTTTGAAAACACTGAAGTGAATATTTTTCTTTTTTACTTCTAACCAGGGATTTTTGTAAGGCAAAAATATTAACTTACCAATTCAAAAGAGCCCTATTTTACCATTCCAGTTATTATTTTATCCTTTCCGGTTAATCTTTTGAAGTTTGGTTTCATTTTTCGAAAATAGACGTTTTATTTAAGTCCTTTTGTAGAGAGAATGTAACCATTCTTTTAGCAAATATATCAAGGCAGCAGACAGTTTTACTTTTGCTTGTGTTATAGGGTGTTTTAAACAAGTTTCTTTGACAAATAATAATTATAGCCAATGTGACTTAGCTAACGAGAAAAGACGAGAACTTAGGCGTCCACGTTGATAAAATCATAAATTAACCTGAGTTAATGAAAAAAGAAACAAAAAAAAAACATTAAAAGCAAATAAATTCGTCACTCAAATTGTTGTCCAACCGCTTTGTAGCGTCCTATCGATGTGAGAAGTTTCTATGGTTACCATCAGTATCAACAAGTAATTCTTTGAGAGACTTGGCCAGTTAACGAATTCCCGGAAATCTCAGTATACCATATATATATATATATATATATATATATATATATATATATATATATGCCAGGGAGATCCATATTAGCCGTATTCCAGTTCTATAAGTCAATAATCGTTTCACACAAGCCTAAGATGATTCATTTTATATATTTATGAACCGAAACACAACCAAAACAACAGTCCAAAGAAGATTATTAATTGTCCACATATTGAATTTCTCATCAGATAATAGACAAAAACAAAAAATACTTCTTACGGGGTAGACATTTATGACTAAACCTATAGTGATTTTCTCATATGCAAAAGAATATCGATTAACACCTCTTTAGGCGAACAATAAAAAGAACTCTTCGAGTGACATTGAGACAGAAATTGTTTATAATAATATTCTGTGAAAATAAAAATAGTTCTCAAAATATTCTTTTGGCGCCTAAAATTATTACGGAGAAAATGTTCAAAAGAAAATAGATTTACTGCTTGAGTGGAGAGTGTAATGTGTGGCTTGAAAGTTCAAAGTAGTAGATGGAAGCACCAGTTGTTAAATTGAAGTCGTTACTGAATGTATGTATTTTGAGTAAATGTTTTGGATGTGCGTTGTAGTGCAGTGGATATCGACTCGGAACGAGAAATCGGGGAGCCGAGTTCGAATTCCAGTTGCATTCACTTACGTGCAAATACCCTTGGCAAAGGTATTAATCTGTCTCTTTCTTCCAGTTATGGGTTAAATAACAGGACAGATTGGGTTCTATAGCCTTGGATGGCAACCAGTCTACCGCAGAAGCAATGGCAACCTACTGCGGGATAATCCTCAGTCCAGTCAGTCATGTCTCGAAAGAGACATGATTGCCCAAAGCGTGTTTCACGTATGGCACTTAACTGACTGACTTATAGAATTCTAGTTGCAGTGTGCTGTATCACCAAGAAATAACAAGTCTGTTTATGGATTTGAGATGAACAAGTTAAAATGATCTGTTTTAAGGTTTCGTTCGATGTTCCTGAATTGTTTGTGGGTCACGTGATGTCTCAGAATCTAGTTTTCTCCTTTCACAACAACAACTGCGTACTTCAACGCAAATCAGGCATTCAATGAGGAACAAACTCCTTACTATCTAATCGGTCTTTAGTTAAGAAAAAGTGGGTGCTGATAATTTTTTCACACATTTTATGCTAATTTTAGCAAACTCTCGGACAAGGACAGAAATGTTTGCACTATTTATGTTGTTCGGAGTGTTGTTTATTGTCAAATTCATGATGTTTCGGCATTTGTACGTGCCTGCCTTGTTTAGGTGCTATACGATGGAATTTTGAACCGAACCTTTTATTTAATCCACAGGGTAGATTGTTCTAATTTCACGTGCCATGCCTTTTCTCATATTTCAGTTTTAGTTCTCTTTAGTAACTCAACTCTCCAAGTTTTTGTTCCCTCTGATGTGGCCAGGTATTGAATTTACAACCCTTTGGATCAAGTGGATAAAATGTTGCTTGAATAATCCAAAATATGACTTGACCCAAAGAATAGATGCCTGTTTGTCAAGTAATTTGTAATTTCAAACAGAACCCTTTAATTAGTCTACAAGGTAGATTGTTCTAATTCTACTTGACATGCCTTTTTCTTTTTTGGGATACCTCAGTTTCAGTTAATTCTCCTTAGTAACTTTTTGTTCACGTCTGCTGTAGCCAGGTGCTGAACTCGTGACTCTTTGAGTCAAGAAACTTGATTACTTCAACCAACGTTTTTACCATCTGAGCCATGTAAACTTTATGACACTGAAGATGAGGACAACTGTCCGAACCTTGTAAATAATGTAAATAGATACAATACCACGTCTCAGAAATATAGACAGTTGTTGATAGTTTTAAATATTTTGAATTCATAGAAAATCAAATTCATTTCAATAATAATGAACTGCAAACGCTAACGATGTAACTTTCCGGAAATTGAACCAGCGAATCGAGTTCCAATTTCGACTTAATCTTTGTAGGTACCTCCACTCATTCGTTGAAAAAACAGCATAGCATGATGTTAAAAAGGCTCAAACTTAATAAAAACAAAGTTTTATCAAAAGATGTTTATGCTATTATGAAGAGGAAAGATCAAATTTTGTTGTGATTATTTATTTAAATTATCTAATCTTTTCTAAGACGTTCAAAATTTCTTTTTTTTTTTTTCGTCAGTGAACCACGCTATGTTTACGTAATGCCTCTATTAAGCAAAACGTAATATCACGCAAGTCGTTTTTTGGCATTGAAAGACACATTAATTTGAAAAAAGCAACTAATTGTCTGATTTTAATTAAACTTTCAGGACTTATTTAAAAATAAATGAAAGTATTTATGCAATGATTATTTTTAGAAAACTTTGGTAAATTTTTTTTTCTGCATCTGTTACCCCCACTCTAATTAATTGCATAAAACTTCTAGAAATACATTATCTATACCAATCTACAAGTACTTTCATGGCTTCTGCTCCGATGAGCTTAGATCACTGGTGCCGCCTAAGCACGAATTTACACGAGATACTAGATTAGCAACTAGGTCCCACCCTTTTACAGTTAAACAAATAAGATGTAACCGTAAATTCTACTCCAGCAGCTTCTTTTCTCGCGCTTCCCGCCTGTGGAACTCCCTTCCACAAGTCTGCTTTCCCGACAGTTACAATCTCCAGGTGTTTAAATGTAGGGTCAATAGACACCTCCTATCACACTAACTCCCAACTATTCTCACAACACTCTCATCTACCCAGCCCTCATTCTCGGTATCCTTACCCGCCTATCACCCACCCTCTGTCATTTCCTATATTTAATCAGCCTTTCTCCACTCTACGTAGCCCCCTGCACAGTAGTGGCAGTGACATGCCTTGCTCGGGGTGAAACGCTTATAAAAAAAAAAAATAAAAAAATTTTTTTTATTTATTATTTAAATGCAGGACTCATTGGGGAATGTTAATCATGTAATTTGTTTTTTAATTACGAGACCATTTTTCCAAAAATCTACTTAGAAAAGTAAAATAAAAAATGCATTAAAACTACGCTATTTTTAATTTATTTTATAAATAATATAATTTTAGGATATCATATTCTAAAGAAGAAAAAAATCGATGAATAATGAATTTTTATAAGAGTTGTTTTTATTTTTTATTTTTTTTGCGAATTAAATTTTCAAATATCTTTTAAATTTCTTCCAGTTACTCAGTGTCTTCGGTTATTAGTTTATTAAAAAAATACTTTATTTACAAATCGAAAATTCAAAAACTTAATACAAATCATTTAGAATTAAGATTTTGAGAATAATTTCTAATTTTCTTTTTTTTTTTATTATGTTAAACTGCACATTTTAAACTTATAAGAGATTTATCATTAAAAGCTCGCATGTTACAAGGGTTGTTCCACTTACGAAATCTTAAAATGGGTCATTTCAACTTTCGGTTACCATAATTGATTGATAACAAGGTGCTGTCATCGCCTACTTGAAAGGTCAATGAGTCAGACCTTTGTGATTAAGAATCACTTTTATTCTAAATTTCATGCCATAAACAATAACATTTGTTTCAAATCAGACTAATTTAACATTAAATTTGCTAATTTTTAAAAAATAACAAATGAGAGATGTATATTATATTTTTGCAAGATTTTTAAAACCGAGAAACCTTTGTTTACAAATGTGTCGATCGCTCAAAACATGGCCGACAAATTGAAAATTTTTAAAAAATGTCAAAATTTTAGATCCCATTGAATATATTTTCTGTTTGAAATACACCAGTGTATTTTGCTCAAGGGGAATAGCAAATTTCATCATTTAGCTTTTAATTAAGCAAAAATTAAAGTTTTAAGAAAAAGTTTTTATTTTTAAAAATTTAATCTAAAAGTAAAGTTATCGAAAATGGAATGGAGATACCGACTTTTGAGAAAGGCATGAACTGATCTCCTCTTCACCTTGGTTATGTTTTAAATAGCACGCTAGATTGAAGGCTCTCTAGCCTTGGCGCCAACCAGTCTAAGAAAAATATTACTCTGAATTCAAAAACTTGGAAAAGGCAACAGAAAACCACTCTGTTCATGTCATAGAAATTAACGCATATTAAATAAAAGAAGGATTTGGAGAGCCATGATTGCTTTTGTTCTGAAACGACGTGTAAATTAGAAACAATGGTCTGTGAGATAAACATTCTGACTAGTTTACAACAGAGTAATAACATGAAAATCTGACACGTCTCAGTCAACACAACCAGACTGACCCCCAAGGGTCAACAAAACATCAAGTTTTTATTTTAGAATTTTTAAATGAAGACTACTCCACTTAAGAGTCACTGTCTATCCTGCACGGTAACTAGAAAGAAGTCAACGACTCAATTGTCCTCCTTTTATATCACTAAGAAAACCAGAATCTGTAAAATCCGCTATTTTTTTTTTTTCTATCTCCCTCTCTCCCTAACGTTTACCTGTTTTGATTGTAGGTCGAAATTAAACAACCAGGTGTGGAAGCCGAAACGCAGAAACAAATATTTACCTGCCAAACAGAGCACAGACGCTGTCTGGCAATAAATGGGTAGGCAGCTTGTCCGACAGGCGACTAATTTCCTCACCAAATCGGTCGTTCAGGTCGTAAGGTGGAACAAACTAATTAAACAAGAATTGATAGAATTTTCATAAATTGAGGAGGGGTAAAAATCATAAATGTTGGTGCGATAGTTAGAAAAGTATTCGAGAAGTTTTTTTTCCCAGTACTTAGCCATCGGCAACATTAAGATATTTTATTCTCTTCGCTCTATTTATCTCCCCTTAATCTTTCATCTCTTCCTCCATATGGAAATATTTTCAAATTTCAATTTTTGACAGTCTCTTTCGTTCACTTCGGACTAATACTCTTGGAAAAGGTATGAATCTGTACTTTTCCAGCTCGGGGTTAAATAACAAGCTAGGACTAAGTCTTCCGCCTTGAGTGATAACCATTCTAAAATAAGGAAGAACTTTCGTAATTGATAAAAGGTGACTGCGCTTTTTTGTTATAGTGTGGCAATCTCTCCAGAAAGACAATTCTGGATCGACAGGCTGATAGGCTCCGTCAGTCTATCTTGCTATAGATACACTCATTGTTGCCACAGCTGCAATATATGGGCGCCCAAATATTACCGAATAGGTTATGGAACTCGTGATTATCAGTGTGAAATTTCCTGATCAGAGGAAGATGAATGTCTTACAAAAACAATGTTTCGAAAGTTTAGGCCATCATTATTATCAACATGACTTGGCATCACGAACTAAGATTCAGGAGACCCTTTTAAAGAGTATCGATGGTCGTTTAATGAACTTTAAAGATTTCATGGGACCAACGGAATTTTCTGTATATTGGCTCATGGGTCGCACACAAGAAATAAAGTAGACTTTAATGCTCTTCTACTAATCCTTCTAATATTGGCGATAATTATATCAAATTTGCATACCATATTTAGTCATGTATAATGCGACCTCTGAATATTTTGGTGAATAACTTGATGTTTATGTGACCCCAGTTTTTGAGAAATATTACACCCTTGTGCAAATTAATAAAAACAACTGCTTTAGTTTCCATTTTTCACCATTCGATCAGTTTTAAACCCACTGGAGTGACAGTCTGTAATCAATTTCTATGTTTTCCTCAGATTAGGTCATTTGCAGTGATATGCAGTAATATGAATAGATTTTCAGGGTACGATGTTGTATGATGAAATTTGTTTGGCCTTGAAAAATATTGCTTCATCCGTGATTGCATTAGATTTTTTCTTACGCCTAAACACTGTTGTCTCGACTGTCGATTGATTGTCCTACGGCCATTGTCAGAGATGTACTGTACGTTACTGCAAGGAAGCGTACAAAAACAGTAACGCTGCACGAGCACACTGGCAAGCTTTTCAGAAAGATCGCTAACATTGATACTGTCAGTCTTTCAACCGTCATTCGTGTCATCAAGATGAAGAAACAAACTGGATCCATCAGTCCAAAACATAAAGGAAAATGCGGCAAGATCTCAACATTTTACCGTTGAAATGGCAAGATACAACCGTAAATTTTATGCATACAGAACAATTGGTCGACGCTTTAAGTCTTTTCAAGTTCAAGCAATCATCCAGCTTTTTTTAGATCATTCTAATCACTTCAGTCGTCATCATGGAATTTGTCAAGACAAAACGAGGAGGCAGAAAACTTTTATTTGAGGGATATGCCTATATTGTTGACAAAACTAGATAATCTAAAAGTTACTGGAGATTCGAATAACGAAAACTGTGAAACTCAACACTGACAAAATCGGTGATGAAATTAGCAAAACGCCTTTGGAACACTCGGATCCACTAATAACGCTAAGAGACGACGTATATGTGATCATGGAAAGTGTGAAAGATTCTAGGAAGACATTGTGTTCTTTGTTTCAGTTAATTTGCACAAGGGTATAGTCGCCCTACCGTAGTCAAATATTACAGTACTGGGCATCATCCTGGACATATTTTATAGCAAATGAACGATTTTCATTCTTTTTTTTATAAAGCTACCCCAAAACTGTGAGTAAATGCTTGAAAATGCATAATACTACACGACTGGCGGCAAGATCTCAACAGTTTACCGTTGAAAGATGCAACCGTAAATTCTATACATACAGAACAATTGATCGACGCTTTAAGTCTTTTCAATTTCAAGCATTCATCCAGAGTTTTTTTAGATCATTCTAATCACTTCAGCCGTCTTCATGGAGTTTGTCAAGACAGAACGAGGAGGTAGAAAGCTTTTATTTGAGGGATATGTCTATATTGTTAATAAAACAAGAGATTCTAAAAGTTTCTGGAGGTGCGAACAACGAAAACTGTCGAACGCATGACTGACAAGAATCGATGATGTAATTAGCAGAACGCTTTCGGAACACTCGCATCAAACAACAACTGGACAGTTCGCAGACAGTTTATAAAAAAAATAACTAAATGAGAGCTCGAATTTAATGTGTTGACCAATTATCCTGTCTGTGAATTGTCTTTCAGCGAATTATCCATCGGCAAATTGTCTTTCGGCGAATTCTCCGGACACTAGGTCCTCCACAGTAAATTTGTGCCCGGGCTCTTACAACATTTCACCATTCTATGATCACAGTGTGGGATATCTATGAACAAAAGTGATGGAAAGAAAAAAAAAATCAAATCGGCTAGAAAAAAAATCTAAAATTTAAATTTCTCAGTATCCCCATGTTCGAGTCGCACCATCCAAGTAGGATGATAAGTAAAGAATAATATATGTAAGTATTGGTGAATGAAAAGGACAAAACATATCACAAGAAAACATTGTCTACTGTTGTTATATATCGCCGTATGACGACAAAACAACAAACACGCATATATAAAAATATAAGGTTATATTTTTATTAATGACGACGAACTGTGTGGAATAGAGAACGGAAAGGGTGAGGGCGCATACAGAATGGCTGACGGGAGTGTAGTCTGCCTGTGTTGTCTCTCTCTGCTTCCACCGGCCGTTCTCTGCTACTGGCGAATCCGTGTGTCGAGGTCTCTATATAGTCCTCTAGAACCGGGACTTTCCTTCCGGTTTTTTGCCTCGCCCACACAACGCCCACGTAATTCTAAGAGACACCTGATCTGTTTGCCTCTGTAGCCATTTCCGCCGCTGTCGGAAATAAGGTCAAAATGATATCCGCTCCGGCCTTGACAGGATGTATTTCACAAACACCTGTCTTGTCGTTTCGCCGCCCCCTTCACCGACGGAAAACACCATCGCTTGCATCACTTCCTCGGGTGGGGCCAGATTGTTATATTACACTGTGTCATACACTTTCCCTAAATGTGCTGATTATAGTGGGTTTTTTTTTCTCATTTTACGTTTCAAGATTTTGAAAACATACAAACTGGAACAAAACGAACGCAAATTAAAATAAAAAAGAAGATAAAATATTATGTAAATTAATATAATTCTGGTACCTGCTAAACTGCTATGTAATAACCACCAATTTGTCATAAAGGCTGAACAATAAAGAAGACACTTCCAGTAATGGCGTTCTACAGATATGAAGAATGCCGTCTATAAATCATATGAGTAATAAGGAAGTCTTAAGAAAACGATTAATAACAAATAAATTCATACTTACAATGAGAAAGAGACGACTGAAATTTCTGGAAAAAATAACGAGGGAAGAGAGCCGAGATTCTCGTACCTTCATCATGTCCTGTGGGTGTTAAATTTTCTAGACTCTCTTTTCTCATACATCTAATATGGTAAGTAAAACAAAAAGAGTAGTAAATATAGGTGAAGGAAAGACAGATAGCGAGCGATATCTAAGGCGAAAGGCAAGTTTTTAAAAAAATGCAGGGATTACGAGGTAAAGAAGAAAAACGGCCAGCGACATTCAAGTAGGGATGATATGAAAGAAAAAATAATTGTGATTAAAGGTGAATGAATGTCGGACGGAAAACGATATCGCTGGATGATGACTAAAAATAAACAAATATATTTGTGTTTTCAAGTGAAGCGATATTCAAATAAGATGATAAGTAAAAAAAAAAAATGTATGAGTATGGGTGAATGAATGAAGGTCATCAACCGACATCTAATTAGGATGATATTTTTTTTATAAATACAGGTAAAGAAATGAAAGACAGTGACCGACATCTAAGTAGGATGATCAGTCAAGTGCCAGACGTGATACACGCTAGGGAGATCATGTCTTGAAAGAGACATGACTGACAGGGCTGAAGATTATCCTGCAGTAGGTTGGCATTACTTTCTGTGGTAGACTGGTTGCCAGCCAAGGCTTTAGAACCCAATCTGTTCTGTTATTTAACCCTTAACTGGAGAGAGGAAACGTCTCTTCCTTCCAGTTATGGGTTAAATAAACTTATAAAACTTATATATAAAAAATACTTATATATAAAAAATACTTAATGACAGCAACCTCGTCAGTCGTTTTTAACGAAACTTGAATTTATATATGCATTGTTTTAATCATTTCACCTAAAGCAAGGCGATATAGCCACTTGGATGCAGAGGGCTACAAAAAGTGAAAGAGAGAATGAGAAGAATTTAGTGAATAGAAATGTGGAAATGACAATGAATCAACGGGATTTAGGAAGCCAAAAAAATGGCGATTGATGTTGTATTTATATTCTTGAAGATTGTAGTTGGCAGGGAAGCAATAAATCGGAAAGGACTTCCACAGGGGGAAGTGCGAGAAAATAAACTATTCGGGTAGAAGCGGAGGTTGAACCTAGCTATTTCTACAATAAAACGGTGAGGCTTAGTTGCCAATCTCGTAGCACGCTTAACTTCACGTGGTAAAGGCACTAATGAAAAAAGCTCATCAAAGAGGTTATTAATGTATTTGTAGAAGAGACAGAGGGAAGCCCTTTCACGTCGGTGAGAAAGTGACTGAAGTATAGATACCTGGTCAGGTTCGATTATATTATTAAACCTTCTTTGGATTTTGTCAAGAACGTCGAGATGAATAGCAGGAGCACCAGACCAGATATGGCAACAGTATTCAATGCATGGACGAATGGTAGATTTGTAAAGGTGCAAGATGGATTCTGACAAGAAAAAAGTTTCTGGTACGACACAGTGACCCCCAACTTTCCTTTCAATATTGGTTCGATTTAGTCACTTCACTTCAGTCAGTTAAGTGCCATACGTGATACACGCTTGGGTGATCATGTCTCGAAGAGACATGACTGACTGGGCAGAAGATTATCCCGCAGTAGGTTGCCATTGCTTTCTGCGGTAGACTGGTTGCCGACCAAGGCTATAGAACCCAATCTATCCTGCTATTTAACTCATAACTGGAAGGAAGAGATGGATTAATACCTTTCCCAAGGGTATTTGCGCGTAAGTGAATACAATGGATTCAACTGGAATTCGAACTCGGCTCCCCGATTTCTCGTTCCGAGCCGATATCCACTGTACTACAACGCACATCCCTGTACTACAACGCACATCCCACTTCACTTCAAGTCAGTTAAAAGCGCTAGGCCCATAAAGTGCATTCTATTGCCCTCCTGGCGTCTAACATCAGCCATGAGGATGTGGGTGTCAAATGAAAGCAGGTTTGTTCTTGATGTGTTAAAATCTACAAGCCATTTCTTGCCCCAGTTAAGATTGAAGATCCTTTTCAATATCAGCTGACAGGTTTACTTTTTTTAGTTCGGTCGGATGTGTTACTAAAACAGGAGTAAATGCTAGTGTCATCTGTATAAATACCTAGTCGAAAACTGATGACATTAGAGAAAATTTTGTCGATGATCAGAAATAGTGTAAGACTCAAGATAGAGCCTTGACGGTACCCGTGTTCGTGGGAATCGAACCCGTTCCAAAAAAAACCCTTAATTTTCGATTTTTTATAATCATATGGTAAAAAAATTCTAGTACGACACAGTGACCCAACTTTCCTTTCATCAGGTACAGCGAGTGGTTCGATGAAGTCTCTCCAATTGAAGTCAATGGAAAACGTAGGGCTTAGAAGACGCATTGTGTTGCACTTAAACAGTCTAGCATCAGTCATGCTGATGGCAGGTAGAACATTGATATGTCCCGGAAAGAGATATATATCAATACGAGGTAGTTAAGTGGCTTAGGCAAATGTAACCGGGTAGGTCAATCTATTACGTAGACGTAATCGTCGTATGCAGTGTCCTGAGACGTAGGCGTAGTCAGTACACGTAGTAGATTTATAGTGGAAGATCCCTAGATCTCTTTCCCTCTCTGGACGTCCTTGCCTTCATCTGTATTTATGGCTGACACCAGTCAATCACATTCCAATGAAGAGGAACCAAGGTGTATACATATTCATTGCCTATTCATAACATCAAAAAGGTTCTATATAGTGATCATGTGAAAGCAGTTTTGAAGACGTTAAATTTTACAAGATATTTCTTGTCCCAGTTAACCGCAGATTAGAGGTTCATTTCGAGAGAAGTTGTCAGGTTTTCTTTGTCGGCTCTGTTGGACTTGCTACTAAAACAGAAGCAAATAGTTGTGGCATCTGCATAAATAGCTCTTTAGGAACTGATAACATAGCGAAGGTCGTTGATGAGGATCAGAAACAGCGTCAGTGCAAGGATACGGCTCGGTATAAAATGATTTAGATACGAGGCGATTCAACATCACCTTCATTACACGATTTGTTATGGACGATTGGATTAAGCCAAATATACATTCCGTGATACAGTAACAGTCGAGTTTGCATAGAGGAACAGCATACTAAACCCTGTCGAACGCCTTTGACATATCTAAGGCCACCACCCGAGATTCGCCGTTCTTATCTAAAGATTAATAAACAAATTCAGTGATGGCAGTAGACCTGGCGAAACGGAAGCCATATTGTTTGTCAGTAAGATGCTTAACTAATTCGATGCTGATTAGGGCCTCAAGTACTTCGCCAAAAAGAGGTGAGAGACTAATAAGATGATAATTTGAGAGATTAGAATGTTTCCCGCTTTTCTTAAAAACAAGAACTACATAGAAGGACTTAGTCTTTAATCGGTATCACTCTAGGCAAGGCAGTAAAGCCACTAAGACAGAAAGAGTTACAGGAATAGGAACATTAATAAGCAGAAAGTTAAAAGGTGTGCAAGAATCAGGAATAGGAACATTAATAAGCAGAAGGAGAAAACAGAAATCAGGAGGGCAGTCGATAGCTACTGACATTGCATTCAAATTTTTCAGATTTATGTTGGTTGGAAAACATGAAGCCGCGAGGAAGTTCCACAGGCGTTCCAACAAGCTAGAAAGCAATAAACAGAAGTAATATCGTCACTATTTTAAATTAAATTGATATATAATATATTAATATTATTTAATAATCTGAGTAGACGCAGCGTTTATTTATTAAACAGCAGACTTATTTTTAACTAGCAGTATAACCCAGCGTTGCTCGGGTGTAATGAAAGCTTTAAAACTAATCCATGGTCCTGAGATTTATGTTGGTTGGAAAACATGAAGCCGCGAGGAAGTTCCACAGGCGTTCCAACAAGCTAGAAAGCAATAAACAGTGAGAAAGTTTTAGTTTGGAGTAAACAAGAGCTAGTTTAGGAGGAGATTCTTTAAGGGTACTTCAGGGATAACGTCGAATCAGCATGCATTGTGGAGAACTATTTTAGAAATGATAAGACACACCAAGGACGGAGTTATGTGCATATCAGTCTGTAGAAACCCCGTTTTAGGGGGTAAAAACGGAGATACTCCAGATGAGTCGGGAGTGGATTTGGAAGAGAATTTAGGAGCTAAACACTGCTTTATCTGTAGTAGATATCAATACTTCAAATTATCTAAAGAAAAGAGGGACTGAGCATTTTCTTTTGTTCGGCAAACTCTTGCATAGTCACCAATAATGTCGAGAACAAAACTTATGGGAGACTCTACAGTGTCTCCTTCTATCAGCAAACAGTGAGTTTATTTATTTAAGAATATGCTTGGACTCATTATGAGCACTGGAAAAGAGATGCCTATTACAATCGGTTCCGTCGCTCTGGTTTTGCGGAAAGAAGTGATTCATGTGAAATACAGCAACTGAAAACACAGAAGAAAACGTACTGAAGAACCAATTGTAGTTTCACTTAGTATTTTCATGCTGGCCTGAAAGCTTTGAGTCGGCTTTCACCTAGGAAGTGACCTCAGTGGCACATTTTTCAACAGGTTGATTAAAAATATAACTCCAAGGAGCATAGCGAAGAAAATGAGTCCCACTCAGTACGTTGATATCAGAAAGATATTCTGTTAATAGGGAGTTTTCTGATGTCATGCGTGAAAAGAAATGAAAAATGAAATTTTGAAAGGTTGGCCAACCTTGATATATTATAATTATTAACGTAGATATTAAATGAAATGTTTGGCTACTACTTATTACCGAGCTCATCCATCTGCCAGGGTGACAAGCCAAACCGGATTTGGGATGCCTGCTCAATCCACAGAACAAACTTGTGGTTTATACTACAAATGTGGTGGGATGAATATCGGGCTCGGAAAGAGAAATCGGAGAGCTAAGTTCGAATTCCAGTTGAATTCGTTGCATTCACTTACGCGCAAATACCCATGCGAAAGATATTAATTCGTCTCTTCTCTCCAGCTATGGCTTAAATAACAGGACAGGTTGGGTTCTATAGCCTTGGCATATTTTTCAACAGGTTGATTAAAAATATAATTCCAATGCGCATAGCGAAGAAAATGAGTCCCACTCAGTACGTTGATATCAGAAATATATTCTGTTAATAGGGAGTTTTTGACTGATGGGAGTGCGGAAAGAGATATCCATAGACACTACCGCGTGATCGCATTTGCCAAGGTAACAGAGCTGGAGGGTGCGACATAAGTTCGGTGTGTGGTGGGTAAGGAATAGATTAAGTAGAGAAGAATGATCGCCAGAATTACTAAGGTAAGTCGTGGGGAAGTCTACCATTTGAGTGGGAGATTGAGTTATAGAGAGATTTATGGTTTGGATACCATCGAGGTCAGTGTCATCTGAACGATTAACTCACCTGCCGCGATGTGCACTGAAGAATAAAGATATTTACAGCCGAGTGTAAAGAGAGAGCATATCTATACTATCAAAAATTGTATCTAGAAAGCAACAGTCACGGGAAGAATATAAAAGAACAAGAATATTTCAACCAGGTGAATATAAACCTGTTTCCATCCTGGCGAATATAAACTTGTTTTCACTCAGGTGAATATAAACCTATTTCAACCAGGTGAATATAGACCTATTTAAACCAGGTGAATATAAAACTATTTCGTCCAGGTAACTATAAACCTGTTTCCACTCAGGTGAAAATAAACTTATTTCAACCAGGTGAATATAGACCTATTTTAACCAGGTGAATATAGACCTATTCTAACCAGGTGAATACAGACCTATTCTAACCAGGTGAATATAGACCTATTTCAACCAGGTGAATATGGACCTAATTTAACCAGGGAAATATAGACCTATTTCGACCAAGTGAATATAGAACTATTTCAGCCAAGTTAGCATAAACCTGTTTCCACCCAGGTGAATATAGACCTATTTCAACCAGGTGAATATATGCGTATTTCAACCAGGCGAATATAGACCTATTTCAAGTAGGTGAACACATGAAATCATGCAAATACCTTGAAGCGTACTTTGTAGACATCAGAAAAAATTCATCATTTACAGTTTTTCTCAATCAAAAATGCTTGTGATATTATTTTTTGTCGAAGTTTTACCTGAAAATCGACATAGATGTTTCACATTTTGGAACAAGTCACAGGTACGAAAAAGTTATTTTAGTAAGGGAATTGATTCAAAAACAAAATGAGATCGTAAGCGACTAACTGAATTTTGAAAAATAAATTCTTTATCGTTCTCAGTAACTAAATATCAATTTTCAAGTTTAGCGGAAGAGAAACTCATAAGTAATATCGTCACTACTTTTAAATTAAATTGGTATATAATATATTAATATTATTTAATAATCTGAGTAGACGCAGCGTTTATTTATTAAACAGCACTTATTTTTAATATTCGCATGATATTATTAAAGAAAAATAAATGGATACTCAAATTCGAGTACCGACTTAAAATGAGGTTTAACTAAATAAATCCATTACAGACTTACTTGTCTATCTACTTTCTCTGTATCTTAATTGGTTAGAGCAATTGCGATCTAATGAGAGCTTTCTCTCCCCAGGTAGACGAGAGTTCCAATGTTACGCAAGAGCGCATTCATTGTTTTTTTAATTTTGCAAAAATTTAAACCGGTAAATCAAATATACTGTTTTATAAATGGAACATCTACTAAAATGCGAGTATCCATTAAAAATAACGTTTAAAGTGATAAAATCTGTCAGATTAATAAATCCATTACTACTTTAGAAAATATACATGTATGCAAATATTTTTAAAAGAATTAATGAAATACAAGATTGGCCTAACGCGTCTGATGTCATGCGTGAAAAGAAATGAAAAATGAAATTTTGAAAGGTTGGCCAACCTTGATATATTATAATTATTAACGTAGATATTAAATGAATTGGTTGGCTACTACTTATTACCGAGCTCATCCATCTGCCAGGTGACAAGCCAAACCGGATTTGGGATGCCTGCTCAATCCACAGAACAAACTTTTGATTTATACTACAAATGTGGTGGGATGAATATCGGGCTCGGAAAGAGAAATTGGAGAGCCGATTTCGAATTCCAGTTGAATTCGTTCCATTCACTTACGCGCAAATACCCATGCGAAAGATATTAACCCGTCTCTTCTCTCCAGCTATGGCTTAAATAACAGAAAAGATTGGGTTCTATAGCCTTATTTGGCAACAAGTCTACTGCAAAAAATAATGGCAACCTACTGCGTGTATTATGTATGGCACTTGACTGATTGACTGATCCTGAGCAGACTTTAGTTACGGTTTCTTGAGGAGAGTCTATCATCTTTTGTGGTCAATTTCTTGAACAAAACCATTACACTCAAACGCTCGGTCACGATGACTTGTAATTTCATGCTAGCGCAACTATCGACGGATCCCAAACTGTTCTGTCTACCCAACTTCATTCACAAGGTATGGGTCAACCCGTCGTATGGTAAAGCAACAGTTACGGTTTTTCAGTTCAGCTTGCAATCCGTCAACTTTTTTTCAGATCTAACGGATAAGTTATCTCCCCTTGAATTCGAAACGCCATTTCCTCTTTGTTATTTATCATATCACACACGCACGCACACACACGCACGAACACACACACACAAACACACACACAAACACACATATATATATATATATATAGTCATCCGCAGACAGATCTGTTTCACTGTATCACAGCTCATCAGTACGGTTAGACTCCGAATGCTTTTTAACCCAGGATTGAAACCTGACCGAATTGGCGTCAGTCGGCGATTCTACCTCTCGGCCATGGGCGTTCGGTAGAAGAAGGCAGACTTTTTAGCGTGTATATTATCATTATACGAGCCAATAGCCTGAGTGCTCTAATTCATTTTACTGAATGAGCGATGCGTACATGCCAGGGTAGCTACTGTTTTTCAAAGTTTACCATTCTTCCAGAGTGCTCAGTCAGGGTGTGAGAGCGTATATATATATGTAATCTCACTGAGGCTAGAAACGACCATGCATGGTTCTTATATTTACACTCTTTATATCTATAAATGTCATCTCCATCTAAATATAGCAACTTTTAACGCACACACACGTGCATACACATAAATACACACACGTGCACTCAGACGCATACGCACACACACACATACACACATAGATAGATAGATAGATAGATAGATAGATAGATAGATAGATAGATAGATAGATAGATAGATAGATAGATAGATCGGAAGGTTTACTTACATTAATTGGACTTTTCGATCTTTAGGCCGGTTGACATTAATTTCATTGTCTAAAAAACACAACAGAAGGAGCGCCTACTCAAACACCTATATCCACTAAACCTCACTTTTACTGTAACATATATATATATATATATATATATATATATATATATATATATATATATATATATATATAGTTTAGGACATGTACAAATTATCATCTACTACAAAGTGTACATTTTGTTTTGACATTGAACGGACAATGTCTCATCGGGTAGTGTGAAAAGAAAATGGAAATTCTTTTTCTTATATTTAGGGAAGTGTGTGTGGGAGGTAGGTGGGGTGGAAAATGGGAAATAAGGGTTGTAAGTTGTCAGTTGGAATTTGAACGAAAAGAGGGAAGAGGTAGGGGACAGAGGTGATTAATGGATGTGTTGAAAATTTTATAAACAGATTTAACGTTAGAAGATAAGGTATGATCCTTTACAGCCTTAAATGGTCAGTCCTTTGGGTTTAACAAAAGGAAGAAATAAGGAAATGTATGTGGGGCTGGGGGGAGTACGAGAGGTTGCGCTAAAAAGGGGATAGGAATTGCTATTTGGCAAACATATCTTTATTAGTGAAGTATACGACTACAGATATTTTTGTATTTAAATTTAGTTTTTATAATTAAGCTATTTTTTATATTTAACCTTTATTTAAAATTTACGAAATCTCTTTTTTTTATATAAAACTTCAATTAGATTACAGTTTGTAGCATGAAATAAAGGTAAAATTTGAGGTAAGAATGTTGTTAATATCATAAAAGTTTATCATTTCTAGAGATCTTAACTTTAACTTTTGTAATTTTAGCATTATTGTAAGGTTAATTCTTTAATGTGTTTGCAGTTTACTGTGGTTTCATGCCTCTGGTTGTTGCTACTCATGTATTCAATGATTTCCATTTTTTCTTGAAGACAAAGAAACATGGTTCCTTTACCGATTTAGATGTTCTGGCCTGTTTGAGGATTTTCTATTTAACTTTGGGTGCTTTATTTTCGTTTTTTAACTTCCAAAAATATTTAGAAAGTGATATCATATTTTGTTAGTCCTTGTTATTGAAGGATGATAGGTGATTGTAAAAGTATGGTTTTTAAAAAATGTTCATTGTGTTTCCGATATAAATTTTAGCATCCTTAGTATTCTCCATGGATGAAATCGAACACATATATACCAGGGATTTTGTTAAGCATTTATTAGGTACGGAGTATTGGTTCGGGTTTCTACAATTACAACAATTATTATCATGGGGCAAACTGACATGAGTGTGTGAGTAATTTTTTTGTATGATTTCAATATTTATATAGTTATGTAATTTAATTATTTTTTCTAAATTGTTGGAGCAACTATAACTGTGTTTTATTGTATTCCTATTGAAAATTTTGCTTAGAGGGTTATTTTTGGGTAAATGTTTATATATTAGCTTAAGAAATTTATGTCCCAGTTTAAAATTAACTAACTCATTAAATGGAGGGTTATACCATATGATTTTCATGTTTCTATCATTTTCTTTTTGGGCTGCTAAATTTTTCCACAAAGTTAATCTTAGAGGATTGATAGCCGCTGTCTCTAAGAAGACATAGCTCTATTTTATATTGAGCACTGTTTTAAATTAATGTTTTGAACGTTGTTAATTTTTTCTTCGTTCCTTATTCACTTGGATACATACATATATATATATATATATATATATATATATATATATATAGGTAGGTAGGTAGGGAAGATGAACCGGTTACACCGTTACTACGGTTTCGACTTTTTCGATTTCGTTAAGTGATAAAACAAACCGTATGACGAAACCGAAAAGCTAGAAACCATAGTAGCCTAACAGGGTGATCTTTCCTACGTCTATATATATATATATATATATATTTAGTATATCGAGGCAGCAAGTAATTTTCTAAACATCTGCTGTTAAATATAAGAGACAATGAATGTCTATTATGTTTAATCATGAGCCGTTCTAAACGTCGTATTTTTGCTTTAATTTCACTTGAAAATAAAGACAAAAATTCTCCAACATTTGGATAATTATTTATTGGTTTTCTTCTAAGCTTTCGGCTCACATGAGCCATCTTCAGAGAGGTAGTTTAAACTGAAATATTATAAAATCCACCATCACCACGATTTTATTTTGTGTTGACATAAAACTCCGCTTGGCAACGGCAATAGTTACCAAAAATAATAAACGCAGTTCTGAAGTTTGCGATGCGGTTTTATGACGTCACACCGCGGGATAGCGCGAAATGACAACAAAACCATGTAGTCAAATGCAATGTAATATGTTATTTCCTGTTTTAAAGTTGATTTTATTGAGTGTTGGTTGTTTTGATTGGATGTACATGGCCTCCAATATCTGCAGGTTCCTCTTACTGTGTGTATGAGTAAGGATCACCGTATTGTTGACCAAAATCTGGAGATTTTGCAGATATTGGAGGCCATGTACATCCAATCAAAACAACCAACACTCAATAAAATCAACTTTAAAACAGGAAATAACATATTACATTGCATTTGACTACATGGTTTTGTTGTCATTTCGCGCTATCCCGCGGTGTGACGTCATAAAACCGCATCGCAAACTTCAGAACTGCGTTTATTATTTTTGGTAACTATTGCCGTTGCCAAGCGGAGTTTTATGTCAACACAAAATAAAATCGTGGTGATGGTGGATTTTATAATATTTCAGTTTAAACTACCTCTCTGAAGATGGCTCATGTGAGCCGAAAGCTTAGAAGAAAACCAATAAATAATTATCCAAATGTTGGAGAATTTTTGTCTTTATTTTCAAGTGAAATTAAAGCAAAAATACGGCTCATGATTAAACATAATAGACATTCATTGTCTCTTATATTTAATAGCATATGTTTATATATATATATATATATATATATATATATATATGGTGTTAGTATCTAATGCTATCTTTTCTCAAGGAAATTTTAAAAGTGTCTGTGAAGTTTAAACCAGACATTACTGTTTGTAAGGTATATGTCGTTTTTTAAAAAACCTTCGTAACAATTTCGGAAGCAGCAGGAAATCGACATCCACTTGTACGGACTTTCATAAATGAACAGTGGCCAGTGTTTGACCAATTATCTTTCTTCCTCAATCAGCACATTTTGAATAAAACCGGTTAGAAAAAGTGTATTTAGAAAACACAAAACATGTATGAAAATACTTTAATCCAAACGGAAATGTAGGAAGGTAAATCCTTTTTTTGTGACGTAAATTTCTCAAATCTTAACCGTCATTTTTTTTTTTTTTTTTTTTTTTTTATTCTCATTTTGAAATATGCACTGTTCCTGAAGAGACGTGAAATCTCTCTTAGGGATTTTTTTTTTAATCGTATCACCCCGAGCAAAGCGGTAACGCCACTGATGTGCAGGGAGCTACGTAATAGTGAAAAGATTGGAAAAGAGAAAGCTGGAAACCACATCCTAAACAGGGAACAAGGGATGAGCCTCTTAACCTGTTCAATAGACGTGGGTGGAGCGTGAACCGGGCGAGAGATAGATCTATCTACTCCAATTAAGAAAAAAAAAGAAAAGAAACCAAAGTGAGAAGATTGGAAAAGAGAAAGCCGGAAACCACATCCTAAACAGGGAACAAGTGATGAGCCTCTTAACCTGTTCAATAGACGTGGGTGGAGTGTGAACCGGGCGATAGATAGATCTATCTACTCCAATTCAAATGTTCATGTTGAAATGTTCATTCAACAATTTTGATTATTGGAAATTTATTTTAATTTATATATATATATATATATATATATATATATATATATAATAAAAGTCAAAGAACAGATAGATTTTCAAAAACTACCGTTCATTGCATTTACTTTTATAAAAAAGTGCTCAATACTAAGTAGAGCGTAATATTGTAATATTTTTATTATAAAACACTTTTTATCACCACACCAAATTTCATGTTTCAGAACTTAGTTGTTCTCTTTTTCTGGATGATATTTTAATCTATCTATCTATCTATCTATCTATCTATCTATCTATCTATCTATCTATCTAGTTAAGTGGAATTATAAATGTGTATATGATGGTATACACGTGTATAATATAATTATTCAGGTTTTGATAAAACAGTGCTCAATATAGTATGAACAGAGCTATTTCCTATATGCATCAATAAATATACACATTGTTCTCCGTCATTGGCATGACTCGGAGTTTCACGCGTTATGCAAACATTTTGAAAAATACACCTAATAATTGCATAACGCATAAAACTCCGAGTCATGCTATCGACATAAGATTATATGTATATTTATTAGGAGAGTTTTGTAATTTGCTTGAAGCATTGTGTATATTAGGTGTCAACGCGCATATATATAAACAATAAATTAAAGCAGACAGATATCATCAGATCGTAAAACGGCGCCTACTATCACTATGCACACACACACACACACTCCAATTAACGACAGCAGTATCAGCGAAGGGTGAGCATTCGTTGAAAGGCACGCTCAACGAGCGGACGGACGTGAAAACAAGCTCTCCTACTATTCTGAAGATAAGATTTTATCTCGAAATATTAATGAATAATAAATTGGTAATACCCAACATCTTCTTTACCTTCCTTTATTTTAGTAATTGCATTGTGATAGCATTCAAAACCTACTCATACATGTATATATATATATATATATATATATATATATATATATATACACACACACACACACACACAAAAAAAAAACACACATATATATTTTTTTTTTTTTTATAAGCGTTTCACCCCGAGCAAGGCATGTCACTGCCACTACTGTGCAGGGGGCTACGTAGAGTGGAGAAAGGCTGATTAAATATAGGAAATAACAGAGGGTGGGTGATAGGCGGGTGAGGATACCGAGAATGAGGGTTGGGTAGATGAGAGTGTTGTGAGAATAGTTGGGTGTTAGTGTGATAGGAGGTGTCTATTGACCCTACATTTAAACACCTGGAGATTGTAACTGTCGGGAAAGCAGACTTGTGGAAGGGAGTTCCACAGGCGGGAAGTGCGAGAAAAGAAGCTGTTGGAGTAGAATTTACGGTTACATCTTATTTGTTTAACTGTAAAAGGGTGGGACCTAGTTGCTAATCTAGTATCTCGTGTAAATTCGTGCTTAGGCGGCACCAGTGATCTGAGAGAGAGAGAGGGGGGGGGGAAAGAGAGGGTGAGTATCTGTTACTGAGCTACGTGAAAGAGGCCAATAGGCATATTTAAAGAAATAATATTTATAGATATTGTCACTTCCTCTATTTTCAAAGCGGGGTCATTTTCTTATGATAGAGTACACAGTTTGTCTGATATATAGCGTAAAAACCATATAATGCTAAAGAGAATAACCCCAATAGGGTATTGTGAACTTCTATGAATAAAAAGCTTTGCTAAAATAATGCTGGAAATATTTGCGAGAACGAAAGAAAGACAAAAAACCTTGACCATTTTCCTCGTTATTAAGTACATCATTAACACTCGCGGTAACATGTTCAGATGACGCGATTAGCCGACACAAAGAAAGAAAAATATTCTACCTCACCTAATCTAGATATAAACTTCTATGACATCCGTTACTCCGTCCGTCACACTATCTAAAATAAAAATAAACTGACCGATCGAAACCACATTTTTGGGAGAAGTGCAAGCAGGTAGAGGGGATAATGTACGGTTGGTTTTAATAATCATCATCATCATCTATCCATCACACCCAGATGGTACATAGGGCAGCAACTTTTTTGTTGCTGTAACAAACTGTTTTTTAGGGGGCAGGGTTGTTAGTCCTGCACCCAACCCCCAAACCGGGAGGACCGGTGGACCATTCTTTACAGTCACCCATTTAAGTACTGACCAGGCTCGATGTTGCTTAATTTCGGTGATCGGACGGGACCCGGTGTATTCAGCACGATATAGCCGTAGACGTAGGTTGGTTTTAATAGGGGGCATAAAATGGCGAAGTAGTGTTTTTGTCAAAGGATGCGTATTTTGTACAGTGGATATCTGCTTGAAACGTGAACTCGGAGAGTCGAGTTCGAATTCCAGTCGAATTCGTTACATTCACTTACGTGCAAACACCCTTGAAAAAGGTATAATCTGTCTCTTCTTCTTTCAGCTATGGGTTAAATAGCAGGTCAGATTTCGTTCTACAACCTTGATTGGCAACCAGTCTACAGCAGAAAATAATGCCAACCTACTGCAGGAAAATCTTCTGCCCGGTCAGTCATGTCACTTACGAGACATGATTGCTCAAGCGTGTATCACTTATGACATTTAACTGATATTTTAAAAAATCAACTTATTCAAATTTTATTGATTGATTTGCGAAATAAAAGAAAACGTAGTTTGTACATCTCGACAAAAAATGTTAGCAATAATTTTTAACAATACTAAATACTGTAAGAAAAAATGTAGAGATAATACTTAATTTGTACAAATGATTTTAGCAATGCCTCTAATGAACGCATCACAATTCCGAGATTTATGAACAAGCTTTTGGATTTGGATTTTCTCGTTGTGGTGCATTGGATATCGGCTCGGATGCAGAAATAGAGGAGCCGAGTTCGAATTCCAGTTGAATTCATTGCATTCACTTATGCGCAAATACCCTTGGGAAAGGTATTAATCCATCTCTTCCCTCCAGTTATGGGTTAAATAACAGGACAGATTGGGTTCTATAGCCTTGGTCGGCAACCAGTTTACTGCAGAAAGCAATGGCAACCTACTGCGGGATAATCTTCTGCCCAGTCAGTCATGTCTCTTTCGAGACATGATCGCCCAATCGTGTATCACGTATGGCACTTAACTGACTGATACAAAAACTACGCACGAATTTTGCCATTTATTATCAAAGAAGTTGACGTGGACGATTCCCAACTGCGTCCAGATATTTTTTTTTAATCCCATCTTTCAAAGGTTTGCTCTCTTTCAAGACTCAACATGTCTGCCTCGTTTCGAATTTAGAAACAAGAGAACAGGGGAAAGACAATGTAGCAAAAGCATTGCAATGGCATTCGTAAATTTGTTATTCTTTATTGAGATAATAACAAATGTCATTTTTTAAACAAATAAAAAAGCTATTATATGACTTGCAAAAGACCTGCGATGACAAGTTGTTTGATACTAACTGGTGTTCCATAAATATAGCCTTGCGCCAGATTTAACTGAATCCAATAAAGTAACTTTAAATAGACTAAAAGCAGTATAGTCATATTTGTCTCCTATCAAACAAATCGAAAAATGTTTGTCAAGGTTGACTATGATTGTAACAGCATTTTACTCTTCAGTCAGTCAATTAAATGCAATACGTGATACATGCTTGGGAGATCATGTTTCGAAAAAGACATGACTGACTGGACAGAAGATTTTTCCGCAGTAGGTTGCCATTGCTTTCTTGGGTAGACTGGTTGCTATTTTCATAAACTATGGATAAATAAGTCAGATTAGGTCAGATAGTTTTGGTTGGCAACCAGTCTAGAAGAAGAAAAACTCTGAATTCAAAGCACCTGTATATCTGTGTTTTACAGATTACGCAAAAGCGTTCGACAAATTACGCCAAAAAAACTTTTTAGAGATGCTCGACAACATCGACATATTCAGGAAATACATTAGAGTTATCAAGAATCTATACTGGCAGCAAACCGCCTGCAAATAATTTCAGCCCATATACGAAAATAAAAAGGGGTGTAAGACAAGGATGTGTCTTCTCTCCGGACCTATTCAACCTGTAAAGTGAGAGTTAGAAGTCCTCCCAGGATTCGTCATTAGCAGTATAAGATACGTAGATGATACAGTGCTGATAGCAGACATTGAAAAGAAAACATAGGACCTCCTACAGAAAGTAATAAGGAAAAGTAAAGAGAAAGTGTTAAATTTAAACTTTAAGAAATCCAAATGCATAGTCATTAGCAAAAAAAGAAATTCCCAAAATCCCAACTACACGTCGAGGTCACTAAAATCAAACAGGCACAAAAGTTCAAATACCTGGGAAGCCTTTTAACATAGGATGGAAAGTGGCCAAAGACGCATTTCAAAGGCTAAGCAGATTATGGAGAGACAGATTTCGTTGGTAACAAAGAAAAGACTACTGAACTGTTATGTGGTATATATATTCTTCTATATGGTAGCGAATGCTGGACGATCTCATCAAGAATGAAGTAGTAACTCGAAGCAATAGAATTGTGGTTCTACAGAAGAATGCTGAGGATCCCATGGACAGAACATTCGAGCAACAACGAAGTTTTGGAGCGAATGCAAACAAAAAAAGACACTTATACTTGGCATCAGGAAAAGACAACTGAGGTTTTGGGGACACGAAAGGAGGAAGAAGGGCTTGGAGAACCTGATACTCACGGGATGAGTATAGAGAAAGAGAGACAAGGGAAAGTGCGCGACATACCTGATGGGCTTGAGCAGGTGGATAGCGAAGTGGGGTTCGGGAGAGATACCAAGAGGAAAATATTAAGAGCAGCAAGGGATAGAGGCAAGTAGAAATCCATGATTGCCTACGTCCTCAACGGACACGTTACAAAAGGAAGACGATTTAAAAAATCACTCCTTACCTCCTTGGTGAGCCGTTTTCAACCTTAATATTAAAAATACTCTTTGCCATGGTTGCCTCTATAGCTAGCAGCTTTGTGTTGCTATCAACATATCCGCTGATAAGATATTAAGAACAATTGGAAGCATGCCTTTCCCAAGGATAGTTATGTGAACTACATATAATCAGCATTATTTTCCATGATAGTAGACATTCTAGAAAACAGAATTATTTATGCATGATAAATACATCGATCTAATCAGCCTATTCAAAACGATACTCTAAAATATGAGATACGTGTTGATACTTATACGCTTAGAAACCTAGATAAAATCTTGATATAGTAATAAATTGGAGCATTTGTTTTGTATAGATTATTTACCGCAGCTACCATGAGAGACAAATAAGTGTTACCGATTAAGCCTCTAATGTGAATTAAAAAAAACCCGGCTACGTTGTCCTGTTTATAATTCATTAATATTATTTGTGTGGGTAAAAGCAATCGAACAGGTTGTATGACAAAATCTATGAACCTGATCAATTCCCCGAATTGATCAGATTTAAAGAATAGCAAATAATCCAATCAAAAATACTGGACCCGAAATCCAATAATAACAAGAATAAACAAAATAAAAACAAAACAGAATGGGCATTGTGGTGCAGTGGATATCGGGAAGCCGAGTTCGAATTCCAGTTTAATTTTTTGCATTCACTTCCGCACAAATACCCTTGGGAAGTATTAATCCGTCTCCTCCCTCCAGTTATGGGTTAAATAATAAGATTCTATAGCCTTGGCTGGCAACCAGTCTACCGCAGAAAGCAATGGCAACTTACTGCGGGATAATATTCTACCCAGTCATGTCTCTTTCGAGACATGATCATCCAAAGCGTGTATCACGTATGGCACTTAACTGACTGGTAAACAAAATAAAATAAAATAAGAAATAACGATAATCGTTTGAATAACTAAACTATCGTTGTAGACTAAACTATCGCCCGGTTTACACTCCACCCATGTCTATTGAACAGGTGTAGAGGCTCATCCCTTGTTCCCTTTCTAGGAGGTGGTTTCCGGCTTTCTTTTTTCCAATCCTTTCAGTTTTCTGTTTATTTTTTATTTTTTTCAATTGGAGTAGATAGACTGAACTATTGCCCGGTTCACACTCTACCCATGTCTATTGAACAGGTGTAGAGGCTCATCCCTTGTTCCCTGTTTAGGATGTGGTTTCCAGCTTTCTTTTTTCCAATCTTTTCACTCTTATGTAGCCCCCTGCACATCAGTGGCGTTACCGCCTTGCTCGGGGTGATATGATTTTTAAAAAAAAACATTTAGGATATCCTGTTTACCAATATTTATACCGTACGAAAGATTTATAGAATGTGTAGAGCCCAAAACAGCAAACCCTTCCCTACTGGTCAGAACTCTGACTATCTAAACACAGTAGAATAAGTTTGAATCCGGTGAACGTGGGATTCCGACGGTGATGGATTGTCTTTGTTTAAGTTTTAATATTAGACGAACAAATAGTGAGAAGGCAGATAGTACGGTGACAGTAATAAATGACTGAAGATGCCTCTCTGCCCCTCCCCCCAGAATCATTTGGTGCGTCAAAATTCACAATCAAGTCGCTGGCAAACATGTTGACATCTCTTGTCTTTATCTCCCTATACATAACGCTTCGTTTAAGAAACGATCTTACTACTATTGTTGTCTCCCTTCTTGAATAAAGCGAATTAAAATACCTAAAAATTGTCTATCATTTATTAAGTCATATAATGCAACATTGGAACCTGAACTGTTGCTGATAAATCGTAAGAAGCCAAACAACACGAAACTTAAAAGGACTTTGAAAAAGTAGATATAAAAATAAAGAAGATATTAATTCTCCATGGGCTTTAATAAAACGTATTTTTTTTAATATTATCGCCCCTGCCACTGGTGCGCAGGGGTTACATAGGAGGAAAGTTATGAGAAGGAATGACAGAATACAGGGGGTGTCAGGAAGCGGGTAGGAGAGGGATAAGATTACTGCAGAAACGAGATGAGAGCAAGAGAGAAAGAGAGAGAGAGGATGCAAGTTAGTGAGATAGGAGATGACTATTGCCTTTACACATAAATTCTTGGAGATTGTGGCTGTCGAGGAAGCAAGTAAATGGAAGGGAATTCCACAGGCGGGAAGTGTGAGAAAAGAAGCTGATGGAGTAGAAGCTACGTTTACAATTTATTGGTTTCACAGTAAACGGGTGGAACCTAGTCGCTAATCTTGCGGCTCGAGTAAATTCATACACAGGGGCACCAGTGAGCTAAGTTTATTGGAGCAGAAACCATGAAAGTATTTGTAGAAGAGACACAGGGAAGCTACATTGAAAGACTGTTATCTACGTACACTGTTATGTGAATGCGTGCGTATATGTGGAGCTATGTGTATGCGCGCTTGTATGCGTGTGTATGTCAATGTTAGCATATATTTTAGTGTTAGTAATTCTGATTTAACAGAAGCTGAGCAGAGTATTGAGAGACAGGAAAATGTCGATGGAAACAAAAGGGAGAGTACTGGACTACTATGTGATGTTTGTCCTTCAATATGGTAGTGAATGCCGAACAGTCTCGTCAAAGATAAAGAAGAGACTTGAAGCAACCGAAATGTGGTTCTACAGAAGTATGCTGAGGATAGCATGGAACGAGCATGTGAGCAATGATGAGTTCTGGAAAGGATGGAAACGAAAAGGAAACTAATGCACATGAGGAAAAGACAGCTGAAGTTCCTGGGCTCCGTCATGAGGAAGGAGGGCTTGGAGAATCTGATACTAGCAGGTTAGATAGAGGAAAAAGAAATAGAGAAAAGCAACGCTTAACAGACTTGATGGACTTGAGCAAATAGATGGCAACACGGGGTTTGGGTGGGGTAACAGGAGAAAGCGTGCTAAGAACCAGTAAAGAGAGGGAGATGTGGACGGCCATGATCCCCTATGTCCCGAAAGAACACGGTACAATAAAGAAGGTCTAATTTATGTGTGCTCTAATAGGCGCGTCTTCTGGCAAGTAT
The DNA here is from genome assembly GCA_037127315.1 of Ascarosepion bandense. NCBI lineage: Eukaryota > Metazoa > Mollusca > Cephalopoda > Sepiida > Sepiidae > Ascarosepion > Ascarosepion bandense. The sequence continues at coordinate 1,994,637 of JBBBDQ010000175.1, read as the reverse complement.
GAGCATGTTTCTGCGTATTATTGTGTTGTATGTTTATATTGATTATTGATTATTGATTGACGGCGCCAAATCTCAGATCAATGAAGACATGGAGTCTTGTTTACAATAATGACAAACCAGAATGTGGTAATAAAAGTAGATTAGCGATACAGTAAGACAGAAATTTGATATTCTCTCCGAAGAGAAGGACAATCGAGAGAGACACACCCACTGATGTGGGAGATTATAAAACCAGTGCCTCTAACTCCTCACTTTCCAAATACTAAGAGGTTGGCGGTTTTGTGAATTAATACAAACCCAAATAAGCGAAATCCGAACACGAATTAGGGACTAGCGAGATAAGTATACATAAGGCTAAGTAATGGGCTGAGAAACTGAAAAAATTGTAAGAAAGAGGATGAGGAGAAATCTGGGGTAAACAAAAATATAGTTCTACAGAAGGATACTGAGAATGGCATGGACGAAGTGAGTAAGCAACTAAGAATTATTAAAGAAAATAGTAACAAAAGAACAGTTTCGGTAAGAATCTGAAAGAAGCAGCGGAAATTTCTTGGATACAAGATAAGGAAAAAGGACTCAAAAACTTCACACTCACAGGGCATACGGAAGAGAGACAAGAGAAAGCCGAAAGCTCTTATCTGAGGAGCTGATACGAGTGAATGGTGGAACTGGGAGTGGAAGTCTTAGCAAAAGAAGAAAAAAATGCTAAGTCGTAAAAAGGATAAGAAGTTTAGAGAGCCATGTTCACCCATGTCCTGAAGAGACGCAACAGATAGAAGAAGAAGAAGAAGAAGAAGAAGAAGAGGAGGAGGAGGAGGAGGAGGAGGAGAATACCCATGGCCATTTGAAAAGTGTTCATGGGACGTGTCTCTTGCTGGGACAAATAATGATCCACTGGCCGCTTTTTAGCAATAAAGAATATGATAATAAAAAAACGAACATGGCATTTGGGGGTTGGGGCGAATAGAACTGATGAAAACGGTGTCCATCGTAAAACTTCAGAACAAATATGAAGATGTGCACGTTCAGACTTGTGTATCTGCGTTTGAACATATATGAACAGAGAGAAACAGAGAGAGAGAGAGAGAGAGAGAGAGAGAGAGAAAGTGCGTGTGTGGGAGGGTGTCGGGAGGAGAGACGAAGAGAAGAATATTAACTAAAAACTGAACTGATGGAGTTGTTATAAAGAAACATACAGATAGATAGATAGATAGATAGATAGATAGATAGATAGATAGATAGATAGATTAGTCAATTAAGTGTCATATGTGATACACGTTTGAGAGCGATCATGTCTCTTATGAGACATGACTGATTGGGCAGAATATTTTCCTACAGTAGGTTGCCATTAATTTCTGCGGTAGACTAACTGCCAACCGAGGCTATAGAACCGAATTTGTCCTACAATTTAACCCATAGCTAGAGGGAAGAGACGGATTAATACATTTCCCAATGGTATTTGTGCGTAAGTGAATGCAACGAATTCAACTGGAATTTGAACTCGGCTCTTGTTCGGATCCGATATTCACTGCACCACAACGCAGATCCTAGGTAGGTAGGTAGGTAGGTAGGTGGGTAGGTAGGTAGGTAGGTAGGTAGAAAAAAACTGAGATATATAGTTGGGTAGATATCCGCAAAGACTGCAATAGATAAATAACATTTATTCATGAAATACACAGCTGTCATCGACCGTCAATACCTATGTACGTGCACACATCCACACATCTACATCTACACACACACACACACACACACTCTCTCTCTCTCTCTCTCTCTCTCTATATATATATATATATATATATATATACATATATATCGCCCGGTTCACACTCCACCCACGTCTATTGAACAGGTGTAGAGGCTCATCCCTTGTTCCCTGTTTAGGATGTGGTTTCCGTCTTTCTCTTTTCCAATCTATTCACTCTTACATAGTCCCCTGCACACCAGTGGCCTTACCGCCTTGCTTGGGGTGATATGATTAAAATATATATATATATATATATATATATATATATATATATATAGAGAGAGAGAGAGAGAGAGAGAGAGAGAGAGACAGGAACAACAAAGTGAGAGATGTTATGAAACACCGATATGCAGAAGATGAAATAGTTAACCTTGTGGGTAGATATGGAGAAAGAAAGAAAGAAAGAAAGAAAGAATCGAACGAACGAACGAACGAACGAACGAACGAACGAACGAACGAACGAACGAACTTGAACCCCAACAGAGAAAACCTGGGTTATATTTTGGGAGTAAAATTACTCAATATCAGGAACAGATCCAATGCAATTATCGATATACCTTGAAGTGACGGCAGTCTGTCTAAAATATTTATTTTGCAATAAGTATTTATAAACAAAAGTCAAAACAGTGTTAGTTTTTCAAAATTTTTAATAAGTGTTTTTTAAATTTTGAAATTGAAAAAATAACGTTTTTATTTTTGTTTATTAATACTTTTTGTAAAATGAAATCCTATGAATAATTCTATTGGACATACCACTACATATCTATCAAGAAGATTCACATTACATCTCTCTGATAATCAGTCAATTAGGACTCGTTTAAAAATACACGGAAACCTACTAAACTCTATCAACAACATACTCGTAAAAAGTACAACTATAGCAGCCTGTCTGTTTATCTGTCTATATGTTCTTTATACAAACCCACAATGTTTATCCGATTCTCACCAAACTTCACACAAATAAATATTCTTTAGGCTGAGTCTGAGCTCCAGAACTATGGATTAGTTTTAAAGCTTTCATTACACCCGAGCAACGCAGGGCTATACTGCTAGTAAAAATTAAAAAGCTTACACAAAATAGCCTCGATACGCTGACCGTGTTTGTAAAATAATAATAAAAAACAAACATTACACTAGAAATATATATTACGGAAATTAACGAAGATTAACGAAACTGGTTATAAACAACCGACAATTTGAAATGATTTGTTTGAACATTATTTTTGATCGATACTCGTATTTAAGTAGATATTCTGTTAATAATCAAACAATATTATATATTTATTTTTACCAGCCTGAATGACACATTTTCGTAACAAAAATTTATCGTAAATAATCAAGCATGTAAAAATAAATATATACCGTTTGATTATAAACAATATCTACTTAAATACGAATATCGATCAAAAATAATGTTCAAACAAATCATTTCATATATATATATATGTGTGTGTGTGTGTGTGTGTGTGTGTGTGTGTGTGTATAAATCTACACATTCTATTAGAAATAAAAATAAGACCCATGTTTGATAATAAAACCCATCCTTGATAATGTCTAAAAGAATAGCTTAAGACGCTCGGATATACAGAACATTCAGTCAATTTTTACAAACTTTATGCCCAGAAGAAATAATGCTTATACGAACACAAGAAAAATTCAATGAAAATGCTTAATCGCTGTAACGCGACAGACATCATTAATGAAACTAGTATAAAGAAGACGATGTTCATAGTGGCGCAGTGGTTATCGGCTTGGAATGAGAATTCCAGTTTAATTCCTTGCATTTACTTATGCGCAAATATCCCTGGGAAAGCTATCAATTTGTTTATTCCCTCCAGGCATGGGTTAAATAATAGGACAGATTGGGTTCTATAGCCTTGGCTGGTAACCAGTCTACCGTAGAAAGCAATGGCAATCTACTGAGGGATAATCTTCTGCCCAATCAGTCATGTCTTTTTCGAGACATTATCTCCCAAGCGTGTTTCACGTATGGCACTTAACTGATTGACTGAATATAATAATTGAAATAATGATTAAGGCTTCTACTGGTCATAAAGTTGGGGATCAGTTTTCTATTGTTATGAAGTAATAAACTGATCCCCCACTACTTACTACTTAATAATCTAATATATAGCAACCTACTGCGGGGTAATCTTCTGCCTAGTCAGTCATGTCTTTTTCGAGACATTATCTCCCAAGCGTGTTTCACGTATGGCACTTAACTGATTGACTGAATATAATAATTGAAATAATGATTAAGGCTTCTACTGGTCATAAAGTTGGGGATCAGTTTTCTATTGTTATGAAGTAATAAACTGATCCCCCACTACTTACTACTTAATAATATAATATATAGCAACCTACTGCGGGGTAATCTTCTGCCTAGTCAGTCATGTCTTTTTCGAGACATTATCTCCCAAGCGTGTTTCATGTATGGCACTTAACTGATTGACTGATAAGAAGGATTATGAACAAGAGTTCAAAACCGTCATTTTGTATTTTTATTACCACCCATGCTGATAATAATATTTAAAAAATGAAATTGAAAAAACGGGCTAGCTAACCGTTTTCGAACCTCGCTCAACAGAGCTAAATTGAGGTTAATAAAAAAATAATTATCAATAAAAGGAATCGGCAATATGTTGAGAAAAAAATTCTTAGATAGAAATGAGTTGGAGGCCAAACATATTATCCTTCTGTTTACACAATGAAGGTTTTAAAGATAGAATATCGATGGCCTCTAACACTTTAAGGTGGTAATTAAACTCAGCCAAAAATATAGGCTGCGTCGCGATCTTGTCTGTTCACCACAGACGAGAGTCTACACTTCGGCGGAGTCTTGCCTGTGTCCCTCTCCGCTAGGAAGCAGAGAGTTTACCAAGAGAGTGTGGCAGTTGACTCGAGAATGAGTCGAGACTAAAATTACCAGCACAATTATGGTTATTTATAAGGTGTTCTACAATAGAAGACCTGTATGTGTTAGTCAGCCTGTCAGGCGAAGAGTAGTTCAAATTACGGATTTTGTACGTACGTGTTGTTTAATTAAGATATGCGTTGTAGTGCAGTGGGTATCGACTCGGAATGACAAATCGCGGAGCCGAGTTCAAATTCGAGTTGAATCCCTTGTATTCACTTACGCACAAATACCCTTGGGAAAGGTATTAATCCATCTCTTCCCTCCAGTTATGGGTTAAATAATAAAACAACTTGGGTTCTGTAGCTTTGGCTGGTACCCAGTCTACCGCAGAAAGCAACGGCAACCTACTGCGGGATAATCTTCTGCCCAATCAGTCATGTCTCTTTCGAAACATGATCGCCCGAAGCGTGTACCGCGTATGGCATTTAACTGACAGACTGACTGACTGACTGACTTTAGGTAGTTTTCCCTATGTAGAGCGATCCACAACTACATTTAAACGAATAAATCAAGGAACTATTATGGTGTGGAGGGAGAACATCCCTCCATATAGTGGAAAAAACAGGTGCAGCAGAACAAAAAATATAGAAGAGTGTTGGCGGCAAAGTAACAGTGTCGAACTGCAACAAAACCCCTCTTAACAAATCTAGCATTGACAGTACCTAGCCAAGGAAGGCGCAGGTACACAGGACATCTTTAAATTTATTGAACTCCAATACTATATTTTTAATTACCGATTGGATAATAAGCATTATATATATATATAAAAACAAACACTGCGTTTAATATATGCAGATTAAACAATTAAATTGATTAGCCAATCTATTTGAAAATTCTTTTTCAGCTCACTGTACACAATTGCGTTGTGGTGCAGTGGATATCGACTTGGAATAAGAAATCGGAGAGCCGTGTTCGAATCCTAGTTGTATTCAATTCACATACGCACAAATACCCTTGGGTAAAGCTATTAATCCGTTACTTCTCACTCCAGCTATGGGTTAAATAGCCTTGGTTGGTAACCAGTCTACTGCAGGAAGTAATAGCAACCTACTGCGGGGAAATTTCCTGACCAGTCAGTCATATCTCTTTTGAGACATGATCGCCCAAGCGTGTATCACGTATGACACTTAGCTGACTGTACACAGTTGTCGGTGCATATAAAACGCCCCTTATTTTCGATATCCTGTGACTGTCTTTGCTCTACTCAGTTTCTCATAAGAAACATGCGCCTATTTTAAAATGCTTGGGATTTCCTGTTGAAATTGTCAAAGACTAAAAACTGAAACAGTAGCTTGAGTAATTCTTTGAAAAGTTCAGTTGATCGGTGTGTGAATTCAGGTCAGAACAAGATTATTTGCTGCAACCTGGTTCTTGGAGCTACACTGTGTCGTCTTAAAAAACTGATACCTTTGCGACGACAAATTATGAATCATTTGTTTGTCTCGTAAGATGTAAAAAGATTATGTAAAATGACTAAGAAAAAATGTGTTAATTTTTAACCTTGTCATCGTCAAACTACAGTATAACCCGGATATAAGAGAAATCCGAATATAAGAGAGATTTTCTCTGGTCCCAAATTAGAGCCTGTGGCAATGTATATAAAATAGACAAAACCCGGATATAAGAGCAGCCGTGATATAAGATAAGCCCGGATATAAGATAACTTTTTATCCGGTCCCGACAACTCTCTTATATCCGGGTTAGACTGTATTTATAATTTGGTTAGTTTGTCCTTAACGAATAATTTTGATGGGTTTTGACTTGTTAGATAACCGTTAATAATGAAATAAAAGACAAAAAAAGAATTTAATAACTTAACACATAGTTTTACACTTTTTTTTATAATTCCGTATTAACTTACAAACCAGAAAATAGAAGTTTTTACAAAATGGCGCATGCCCTGAGTAAAATGGATAAACAAACTTTAAAGGTTATTTTTTTTTTAAATCGAAGCTTGCAAATATCCTGTTCGTAGATGTTTTAAGCAAGTCAGCAAACGTTTACATTAAACAAATGCATCGTTGTCGCTAATGTGACAAACAAGTGATCGAATCCTGTTTCGCTTTCGATTATATATATATTGACACGTCATCATTTTTTTGATTTGATTGATTCGTTTTTTTTTTTTACAGATTATCAACCTTTTTCAGGTTGTGTAAGACCAGAAAATATTTTCACATCGTAAGATTTTTTTAAAATAATAATGGTTTAGTGACACAAGTCAATGATTTAGTGATACAGTTCTCATTCTTGAAATACTAATCCAAACGAACGAAAGGCGAGAAGCAGAGTTTAAAAATACGTCCCTAAAGTATTTGTTTGTTTGGTTGTCTTTGTTTAGCGGCATATCAACACCTCAGTGAGTTATTTAATGTCGAAATCTAATTATTTTTACGCAATTTTATTGTATTTTTAATTTTTTAGATATTAACGATTTAGTGATACAAGTCTTAGTAATTAAACTAAAGCTGGGGAAAGGAGAGATGGATTCATGCCTTTCTCAAGAAACTAACTAACGTATATATCCACTGAGCAATATGTCCTTAAGGAAAAAAAAATATTGACTTAAGGATACATGGCCCATTGGATATAGATGTTGGTCAGTTCCAGTGACTTGACCCAAAGAGTTGTGAGTTTTCAATACCAGGCAACAGCAATGGGTGAACGAGTAACTTATAAGGCCTGGTTAGAAGGTGATAAATCATGACTACCAAAAGAGGCTTCGCACAAGGAACGAGAATGATATACCCCCAGTGATCGTAATAAAGGGTTCGGTTCGAAATTCCTAGCACCTGAAGAAGGCCAAATCATCGTAAAAATAAATGGCAACAAAGTTAAGGACAATAGACAGAATAATGTAAATAATGAATTTGATCTTCTTTAGTAGCTCATCGCTAATCTTGTAAGTTTAAGCCTCACTTGGTTTCTGAATATTTTCACCCTTCGACTTGGCCCAATTGTCATATGAAGACCGTCTATCGTTCTGCATGAATAAACTCTTTCTTGAATTGTTTGTTTGTTTGTTTGTTTGTTTGTTTGTTTGTTTGTTTTTCGATTTTATATTGCTAACTGTTGTCGCTAAAATTGCAATAAGTTGAATAAATATTCATACAGGGTTGAACGGTTGATCTTGAGTCCCAAGTGATGCTGAAAGTATAAAGCCTGATAGATAGATAGATAGATAGATAGATAGATAGATAGATATGCAAAGAAGGATATTTGTATAAAATTTATATCGTAAATATTTTATATCACTACAAAAGTAACCATTTTGTTTCGACACACAGATAGTGTCGAAACAAAATGGCTACTTTTGTAGTGATATAATAAATTTATGTTATATATATATACATATATGTATTTATGTTATAAATTCTAAATGGATATTATTCGCTCTACTTTGTGTTGAGCACTTTCTTAAATATAGTTTTTTTGGGATACGGAATTTTATTCCATCTTTATATATATATATATATATATATATATATATATATATATATATAAACACCTAATGAGCCAGACGGACCTACCTAGGTTTCACCTAAACGGATCGTCAGGGAAAGCTGGATAACGAGGAAACGAAAAAACGACATATAAGGAGGAAATTAAGACAACCCACGTGACCAAGAAAGGAGAAACCAAACACTAGGAGAGATAGAACAACTTTATTTCGACACGAGTATAATTTTTACAATCTCACTTATATATATATATATATATATATATATATATATATATATATATATATATGGCCGTATCTGATTACCGGGTACACCAGGCACGTGTCCGGGACGATCCGTGCGATCATAGTGAAATTTCGTCAGAAATCATACTAAACAATTCACGAAGAAAGAAAGAAAGAAAGAAAGAAAGAAAGAAAGAAAGAAAGAAAAACGAAGAAAACATCCGAATGAACGCAGTAAAAATCTGTTTATTTATTAATTCTGGGAAAAAAGACTGGTTATACTCAGAAAGTTCGAACCCGATTTCCTGCTTTCGTTCACGTTCTGTGCCTAATTTCCATTGGAATAGCCGAAAAAATCCGCAAAAATCATAGTTTCTGGAAACGGATGACACTGATGACGTCATCACATTGTCAACTAAAAAATCCGGGCAATTTTCTCTGTGCCCGGTGTTTATTTTTAGCATCAGCTACGGTCCTATATATATATATATATATATATATATATATATATATATATATGAAATATATATATATATATATATATATATATATATATATATATATATATGAACAATCTCAGATAGATAGATAGATAGATAGATAGATAGATAGATAGATAGATAGATAGATAGCATTGTGAAAATCGATTATTATCTCCATTTCCGCATTCAGCAACGTCCGAACGCGCACAAACAAGTCTCCTCGCACTCATGCTCGCATGCACACGCGCGAGCGCGCGCGCACACACACACACAAACACAAACACACATACACGCCGGTATATTTGACTCTAGATAATTTTCTTCAGGGTTTTTTTCTGATCAAACATTCCGATTGTGATTTGATATTTATCTGATCAATCCTTTATGTAAAAACAGTTTTAAATTATGAATTAATAAGTGAGAATTTTGATTATTTATTTATTCCCCGAATTATAAACGCTTCATTACAAGGAATCCTGTATATTAATATTTGTTTCCACCCGCCAACAATATGCTGATATTACTTTCGTACTAATCACTGTTAATAGATTTCTGTACTCTGAAACACGATTAGTCCGGTTTACACTCCTCCCTAGTCTTTTGAACAGGAGTAGACGTTTATCACTTGTTCCCTGTTTAGGATTGGGTGGCCGCTTTCTTATAAAATCTACTTTAACTCTACACTTCTAACGTCTCCACCTCAACTCTGAAATTTTATCAAGTAGTTTTTATTTTCTCAGTAGGAGTAGATAAGTTCGCCTAGCATACATTTCACACACCTCCAAGTAGAGTAGATATTCATCCCTTATGACCTGTTTAGGATTTAGGTAACAGTTCCTTCTAAAGTCTTTTCGCTCTCTTTCATTCTCAGTGTATCTTTGTGACATTATTGCCTTGCTTTGTGAGGGGTGGGGGTTAATTAAAGCAAAATTAATTTTCCTTATTATCTGATTCGTTCCAGGTCGTTCAGTTTCGATGGCCTCCGTTTATGAAAAACAGTTCTGAATTATTGCTACAAATGTCCTGGTGGATTGAGGTCAGACAAATGAGGAGTCCAATTTATAACACGCCTCTTATTCTTCTAAAACAATTCTGAAGTGGTTTTCGTAGTCTATTTCCGGTCGCCGACCAATTCGAATCTGGATAGCAGAGGTGAATTTTTTTTTTTTTTTTGAAGGGGGGTCGGGGTCACAATATCAGAGATAGGATGTCTTTAAAAATAAACAGGGCGGACATTAGAACCAACACTACATGCTGATTGTCACTTTTAAGGCTCAAACTTGACGTGTGAAACTAACACTCACCATACAGTGTTACTTACTATGTCCACGAAATATATATTCACACACACACACACACACACACACACACATATATATATATATATATATATATATATATATATATATCCCTCGCTGATAGCAAGGCTCAAATTCCATACACAGCGAAATCTTCATATATACATCTATGGGTGTGTGTGTGTGTGTGGCACAAAACCGAAAGTGTGGGGCACCCAGTTAGGATCGGACAGACAACTAAGTTATAATTGATTCAGTGAAACAATCTTGCTAATTAGTATCCGACGCCGCGGTGCGGTGTTTATTGGATGTATTTGAGTAACATTTTCCATTTATGCAGATTGAGCTGAGCACCAACAAAATGGCTTAGGCTTTTTTTTTTTTCTTTTTTCCATCCATTTCTCTGATTTGTGGAGATAATTTAGGTATAATTCGTCTCATATTTTCGGATCGTTTTTAACTTCTATGATGAAATAATTGCGGGTTATAGGTTGATAAGTTTGTGTCTATAAGTATTCATTGTTTTTTTTTCATTTTTTTTCTTTTTGTTCGTGGTTTTCGGCTGTCGAGTCTTCACGCGTCGTGTGTGTCTCGTCTCGGTTCACACCTTATTTTCTTTTTATTAAAGCTTCTAAATACGACAAAAAATGAATCATTCTAAACGCTATGGTCAGTCAGTTGTGCCATACGTGATACACGCTTAGGCGATCATGTCTCGAAAGAGACATGACTGACTGGGCAGAAGATTATCCGGGAGTAGGTTTCTATTGCTTTCTGCGGTAGACACAAAGATAAAAACAATCGTTTTAAAAGTATATCAAGCATACAAGGCTCGTTTAGAGCTCCGACAGTAACAACTCAACATCATCTATGTGCCATGTCTCTTCATTACCTAGGCGATAATGGCCATCCACTTCTCCCTATCCCTAGTTGCTCTTAACATCCCTCACGTTGTTATTCCACTCAATCACTGCTTCACCATCTATCTGCTCAAGTCCATCAAGTATGCCGTGCGCTGCTTCCCCTTGTCTCTCTTCCTCTCTCTCCGTCCCGTGAGCATCAGAATCTCCAAGCCCTCCTTTCTCATTACATGCTCTAAAAACCACATTTCGGTTTCGTCAAGTATTTCTTCCTTCTTTGATGAATTTTTTCAGCATTCGCTGCTATATTGAATGACAGACATCGCATAACAATCTAGTACTCTCTTCTTTGCTTCTAGTGAAATTTTCTTGTTTCTTAATACACTACTCAGCTTCTGGAATGCATCTTTGGCCATTCCAAACTGCCTTATAGTTTTTGACAGTCTGCAACGTCACAGTCTTCATTTAGAAATACCTTTTCTATGCTAGAATTTTTCTAAAAATATATGCATTAAGTGTCAACAAAATCCAATTGACATAAAATATCCAGTCACTTATAATTACATTCTTGATCTTACCCCTCAGCAATGTATGTTCTCTAGAACCGAAAGTAAATTAGTACAGTGCCGATTATTCCATAGTAAAATAAATATTTATAAGTTTCTAACACAAAACAATAGATTATAATCATCTAAAAAACGTATTTTCAAGTGGTCAAAATGGAATTAACAAGGTATTTACACCAGTGAAAGAATCGTAAAAAAAGAAACATTCTCTCGAAAATTAGAAAAAAAAAAAAGAAACACCTGTAGACGAAAAGTAAGAATAACATTAGACAGAGGATACCTAAATAGAAAAAATATTTTATATTTTCAGCCCAACATAAAGTTTATCAGGACCAATTAAATAAAAACAAAAATAGACGAAATCAAAAGAAAAGCATCAGTAGCCTGACGGATTAAAAGATGAGGCTGTAAACTACATAAGTAAATATAGCAATCGGACCGAAAAAATATATGTGAGGAGTCATAAGAGAGTAGGAACAGTAAGACACTGGTAATTGTGCAAATGATTTGAGTTCGACCATATGAACAACACTTTTGATCAGCTTAGCTACGGCACCACCTTAATAAACGTCACAAATCATTTTTGCTATTTGTACATTTTTCTTTTCGAGAACTAAAAGGCGATCGGATGATGGAAATGCATCTCATTTTCTTCAATTTTCCCTTTTAATATAAAAATATTTTCAATTCAAAGACGCGTTGAAACATCACGTGTGAAGACATGATCAACCTACACAACAATCTTGTGCGAATGGATGGCAGAACAGGGAGTAGGAGGGATAGTGAAAAGGCAAAGAGTGCTATAAGCTACAAAGGATAGGAAGTAGTAGAGAGCCATCATCAACCTGCACAATCTTGTGTAAATGAGTGGTGGAACAGGGCGTAGGCGGGATAGGGAAAAGGCAAAATTCGCTATGAGCTACAAAGGATAGGATCGTGTGGAGACATGTGCCCTTACAGTGCAAATGGGAGCAGTGTGTAACCTACCTAACGAGCTTATGTAATTGGATGGCAGAACATTGAGTAGGAGGGATAGTAAAAATACTAAGAGCTACAAATGATAGAAAGCTGTGGAGAACCATGATCGCCCACGTCCTGGCACATCATATATACTAGAAAAAAAAAGAATTTATATACTAAAAGTCTCTAATCCTTTGTGTGATTTGAAAATGATATTGTAAAATCTCTGGTAACATCGCAAAGTTTTCTTCCCACCTGAGATCTTGATGACGTTTCGTTAACCACCCATGACGAAAGGAACCAACCATCCGTATTAACATTTGGGATACTGATCCTATAACATCTAACACAAATCAAAGTTAATGGTGGTTGAACAATCTTTATTACTTGTAACTATGCCACAAAACTTTCTTGATTTTTCCTACCATCCGCCCGTAAATAACAAGCTGCAAGTACACAGAGAGGTGAGTAGACCTCCAGCAAAGAACTTTTGATAACAACCATAAAATATCGATTGGTAAACGTATCCACTAATTTAAGGCTGCCTTCTGAAACTGCCAAACACTTATTTGCAATATCTTTCATATGGATATCAGACATGTCGTCCAACCCGGTCTTAACGTCACTACATTATCAGCCATATAGAATTATTTTCTCTAACCAATGATTATAAACACATTCAAGCGAATAAACCCCCTAGTTTTTAAAGAATATCCTTTACCAGATCTCATAGAGTGGTGTTATATAATCACTCAGAATTGTATCAAATAACAGAAATCACATCATTTGAAGACTTTCTACAGCAGCAACAATTAAAATAATTTTTTTTAATCATATTTAACCTTACCGAGCAAGGTGGTAACGCCACTGATGTGCAGGGGGCTACGTAAGAGGGAAAAGACTGGAAAAGAGAAAACCGGAAACCACATCCTAAACAGGGAAGAAGGGATGAGCCTCTTCACCTGTTCAATAGACATGGGTAGAGTGTGAACCGGGCGATAGTTTAGTCTATCTACTCCAATTGAAAAAAAAAAAAAGAAAAGAGCGAAAAGATTGGAAAAGCCCATGTAATTCAAAGAGAAAGTAATAACATAACCAAAATGTAGACTTCTACATTATTTCAGGTTAGAACGGAACTCCTATCGATACTAGAAAGAGCGATAACAGTCAGTGGACATGAAAACCCTATTTTCCTAAAACAACTGTTTTAAAAGAAACTTTTATAAATGTCCAATATAACGATATAACGATAAAATAACGATAACTGTTTGGCTAATGAAAGCCGAATGTCTTTTCTTTTTTTTTTTTTTGTTTTGTATGGAAATGGTTAAACTCTTCATTGCTATCATGGAACTGGGATGGGTGGGTAACGTTACGATTATCGGTCCCGAAAGTGAAATCGGCGAACCAAGTTCAAATTCTATTCTAGTCTGTTTCAGCCACTTCACTTCATTGTTCCTGGGAATGCCGTAGAACCAGTTCTTCGACAAGCTATGGGTTAAATAGCAGATAAGACTGGGATTGCCACCCCCCTCAAAGTCGAGAATGATAAATCTAATTTAAAACTCTGGAGATACACACCAAGAAATCACTACACTATCTTTCCCAAGAAATCATGACAATTCATAAATAATAATAATAATAATAATAATGATAATAATAATAATAATAATAATAATAAAGTTTTAGAGAAAGAAACCTGATTGCCTACGTACTGAAGAATATTGTGGGCTATCCTATGTATTTTGCTATCGCTTTTTGTTCGAAATTATTTCACACTATTTAGTTAAGTGCCTGTCGTCAAACTTCTATCATGTTGATAGAAACAGTAAAATTAAACATGATTTTTTTAACGCTCTCTCTCTCTCTCTCTTTCTCTCTCTCTCTCTCTCTCTCTCTCTCTCTCTGTCTGGATGCCCAGAATTAAGGCCACCTTACGTTGACACACCGACTCCCGTACGATCACCGAAGTTAAGCAATGTAGCGTCTGGTCGGTACTTAGAAGGGTGATCGCTTGGGAATAGCATGCGCTGTGAGCTTGGATGTGCAGGTGGTGTAATGGATAATGGCTCGGAATTGTTCATTGGAAAGCTCTCCTTCTGCATTATACGTCCAAGAAATTTCAGTTTTGATTCTCCGATTCTCAGTGATTTTTATTAGCACTCCTATTTCACACTTCTTCGTCGATTACACAAACCGTCCATCATATTCTCAGCATCCATCCATAGAAACACATTTCTCTTGTCTTCTGACGTCTCTTCATCTGAGATAAAATGGTCCAACATTCATTGCCATACCGGACAATTGATATTGCAACAGTTCAGTACTTTTTTTTTTATTTTTAATAATTTTTCATCTATCTTCATATTGTGCTTATATTTTTAAATCCAACTTTTGCTATTTTAATGAATCTTCGGATTTTGGTGTCATAATTTCCGTAAGACCTCCTACAGAAGGCAGCTGTAGAGAGTAAAAAAAAAGGACTACAAATAAACTTTAAGAAAACTGAATGCTTGGTCATCAGCAAAAAGAGAAAACTAAAATGCCAAATACAGGTGAGGAATACCAGAATCAAGCACAAAAATTTAAATACCTTGGAAGTGTTCTAACAGGAGATGTAAAGTGTGACACTGAGATCCGAAGGCGAATTGGCATGGCAAAGGACGCGTTCCAGAAGCTGAGTAAAGTACTAACACACAGGAAAATTTCACTAGAAACAAAGAAAAGAGTGCTGGATTGCTATGTGATGTCAGTTCTTCAATACGGCAGTGAGTGCTGGACAATATCATCGAAAATGAGGACAAAACTGGAAGCAGCGGAAATGTGGTTCTACAGAAGGATGCTGCGGATATCATGCAAGCAACGATGAGGTGTTGGAAAGAATGGCAACCAAAAGGAAATTAATACCGAGCATCAGGAAGAGACAACTGAAGTTCCAGGGACACGCAATGATGAAGGAGGGCTTGGAGAATCTGATACTGACAGGCCAGATAGAAGGGAAAAGAGGCAGAGGAAGGCAGCGGATAACATATTTGAAGGGCCTGATCAGGTGGATGACGGAACGGGGGTTGCGAGGTGTAACAGGAGAAAACATACTAAGAGCCACCAGGGAGAGGGAGACGTGGAGAACCATGATCGCCTACGTCCTGAAAGGACAGGAAACATAGAAGAATTTCCGTCTGTTATAACGCTTCCCAGATATTTAAATTTCTATATTTGTTTGATGGTGACATCTTTAATTCGTTGTCCGAATCTTTTTTTTGTTTTGTTTTTTTTTTGGTTTTTACTTATGGAAAATCATGCATTCTGTCTTCTTATAGTTGATATTGAGTCCTTTCTTCTTGCTTTCCTTTACTACCTTGTCTTGGGAGTCATTTTGTTTTCCTTATGTATCAGCCATCGATACAGTACTTGGTGCATGAAAAATTCAATTTGGTTTTGGTTTTTGGTAGTTCTCCGTAACTTTATAAAACTTCTTTTTCATTAGATCGAAGCGGCGAATATGAAAAGTCGATTGAATGTCTCTTTATTGACAACTAGCAGTATAGCCCGGCGTTGCTCGGGTGTAATGAAAGCTTTAAAACTAATCCATGGTCCTGGAGCTCAGACTTTTTGGACGTTGGCACGAAAGACTAAAAAGCAATAGTTGTTTCCAGTTAAAGCGAAACCGTAGACTGAAAGAAAAATGAATGGATGTAAGTCAAATTTTGATTTCTTGGTATCGATTTATATATGTTTATATATTATCGATTTTCTGCACTATTGTAAGAACTGCAACCTTGAAACTTCTGAATATCGTTTCTTATGTCTTTTTCTATGAGTGTATCAAATTTGATTAAAATCGGACTACTCCTTCTATAACCCGATTTTTTCGATTATCGATTTTTGATATTTATCGAGGGTACCTCGAGACAAAACCGAGCTAAGAACACTTGCAGATGCTTATAGTATAACTGTGTAAGTTTTCAAGAAAATCGGTTCAGCCGTTTCGGAGTCTATAGGTAACGGATACACACACACACACACACACACACACACGCACACACATACACACACAGACAAAGTTCCATTTATAAATAAGTTTAGATTTAGATAGATAATTTTACAACTTCAAGTCAAGGATAATAAAACTTTCAAAAACAGATTTATATCTCCTCGATATTTATTGTTGGTCGAGATATTCATTCAGCCTATAACCCTGCCTAAAAACCCTGCCTATAACCCGGACTATAATTTGACGTATTAATGTACGATTTATGGGTTGATATTAGTTTTATCTCTCTATAAAACTTTGACCTCTGTTGTAGAGCGATAGTTAGTCGGTTGTTTTTGTTTAACGGCATATCAACTTCTGACATGTCTTGATGAGCGTCTTAATTAGTGAACCGGTTTAGTAGCACCTGTTAGGGTCCCAGCTATCGGCAAATATTTACTACCACACAAAATAAGATCAAAACACTATGAAAGTATAAAAAAATAGTAAAAATACCAGCAATGCATTTTGTACTTGTAAAAAAATGACAATGCTCCGAGGAAAATTAAATTTAGGCATTAAGGGGCTCATAAGAAGTTGATATACCGCTAAACAAAGATCAACCTCTATGAGTTATTTAATGCCGAAATCTAATTATTTTGTACACAATTTTATTTTTATTTTTGGATATAATAACGTTTTTAGTGCTAAAAGTCTTACTAATTAACCCATAGCTGAGAGGAGAAGAGGTAGATTCATACCTTTCCCAATGGGTTTACTGAGTCAGTGAATATAACGAACCCAACTAGAACTGGATCTCGGTTCTCCAATTTGCAATTCCGAGACATTATCTATTACACCACTCGCACATCTTTGTATTCCCAAAAATAAAATAAATAAAATATCTCTTGAAAATTATTATTTTTAATATTACCCATTCAGGTACTGACAAGTCTCGAAGTTGCTTAACTTCAGTGATCGTACGATAGTCTTGCTCTTGTAGTGAGTGCCATTATTTGTAAGTGCGCTATTTTTATGACTTTGTGCCAGATTATGTTTATTAGTAAAACGCTCTTTATGAAGAACTAGGTTCAGTCAGCTGAGCTCGCAGACTATTCATAGTAATATTAGAAAATAATTTTCAAGAGCTACTGTATTTGTTTTTTTTTTGTTTTTTTTTCAGATACAACTTCAATGAAATCCTATTCTTTTATGTACCGTGTTCCTTCAGGGCGTGGCCGATAATGTCTCTTCACTACCTTTACTACTGTTGATATCTACAGTGAGTGGCAATTTCGTAAATCTTCCTTCTTCATTATATGTCCAAATATTTCAGCTGTCTCTTCTGAATATGTCCCCTTTTTTTGTTTCCATCTGCCCCGTTGCATCGGCACCTTGTAAAAAAATTTGTTTTTCTTTTTTAACTAAAAAGACTTCAATGTGGTCTCTGGGAGCTCCAGAAATGAAGAATTAATGATTTAGTCTCGCAGTCCATTTTTATTACATCTGATTTTCATTACGTGCTCCATTTTTGTTGCTTCTACCAGACTACGATAATCTCACAAAGAATTGTTGGCAGACTATTGAGAAAAATCCATTAAGTAAGACGTCTTGTTTTCGGTTTCATAAGCGAATGAACACAATGATTGGCTTTTTAATTTCGATGAACATTTAAAAGATTTAAAAAGCCCGACAGTAATGCAGTTATCCAAACAGCAAAAAATATAAATTGCAGATAATTTTCACAATATTGCATACTACAAAATGTGAATTTAGTAATAAAAAATATCTTCTCATTATCAGCAAAACAAATTTAATTTCCAAAAGCAGAATATATTCATTAAAATCGAACAAAAACTGGCAGAAATCATAAGAAATCATAAGAAAATCGATGAGAAAGTTAAAAAAAATCAGTATGATCCTTTTTGGTCTTTAGTTTGATAAAGTCGGAAAGGACGAAACGCGTTAAACGAAAAAATATTTTTTGTTTTTTCATAGATTTTCCTAAAAACGTTCTGATATATAAAAATGTATACATCATTTTCCCATATACATATGAATAAAAACTTATCTTAGCCGACACGTTTCGTTCTCTAAAGGGATTTTATCAAGGCAAATGCAAAGATTTCATTTAGTAACAAGTATTTATATAAAAAAGCAAAAATGTTATTGTATTTTATGAAGTGCGTAACCAAATCTAGTTTCAATGAAACATATTCCAATTGTTAAATTTCTGATAACTGTATTATATATTTACATAGGCTCTATTCCTGATATTGAGCACTTTACTATATATATATATATATATATATATATATATATATATAGTATACCATAAAATTATGCTTTAACCAGATCTCTGATTAAGACTTAATAAAAGCAAAACATGTAGGGTTAAGACAACACATTTTCTAGTTTGTTCTTTATTTATTCTATCATATATATATATATATATATATATATATATATATATATATATATATATATATATATTAATCATTTCACCCTAAGCAAGGCATTCCACTGCCACTATTGCGCATGGGGTTACATAGGGGAAGGTAAAGAGAAAGAGTGATTAGATATAGGAAATATAGGAAATGCCAGAAGGAGGGTGATAGATGGGGAAGGATACCGAGGCTGGGGGTTGGGTAGATGGGAAGAGTGTTTGAAAGAATGGAAGCGAGTTAGTGTGTTAGGAGGTGTCTATTGACCTTAGATTTAAACTCCTGGAGATTGTACCCGTCGGGGAAGCAATCATGTGGAAGGGAATTCCACAGTCGGGAAGTGCGAGAAAAGAAACTGTTGGAGTAGAAATTGCGATTTCATTTTATCGGTTTCACTGTAAAAGGGTGGGATCTAGTTGCTGATCTAGTATCTTATGCAAATTCGTACCTAGGGGTCACCAGTGATCTAAGTTCATCGGAGCAGAAGCCGTGAAAGTATTTATAGAAGAGATACAGGGAAACCACGTCGCGCCGGTGAGAGAGAGACTGCAGGCAGTCTGCCAAGTTGGTATCGATCACATTGCAGACCCTCCGCTGTACCTTGTCGAGAAGCCCGAGGAGAATATCAGGGGCACCCGACCAGATATGGCAGCAGTATTCAATGCACGGGCGGATGGTAGATTTATAAATGTGCAGGATAGATTCAGAGGGAAAAAAACTTCCGGACTCTTCACAGAGAACCGACTTTCATAGCAGCGGATTTAGCAATGGATTCGATATAGTCATTCCACTTGAGGTCCGCTGAAAGTGTGAGACCAAGGAGGCGTAGTGTTTTACTCTCTGAGAGGCAAGCCTGGTCCATGCTATATATATATATATATATATATACGTATATTAGTTTTTCTAGGCCTATCCCATTTTTTTTATTTATAAATAAAAAATGATGTTAGAATTAATTTAGATTCATTCATTGAAAAGAATGAAAGATGTAAGATTTTACAAGTACAACATAAGTACCTTAGATGATAGAATTTGCATTAGAATAAATGGAAACCCATTGTTTTAAATATATCACTCATGACGGTGTCCTCGAGTGCTCGCTCGGTTGAAATGCGAAGCTCAAAGGATTGTGTAAATTAGCACACGTGCAAGATATGAACAGGCAAAGACAGGGATAGAAGTTGACAATAGACATAATTTGATTGGTTGGACACTCGGGAAAAGGTTAGTTCTAAGACCTTTTTTTTTTAGGAAGAAAACTTATTTTTCGCTGAATTATGTTTCGCCTGGCAGAGAGGAAAGATCTAACAAAAATCTTATTTGTCAACCCCAACTGATCGCCGGAGGTTGGAACATCGCTCTCATTGGACTGGAAACAGAGAATATTGGCTGTACTCCACAACTTCAAACCGTTTTATAAGCTCTTTAATAAATATATTACTTTATATAGAAATGAATATTTTAATGTATGTAGAAAAATATTAATATTTTATATAGAAATAATGATATTACTATATATAGAAATAAATATATTACTTTATATAGAAATTAATATATTATTTTATATAGAAGAAATAACATTACTTTATGTAGAAATAAAGCTATTACTTTATACAGAAATAAATATATTAGTTTATATAGAGATAAGGATAGTACTTTATAGAGGAATAAATATATTACTTTATACAGAAATAACTATATAACTGTGAAGAAATACCGATATTACTTTATACAGAAATAAATATATTACTTTACACCGTAAGGAATGTATAAATATATTACTAATATATAAAGGAATATATTATTTTATATAGAACTAAATATAATACTGTATATAGAAATAAATATATTACTTTTTATAGAAATAACGATATTACTTAATAAAGAGATAAATGTATTACTTTATACAGAATAAGATTCTTGATTATATATAGAAATGATGATTTTACTTGATATAGAAATAAATGCATTATTTTATATAGAAATAACTATATTACTTTGAAATAACGATATTACTTTATGTAGAAATAACAATATTACTTTATATAGAAGTAAATGTATTACTGTATATGGAAATAACGATATTACTTTATGTAGAAATAAAAATATTACTTTATATAGAAGTAAATGTATTACTTTATATGGAAATAACGATATTATTTTATACAGAAATAAATACATTACTTTATAGAGAAATTAATGTATTATTTTACATATAAATAAATATATTACTTTATACAGAAATAAATATGCTAGTTTATAGAAAAATAGTGATATTAATTTATATAGAAATAAATATATTACTTTATACAGAAATAAATATACAGTTTATATAGAAACAAATATGTAAATTTATCTAGAAATAATGACATTGCTTTATAAAGAGATTGATGTATTATTTTATCCAGAACAAAACATTTTTATTTTATATAGAAATAATTACTTTATATAGACATAAACTCATTACTTTATGTAGAAATCAATATATTACTTTATATAAAAATAAATATATTATTTTATATAGGAATAACGATATTACTTTATATAAAAATAAATATATTACTTTACATAGAAATGAATATTTTACTTTACATAGAAATGAATATATTACTTTAAATGAAAATGCATATATTGCTTAATATAAAAATAACAATATTACTTTATATAGAAATATCAATATTACTTATATAGAGATAAATGTATTACTTTATACCGTAATGAATATATTATTTTATATAGAAATAATAATATTATCTTATATAAAAGTAAATATATTACATTACATAGAAATAAATATATTACTTTATAATTACTTTATATAGAAATAACGATATTACTTTATATAAAAATATTACTTTAGATAGAAATAAATATATTACTTAACATAAAATGAATATCTTACTTTATAAGGAAATAAATATATTACTTTTTATAAAAATAACGATACTACTTTATATATAAATAACGATATTACTTTATACAGAGATAAATATATTAGTTTACACCGTAATGAATGTATTTTTTTATATAGAAATAATAACATTTCTTTATATGGAAATAAATATATTATTTTATACAGCAATAAATATATTACTTAATATAGAAAAAAAGTTCTGCTGTTTTTTTCCTGTTGTAACATAATCAGATATATTAGTAAAGAAATGCAGCAAAGCCCACGAAGCCTGGAGAAGCCCGGAGAGGCCCGGAGAAGTCAGTCCAAACCAATGAAAACAATATGACCATCACTATCAACAACTATGATTAATATGCTTTGCATCCTCTCCACCGTATGATGGCATATACGTTGCTGTGACTGGGATTTGATCCTATTTTTATCAAGTCCTGGGATGAATCCTACCTCTACACCGTTTATATATATATATATATATATATATATATATATATATATATTTCATTTCAAATATGCGCACCGTAATGGGGACGCTAATGAGTGTCGTCAGTGATGTCATCGCGAGAATCACTAGGGGGTTTCGGGTCTTTCAACATCATACCCAACTCACCGCGCCGACCCGACCAGAGGTGATCAGCCTCCGGCCCACCCTCTATAAGCGCTTTCAGACACTGGAAAATTACGTTTAGGCCCGGTACGAAACCCTGCAAATGCTGCCGATTGGCGACAGTCAGAGCCACTTTCCATTTAGAGGTGAACCGCACATGAGCTCGTCCGAAACATTAATTTAGACGCAGAATTTCGGGGAATTTTAGCCAACAATTTGGAATCCAGACACTCTCTCTTTTGATCCATAACCAATTCGCTGTTCTTTCCGCTGTTTCGGTTATGGACTTGAGTGCTTTCCTTTTCTTTTCTTTTTGTTACTCCCACTATCCCAATATCTGTTAAGGCTTTGCATAAAGACCTTACTGTAAATCCTCTAGTCCCCACTTCTATAGGAGTGCAGCTAGCTCTCCAGCCTTTAACCCTGCAACTCTCCAGCAGTTCGTCATATTTTAACTTCTTCCTTTCATGAGCTTCCTCTGCGTTTTCTTCCCACAAGACTATCTTCTTCAATTTATGTGAGAAGGAAATTATATCTGGGCAAAGTTTTGTGATGGCAATTTGCTCTGGGAATTTCAATCTTGAGCCTATATCGGCCCTTAGTTCCCAGTCTGTTGCAGGAGATAGCAGGTTTGGATTTACCTTTCTATTTCGTGGGATTTTCGCGCCCGCTTTAATAAATTTTATCTGCCTTGTGTCTGGGTTGTAAACATTCTCTTTGATAGCATTTTGAACTATTTTCACGATCTCTTTTAGAATTTCGTCATGGCGCCACCTGTAACGCCCATCAGATGGTGCAGATTTACAGCTACTCAGGATATGTTTTAAGGTAACTCTGCGCCCACAAAGATGACAATTTGGCGACTGGGTTTTACACCATAATTGTAAGTTTGTGGGGCTTGGCAGGGTGTTGTATACTGCCCGAATCAGAAATTTTAATCTGGTGTCACCGTGCCATATTTCGGACCATTTGATTTGGCGTTTCAACATAGAGCTCCATTTGGTCCAAGCCCCTTGCTGTCTCATCTCGACTTGGATTGCTATTCGTTTCTCTTCTTCGCCGTTTCTGATTTCTTCCTGCAAAAGATGACTTTTCTTTTTTTCCTTGCAGTTTGTCATATTTTTTCTGAGGGAAAAACCCGAGGCCCGCGCGTTCAGTAGCTATGGGCCCTAGTCTTGGCTTTTCTCGGATTCTTTCTTTTGCTGTATTCAGTTCTTTCGAGGCGTTCCATTTTCTACCTGTATACACTGATATTCCCGCACCGGCTACTTTGGGATCTTTCAAGCACTCGTACTGGATTGTGGCTCTCACTTTAGCAACTTTAAATTCTTCGTGAAAGCTTTTAAACGGGAGTTTCAGTGTGTTTGTTTTCTGGTATAACG
Source organism: Ascarosepion bandense (assembly GCA_037127315.1). Lineage (NCBI taxonomy): Eukaryota > Metazoa > Mollusca > Cephalopoda > Sepiida > Sepiidae > Ascarosepion > Ascarosepion bandense. The sequence continues at coordinate 1,970,805 of JBBBDQ010000175.1, read as the reverse complement.
CTGCGCTGCATAGAGATCTTGGCAAACCTAACCACCTACGTAGTCGTGATGTTATGCTTCTTTCCATTAGTTCTACCGTGGAGGAAGTAAAATCATAGATCGTTACAGGCCAGAGTATTTTTGGAAGAATGACGTGTTGATAAATCCAAGCTTTATATCTGCCAGGTAAGCCAGACTTATCAACCCTTATTAACCACCCTTCTAGATTCTCCTTTGTTAATATTACGGATCTTGAATCTTTTAGGGTTTCATCGAACTGCTTCCCCAAGCTCTTTACTGGCTTCTGATGTATTGTAGGTATGTCATCTCCAAAGAGCTTAAATCTTTCGTTTTTCGAAAGCTTACCTTTCTTCATTACTAGGGAACGTGATTTGGAAGCGTTAAAACTCATTCTTGCCCAGTTGATGAGTTCTTCGATGTCCTTCAGCAACCGCCTTGCCTCAATGGCGGACCTGCTGGTTATGGTCATGTCATCCATATACGCGCGAATCGGTGGTTGCCTTACACCAGATCTGGAGACTGGTCCTTGACATTCCACTTCAGCCGCCTTTATCAGCATATTCATTGATAATGATAAATAGATAAAGATATATATCATTGATAATGATAAATGATAAATAGATAAAGATATATATGATAATGATAATGATAAATAGATAAAGATATATATCATTGATAATGATAAATGATAAAGAGAGTCGCTGAAATGGTGCAGCCTGTTATTATCCCTCTTTCAAGATTGTGCCACGCTGAAGTTGAGGTCTTTGTTACTGCCCTCATTCTAAAATCCTTATAGTAGTTTAAAATGAGCTTGGTGAAAGCAGCGGGTATATGGTGCCGGATTAGAGCTTCTTCTACCAGACGATGGGGAATTGACCCATAAGCATTCTTAAGGTCTAACCAATATCTCCCTTATTTTCCTTGGCATCTTTTAGTAGTTGGGTAATGACCCCTGTATGTTCCATGCATCCTGGCATGCCTGAGACTCCTCCTTTTTGAACATAGGTGTCAATGTAGTTATTTATTATTAGATATTTTGACAGCCTACTGTTTAATAAGCTGAAGAAAATTTTTCCTTCAACATTCAGCAACGAAATGCATCTGAATTGGTTGATTTTCTTAACGTTATCCTCTTTGGGGATCCATATCCCCACGGAATACTTCCACTGGTCTGCTATCTTCCCTCTCTTCCAAATGACCTTCAGTAACTTCCATAGGATACGCTGTAATTTTGGGCATCTTTTGTACACTAAGTACGGTACTCCATTCGGGCCTGGAGCAGAGCTTGACCGAGCTTTTTTAAGCACTAATTGCAATTCAACCAAGCTGGGTAGTCCTATGTCGAGATCAATTGAGGGAGGATCTGGTGTAAGAAGCAGATGGTTTTCGCCAAGTTGTTGCTGCTGGTAGGGGTGCCATACGTTACTGTGACTGGGATTTGATCCTATTTTTATCAAATAATGGGATGAATCCTACCTCTACACCGTTTATATATATATATATATATATATATATATATATATAAAATGACACATTTTCGTAACAAAAATTTATCGTAAATAATCAGGCTGGTAGAAATAAATGTATAATTCTGTTTGATTATAAATAGAATATCTACTTTAATTGGAGTAGATAGACTAAACTATCGCCCGGTTCACACTCCACCCACATCTATTGAACAGGTGAAGAGGCTCATCCCTTGTTCCCTGTTTAGAATATGGTTTCCGGCTTTTTCTTTTCCAATATTTTTACTCTTGAGTAGCCCCCTGCGCATCAGTGGCGCTACTGCCTTGCTTAGGGTGATATGATTTTAAAAAAATACAAGTATCGATCAAAAATAATGTTCAAACAAATCATTTCAAATTGTCGCTTGTCTATAATCAGTTTCGTTAATCTTCGTTAATTTCCGTAATATATATATATATATAAAATAAAAAATATAATAATAACTAAAAAATTATCAACAGTATGTATTTATAGTAAGTTTACCAATAATACATCAATCAACAAGACTTTCATGATACTAATCCATATCATGCTTAAAATTGTGAAAGCATACCATATTCTTATTACATATGCTAATTACATATGCTAATTACATATGCTAATTACCAATTGGTTCGAAAGTGATAATTAATTAGGATCTACTTGGTTCAGATACTTCAATAATTTAGTCAATGTTTGCAAATTAATAAAGGAAAAATCTTTTCATATTTACTTCTTTATGAAATTGGCAAATGATAAATATCTTATTGCATTAGTTTTTATTGTATTAATTCTTGGAATGTTGTAAATTAAATCATTCGTGTAAATAAACAACCTAAGAAATAAACAGTGTTTGATATCTTTGTTATAAATTGTAAGAAGAAAAATAATTGTATAAATTCACTGTTATCATATGTTTAGGTTTTATTACAATTCTAAACATCACTTTTAAAAACAATAAGCATTGCCAAGGGGTGAAGGTAGTTAAAATAAAAACCGTCCACGCACACACACACACACACACACACACACACACACACACACACACACACACATATATATATATATATATATATATATATATATATATATATATATATCCTGGTCCATGTGTCCTTAAGGAGTTCAATAGCAGGCTACACACAGTGGTGAACAAGTAACTTACAGGTTTCGAGGGAGATAACTCATGACTACCAAAAAAAGCCTCTACGCAAAAGGGATAGAAATGATATACCCCAGTGACTGTAATAAAAGGTTCTCCTAGGAATTTCGAGCCAAACCCTCCTAGCACCGGAAGAAGGCCGGAGCATACAACGGCCGAAACGTTGTACAAATGGCAACAAAGATGAGGAGAATAGTCCGAATAATGTAAATACTGTGTAAATACTGTGTAAATACTACCTCATATCAGAAATATAGACAAATAAACAAAGAATCAGTTTCACCAACAACTAAGTAACATTATCGTCAACATACTGGTGAGGGGCAAACTCTTATTAGTAGGGGGTTTCAATGCAAGGTTAAGAAAGGATCATCGCCTATTGGAAAATGTAATCGGTAAAGAAGGCGTGGGTAACTGCAACTCCAATCGACATATGTCTGTGCATGGAACACAATTTATTCATCATAAATACACTTCCTATTTGCTTCAAGACCTCAGCGACTTTTCAGTAACTATCTACTTTGAGTTGTTTTTAAAGCCATGTATTGGACAAATATTTAATAAAAAATAAAAAAGCCATGACGTGAATTCTGATTTTTCCTTCTCCGAGACTGGTTGTCAACCATGTCTAGAGAATTCGTTGTAAGTTTTGTGCTTTTTCCGAGTGCAATATTGCGAAGGAAATAAAACAGAATTTAATTTTCCATGCTGATATCTGTTAGACACTACACCCAGGCGTGCGTGCCTTGGTGTTTTCGTGAGTGTATGTATGTGCACGCGTGTATGCGCGCATGTGTGTATATGCCTCTACTTGCATTTTTGTGTGTATGTGTACGTGTTCATGTATGTGTGTATGTGCTTCTGTGCGTGTACATGCATATGTTCGTGTGTACCTCTGTCTGTTTGTATATGTATATGTGTGCGCGTGGATGCGAGTGTGTGTGTGTGTGTGTGTGTGTGTGTGTGTGTGTGTGTGTGTGTGTGTGTGTGTGTGATCACTCCGATTAAAAACTAACTTTCATGTACAACTTTTTTCTCGAATTCAATAAATTTTTTCTCACATATTTAATTGCTAGAAAATCGGTAATATGCACCTGTATTGTTAGTATATAATTATATTCTTATATATAATTATATTCTGTTATATAATTATATTCTGTTATATAATTATATTCTTATATTCTTTATAATTGCATTCTTATAAATTTTATTCTGATATATATGGCATCATTTACAATCGACTGTAAATTTTTGCTTCATGTTGTTATTATTTTGTTTCAGTTTGTTATTATTATTATTATTATTATTATTATTATTATTATTTAATTTGTTGTAAGAATTTTTTACTATTAATCTTTAGATAAATTCTTTTCGATTGAAATTGTTATTGAGTTGCTAGGTAAGTTTATGTGTCAACTTTTATCAAGTTTATTTATATCCTTGTCGTGTTTTTCTAGTTCTACAAAAACACGTTAAATTTTCCTTTTTACATTATATATGAATTAATGAAAATACGAGTGGTGGTGCTTAAATGTATTACTATTCAATTCATCATGTAAATACTGATGTAAATTGTAAGTGCTCTTAAATAGAGACTGATAATCATTCCAGGTTGTGTTGCTCTGATTTGGATAGAAGTTCATGAAGTCAATTTTCAATAGACACATAGTTTTCTTCTTATTATAATCAATACGTTTTATTATGAATTCGTGGAAATATAGTGTATTGTTAGTTTTTTATTTTATTTTCTGTTTCATAAGTAAATTCGACTGTACGTTCGATATTATTTATTTTATTTACAAAATCAGGTAATTTTTTTTTTTTCGGAGATATTTCAATAAAGCATTATCGATATAGTAAAAATATGTTGAAGGTTTAGATAAAATATTTTGGAAAAGACAAGTCTCTCGAAATTATAAAAAGGATTTTAAAAAACCGCTAAGAGAATTGAAAAGAATTTATAATTTATCTCACTTTGAAATTTCCTGTAACTACATGACAGTAAAAAACAATAGATTTAATTAATAAACAATTAGATAGATAGAGAGATATGAACAGATTGAGATAGATAGATAGATAGATAGATAGATAGATAGATAGATATGAACAGATTGAGATAGATAGATAGATAGATAGATAGATAGATAGATAGATAGATAGATAGACCGACAGCAATAAGTAAAACAATTAGTACAAAAATCGGAATCGTGAAAGTAAAACCATTCCTTCATATTAGTCACCATTCGAGAAAACTGTCAAAATTTAATAATAATTTTAATTTTTGTCGCCCTCTTCGTTCTTGTTGAATTTTTTTTTTTTTGTTTTAGTAGTTATTGGGGTTTTTTTTTCTACTTTCCAAGTGCGTATCTTTTTAATCAGATAGCGTCGAATTAATTTCTCTTTCTTATAATTTACTTCTCTACAGTACTTAAGCTAAAAGCTGTCCCAACTTTGGCAGACGATAAAAATATATATAACTGATAACATTGATCGAAAAAAGTCAGAATCGCTGAACACAGAAAAATATACATTGATGAGGCGTTTCAAAATATCAATTGGAAGATTAAAATATTTAATGCTTCAAAGAAAGAACGAAAAAAATAAAGAAATAGGAAAAATTAAATATTTTGTGAAAAGAAAGGAAGAAAAACTAAGGAAGTGAAAAGATTAAACCATTGTTATCGGATGAACTAATTTGAAAGAAAGAAAAAAGAAATAAAAAAAGAAAGTTGAGGAAAAAGAATGCGTGAAAAAAAGAAAAAAAAAAGAAAAGAAAAAGCCCCGAATGATCAGTTTAAAAAATAACATTATATAACTTAAACACAGTCTCACCTTTTTCCAAATGTCAATAATCAAGCATATGTATATTCCATGAAAATTTTTCTGTGGTGTCCACATATTAAAAAATATAATTTCACTGTCAAAAATGTAATTTCACTTGTCCTATAATTTGTCTCTTAATTTATTTTTCCTATGAAGATTAACCATTAAAGAACAAAATGGCCTTTCAATCATGAAAAAAAAAAAACTTATTTCTAAAAAAATATAAATTTTTTGACCTATAAATCACTGATTACTTTCAAATTCACAGAAGATTTGAACGAAAACACGCAATCCGTCCAACGTCTGCTAGAAGCCACCATCAATTAACAGGTCTCTTGTGAGAGCAGAAGAAAGGTGGGTTGTCGGGACGTAAACAGATATAGGTAAATCAAGTGGGAATAATATATTTTGACTGTCTATTTGATTGTGACGGAGTTTGATATACGGTTGGATCGAATGAGCCAATTACCTCCTCTCAGCTGGAGGGTTGGACGTTCAACTAAATAATAATCAGACGACAACGAAGGTGTGGAGTAGGGCGAAAGTATGAGATTCTATTCGGCTTCTATTCGTTGTATTTCCAGTGACGACTCGGCTTGCTTAGATTATTCGTAATCAAGGAGCAGTGACTGTTTTAGTAGAAAAATTGACATACCTTAAAAAGTATACTCTTTGTTTTTTATGGGTATGTAGTATTGTTGTGATTGTATTTAACAGTTTTAATGTGAAGTACTTTAAGTAGGATATATATATATATATATATACACACACACATACATACATTGTTATTGCTATAATAAAAACATTATAACAATAATAATAATTCTACACCTATAAATGCTCTACTTCTGTATTGAGTAATTTATAAAAAATATTAAACTGTGAAATTAGTTTAAACCCATTAGTTTAAACACTTATATATATATATTTATATAGTCATCCGCAGACAGTTCTGTTTCGCTGTATCACAGTTCATCATTACGATTAGACTCCGATTGCTTTTAATCCAGGATTGAAACCTGACCGAATTGGCGTCAATCGGCGATTCTACCTCTGGGCCATGGGTGCTCGGTAGAAGAAGGCAGACTTTTTAGCGTGTATATTATCATTATACACGCCCAATAGCCAGAGTGCTCTAATTCATTACTGAATGAGCGATGCGTATATATATATATATATATATATATATGATTTATTTTTGGGAACATTATTTTTAATCGATACTCGTATTTGAGAAGAGACATTCTGTTTTTTTTATTAATCAGTTTATATATAATTCTACCGGCCTGAATATTTATGAGAAATTTTGTTAGGAAAATGTGTCATTCGGCAGTATTCGAATCCGCGACCCCTAACAACATAGAGGAAGCCACTAATTGAGCTGGTATGTCTTAGGCCACTCGATCACTAATGATTTCACAATCCACAGTCTAAACGAAGTTAAATCAAGCTTTATGTACACAATTTTCGATTTCTCGTAAATAACCATCTCTTCCTTAACATATATTGTAATGTAAACAAATGTAAACAGACAATGTTACGAAAATTTCCGGTGATTAACGAAATGGAATTGACAACCGACATCGTAAATGAAATATGTGGGTTGTTAATTCCATTAATGTTTTAAAAATAATGTCAAAACTAATAAATTTAAAATAAATATGTCGCTTAATACCAATTTCGTAAAATTCCGTATAATTTCGTAATATTGTATCCATTTGTTTACATTAGAATACGATTTCGAGAAGAGATATATGCCCTCATAGAAATCCGGGAAATATATATTTAAAAAGCTTAATTCGGACTTCATTTACAATGATATCTTCAGTGGTTAAGTGGAAAAACCCACCAGATCTGATGATGGCAATTTCCGGTATATGGAAACATGCAGGTTCGAATTTTGCCGGAAGTGAGATATTTTCCAAACAAGATTTCTCGAACATCTAGGCCGGTGCATAATTAAAATGTACTGTTTAATTATTATAAAAAACAAAAACAAAAAAAACAAAAAAAAAAAAACAAAAACAAAAAAAACCCAAAAAAAACCAGACTAACCACTAAAATATGAATATCAATTAAAATAATGTTAAAACAAATTGTTGTGGTGTCCTCCCTCTAAAGAGTCTATGTTGAACTCTTCCGCCTACTATTAGATTAGTAAGAGAGGAGGCCTTGGGGGAATAATCGTGCAATATGCTTCTGTTGTATTTGCTGTTAAATATACACTATTTCTATAACACGTTTTGTTATTTCTTAAACCTTTCATTTGGTCACAACATCTTGGCGACGAAGGATTCGGAAAAACGAGAAGGAATTCTACTCAGACTCTACAACAAAAGAGTATCCAATGTAATTACAAAAAAAAAAAAAAAACTCTTCAAAGCAATAGAATTTCTACAAGTTCAATTCAGTGGTTAGGAAGAAGTTTGGTGAACCTTATTTTTTTCCATTCCAACAAGTCACTAAAAGAACTGTACAAGTCAAACAGACTTATTGTTTTTGCTGGAAGGGTAAAGTAAACATTTGCCTCCTCTACCGCTTTAAAATTGTTCAGTAAAAAAATCATACAAGTCAGACAGACTTATTGTTGGTTAAGAGGCTAAGGAGAAAAAAATTCCCCCTCTCATTTCTTATTTTACGTACCACCGCAGTAAAATGGACGAATTTAAAAGTGCAATGCTAGAGTTGATGAAACCTCAACAGGAACAACAACTACTGTTGGAACAGAAATATTTGGAAAGACAAGAAAAATTCCAACGAGAACAAGCAGAATACCAGAAGAAATTGAGGCATTGCACCTTGGAATTCAGGTTAGACAAGAGAAACTTGAAGAAATGCTCCTTCAAACACAGAATGAGCAAAGGCACTCGTATATATCCATCAAAAGCCAAAATGAGGACAGCAAAAACGCGTTCTCTCAAAATGCTATATGCAGTGCTGTTGAAAACTTCAGGTTTGCACCTGAAGAAGAAATTACATGCGCTTTGCACTTTAAATGTTATGAGGACTTATACAATATGGATTGTGCAAGTTGGGCTGACCATAAAAAGGTTTGCCTAGTCCACAGGAAATTAGGCACAGCAGAATATACAAAGTTTGTTAACTATATTTTGCCTCAGAAAACCAGTGAATTGAAAATTTAAAGAGACGGTTCAATCATTAACAGACCTCTTCAAAACATGACTGTTCCACAAGCGTTAGAAATGCACGAATCTCACCCGCAAAGAAGACGAAGATTATACTACTTTAGCGAGTTTAGTCAATAAACACTGCGATGACTTCAAATTGGCAGAGTTAAGCGCCAATAATTTTAAATAACTGAATTTCGTCCAGAGGTTGATTTCAGCGAAAGACGCCGAAATACAAGGTTAGCAGGAGAGGAGGCCTTGGGGGGACCAGTCGAATTGATTGAACGCTGGACAACCGACACACGCACTAGTAGTTTAATACGCTTCTGTTGTATTTCCTGTTAAATATACAATATTCCTATAACATATGTCATGTTATTTCTTAAACCATTCACTTGGTTACAACACAAATAGAGTTTAATATATATATATATATATATATATATTTGGGCAGCAACTCTATTTTTGCAGGTTTCATTAAAAATGACAGACAAGATATGGCTAAGTTTTAAGTAATTTTCATGTGATCCTATGATTTTTTCTTTTGAGAACATAAGTTATATAAAAATTTTCCAAATACATATATTATACACACGCACAGACACACACATAGATAGATAGATAGATAGATAGATAGATAGATAGATAGATAGATAGATAGATAGATAGATAGATTTGCAAATAAAAATACGAAGATGACATATGTCAGATTATCTTTTCGGTGAATTAAATTTGCTTCATCAACGACCTTTTTGATTATGAAAAAATCTAAAAGTTTTTTCCTACAACAGAAGTTTATTTAAAAAGAAGGAAAAATAAAAAAACAAGTGGGGAGAGTATGTTAGAATTCAGGTGTTGAAACGCAGTCTCAGAGGGTGTGAAAGGAAATAGCGAACTGGATTCAACTCGATCTAGGAAACGGACATTTAAAAAATTTTGTATATGTGTGTAAAGAAATAAGTGTGTCACAGGAAGGGAAGGAAGGATGAAAAGCGGGAAATGAGAGAAAAAGAAAAAAGGGGAGATACAAGAAAAGTTATAAGAGAGTGGGGGAGGAAAAAAGAAAAAAGAGAAAAGGAAGAAATTTGTGTTGGATATGCAGACGCGATAATCGTTAGCTCAAAGATAGTTGGGGGAAGGGAGCGATTCATAAAAAAGACTAAGGAAAAAGAAAAAACGTAAACAAAAAAAAAAAAAAAAAGGAAGAAAAAGGAAAAAATAAAAAACATGACAGTTCGGCTTTGCGAAATTTTTTTTCAAAAATTAGCCGTTTCAAGATATGAGTTGACATCAGATTAATTGACGTTCAAATCTACCAAAACAATAAAAGGAAATGGCGAAAAAAGAAAGATATGAAAGTCAGTCAGTTAAGCGTCATACGTGATACACGCTTGGGTGATCATGCCTCGAAAAAGACATGATTGACTGGGCAGAAGATTACCGGCAGTAGGTTGCCATTACTTTCTTCGGTAGACTAGTTACCAGCCAAAGCTATAGAACCCAATCTGTCCTGTTATTTAATCCATAACTGGAGGGAAGAAACGGATTAATACCTTTTACTAAAGTTAATTTGTGCGTAAGTGAATTCAATGAATTCAACTGAAATTCTTACTCGGCTGCAGGATTTTTTGTTCCAGCTATGATATAAGTAAGAGATTTAAATAAAGAAATATATATATATATATATATATATATATATATATATAATATGAATATTATAATAATATAAGAAATATACCTAAGACAGAGAAATCAACTATTTTTGGGAATCATAAAAATATAGATAGTTGTATCGTAGATAATATTTACTTTTAAGCGGCACCAACACATCTGTAATGCATTTAATATGAATGAATTACTTAATGGACAATAAAAAATATAAAATATATGTAAAAAAAAATATATATATACACCCGAACACTAAAATATGTATACATACGTATGCACACTCACACACACACACACACACACATATATATATATATATATATATATATATATATATATTGTAGTGTAGGGAGCTGGTTAATGTTTATTTTGTTCGACCTTGTGTCAGACATAACCGAGCTCCCTACTGATTAGAAATTTTATGTCGGGTTGTATTCATCAGAAGATTGTTTGCCGATAGGTTGGAATATGTAGAATTAGTGCAGAAGAGTGGAATAATAAAATACACACTTTGAATGCTATGATAGAAAGTTTATTAAAAGAAGGAATAACAAGAGTTGTAGAAATTAATGTTCAACATTAGTAGAATTTATGCGTAGAGTTCGTATTCCATGATAAAGTTGTTTGTAGCAGTAATTGTTGAGATAGAGAAGGAGAAAGAGAAAGAGACGACAATATTCGGATCACTTGATGTTGAGAGTTACATCCTCTGAAATGACCACTGTGACCAGTTATAGACCATCCTTAAATATTGAATAGTCACGTGGTGTGGCTCAAAGAAACAATTTCTTCTTTAGCTCTGGAAAACCGTTTTTCTGACGTATTTTGAATTTTGCGATTTGATGACCAATCAGGATTCAGAGTTTCTCTACAGGTCCGTAAAAGGAATTTGATATTTATTTATTTTTGCTTTACCTCCGGAACTTCTGCGTGGAGCCCAGATGCGCAAAGACCAGTTTTAGTCATTTGCTTTCTGGATCTCTGAGGGCAAACATCCGGTCACTCGCTTGTCGGTATCACCACAATATACACCACTCACACACCCATATATATATATATATATATATATATATATATATATATATATAAACGAACTTAGCATATATTGATAAGAGTGGAAGGATCTTTGAGTAAGGAATTTAGAAGAATAAAATTTTAAATAAAATATAGTTTCTAAATTAAAGAAATAAAATTAAAATTAGAAATTAAATATAATGAAATTAATTTAAGAAAATGTAGTGTATAATTTAACGGTTGAGTAAATCTAGAAATATGCGCAGATATATATATATATACACACATACACACAGAAGAACGTATATATCTACATACATACACACACACACACACAAACACACATAGATAGATAGATAGATAGATAGATAGATAGATAGATAGATAGATAGATAGATAGATTATAATTTATATTTAAAGGACAGAAAGAGTAGGTTTAAGGCTATAACAAATGGCGTTATGAGTATCGGTAATTATTAAATATTCGGCAGTGAAGGGCAAATAAAGTTAGGAGAAGTAAATCAGGGCGTAATACAAATAAAATTTACAATTTAGGCTCAAATACATGTTAAATGATAAGACCAGAACAGATACGGGATAAAAGAAGTTAACATATAGTTGCTGTGATTAATTCTACAGTGTTCAAAAAGAAGGAAAAGATGCCTTAATCAAAAGGAAATTAATTTTGGATTACATACAAAGGGTTTCTATCTTAATTAAAAATTTATATTTAGAAATTTGGATTTATGACGACATTTGTTTCTGAATTCTTTACTTAAATTTAAAAGCAGATTCAATTTCGGATACATTATTACTTTAATCTTTTTCAACTAAACAATGATTGCATGTATCTGAAAGGTTTTTAGGGTTTAGTTCAGCTCCTTTCAATTTTCAAAATCTTCGAGAAAGGAACGTCGGAAATCTTAGATTAGGGTTAGATTCTCCTGCAGAAATTTCAATATAAATTAGATGATTCTTTTTTTTTATTCAGGAGATTTGAGCTTAATAAATTACTTGGGTAGATGTACATTTGTCTTCTCCAGGAGAGTTGTTAATGGACTTAAATTTTATATATGTATAGTGTATGTGGTTAAATTAGAAACATTATACGTCACTACACAAAAGCTTTCATGTTTTAGTACTATGAATTGTACTCAGTCTGACGATCGTTGGTAACTGGTGATAGGAATGATTCTTAAGAATCATTCCTATCAGTTACCAACCATTTGTTACCATTTATATTTGTGCAGCGATGTAAAATGCTTTTATTATAACCACTTATAGTAAAAATCTAATAATAATATATTGCTCTACTTGGTATTGAACAATTTAAAAAAGTAAATGCTACGAATTGTGGAGGTTTACTCCATTTGTTCTTACTCTTACTAATATATATATATATATATATAAACCTGTTTTCAGATGGCTGGTATTAATTTTTAGTGATTTTCAAGATGAAAAAGATTTCTCTCAAATTGAAGAATATAATTATTTTTGTCGGGAAAAGTAGCAGAAATGTTAGAAAAGTTGGAAAATACAGATACAAGTTCCAGTGGGTGCAAAATCCTTTTGTTAAGAAAGTAAGCGAATTTATCAAAAATTAGTTATCTATTTCCAGTTACAACATCTGTCAATGGGTTTTGACGATGTGTGACCCAAGGTCAAAATACGGTCTTGACAATTTCCTGTTTCCTGGATTACCAGGGCAGTTGATAAGAGCAGGCAGATAATAAGAGGGGGTGTGAAGTCGAAATGGATAAATGTAATTGTTTTCATTTCGAGATGGTAAGGGTTATATAGATAGGGAAATAATACCTCATTACCTTCTTTCCCGCACCGGTCTGAGTGCTGTTTAACAAAATGAGAATGCAAAGACAAAATTTGAGAGTCGGCTCCCGATGCTTAGAAGAAGTTGGAAAATACGGTCAGTCTGAAAAACTCACCTGCTGCTAGAAATAAGAAGGAAGACGATCAGAGAGAGATATTACGAAATTCAACCAATTGATCGTACCCTAGGAATAATAT